>CAOKZL010001443.1:0-348388 GCA_948472985.1 Iguana delicatissima | reverse complement strand
AAGTTTCACCTTACCCCGCCATTGCAGAACCGGAAGTTTGAGAAGTTTGTTAAAAAATGGGACCCTCTTATCCAATTTTTTAAAAACAAATGGGGAGATTCGATGGTAGCGAGTTTTTTGGATTAAGGGAAGAGATGAGAAAAGAAAAAAGAAAAGAAGTATATTTTAAATATATTAGATATTGATAAGCACAAAGATATTAAGATATTGTATAAAGATTAAGTTGAATATTATACAAAGGACAGTATCAGTAGAGCCTTGATGTAAGTAAATAATAGAAACTGATCCTCATGTATATAGCTCATGTGTTATACTAAGGACAAACTAGTCAGGAAGCCAGAGAGGAAGAGGAATGAATGGAACTGAAATACCAAATTAAGTATTACATCCATTATGTGTATATTAATATTATAATATGATAATATTACTATGATTTATTTATCATATTTAAATTTAATTTTAGAGATCTTCCTATCTACATGAAAATTATCTGATATAGCTATGTACATATGTTCTTTGTCTTTTCAAATTTTATGTTTTATGTTTTAATAAAAATCATTAAAAACGAAAAAAAATATAGTCAAGAAACATGGAGTGATAAGTGGAAAATGGTGATTGAGAAAGTAAAAGTAAAATCAGGGTATGAAGATGTGATAAGTTTAATTAAGGTTATATCCATATTTCTGAAAAAGCTTTTTGATACAAAAAGGGTCTAGATCCTCTGTCAACCATTTGGGGGCAGGGAATAGGTTGAAAAAGTAATTGTTAAAAAAATGTTCCTTGTAATAACATTGTAATATAGTATATATTACTGTATACTAATCATGCTATTCATAATAAAAGGAAAATATGGGAAAAAATATTTTTGATGAAGGAAGCTTCTCCTGCTATTACTCTCCAAATGCTAAGAAGAACATTCCTGCACAAATGATTAATGTGTCGTATACTAATGCTTCATCTGTGAAGGTTGTGCAAGAATGACTAGCTCTTCGACTTTTGTGTCTTTACAAACATGATCAGGAGGGGGAAATGTGACAGTGACCTAAATCTAAGCCATCCTTTGCTGGATGTAGAGAGCTCTTGTCATTAATCATGCACACTGTTTCATTTTGCATGAGCAAATCTTAATCCATAAACTTTGGGATGTACATCACACTTTATGGATGAAGCATTAGTGCCTTTCAAGAAGCTGCTATCAAATCAACGTAGCAATAGCCATATATCCCAGAATTGTTGTAAGACTGCATGACATGTGAATTGTGCGGTGCTCTTTGTATCTAAAGCACTTTATAAATGATATATGTCACCTAAATCCAACGTAACGTTAGTAGAAGGAAACAATGTCCTAGCAGAGTTGTCTTGGTTTTCACAGCTGTGCATATTTGTTCTTTTGCTCCATGGGTGTACTACCACTTGTTGTACATCTACTTTTAGGATCACTTCCATAACTGCTTGTGCAGCTGATTATAGAAATTGACACCAAAACTAGGTGCCCATTAGCACATCATTTATGCTAGTGGACTGATGCTGGTGGATACTGGTGCATCTGCATATTGTGTTGTGAGACACAAGGTGGTATGTTCTTCTCTTTCAAATTATATGATCATCATGCCAGATTCCTGCATAGCTAGTAGTAGATTACTATGATATCACAGACCAATTTAATCACTTTTCTTTTCATTTTCTAGACAGTATTTTGTAGCCTCTGGCTTCCCAATTGTTGCATTTTAAACAATTTTATATATAATGTAATATTTTTAAATGTTGACATTCTTTTATAAGAGATCTTGCTAAGCTGTAAATGTGCATATCATGTCCCCCATGTACAGATTTAAATCACTTCCGGCAGATACAATATAATGTATTAAAATTTTGAAGAAATACATAGCCGCTAGTAAGGAAGAAAAGAGGATACATTTATGACTACTGTAATCTTAGAGATCATATAGAAGGATTATTGTAACGTATAATATTCAGGGAAGCAGATTTTTAGTAGCATCACACTTAAGCGCAACCAGCTCAAATTCATTTCTGTTTAAAGTGTAATTACATTGTATTGCCAAAAAATGTGTGGTATATGGACTAACAGCAGCATACAGTTATTTTTCTCATCTGTCCGTTCCATGATAGGCAGATTTCCTGCCAAATATCTGAACAGCAACAGGAAACAGCTTTATGTAAGATGGCAGAACTGACATTATGATTTTGAATACTAAGGCATTCTACTCCCTTATTTACCTGACTCAACATAATGTGATTAAAATGGCATGCATGCAATTACAAGCAATCATGGATGATTGCAGATTGCTTTAATTATTTATAACTTGTTCTCCTTCTCCTTCCAACTCACTGGTTTTTATAATCTTTGTTATGTCGTTTCCCAGTTCATTCAAAATGAGAAAAAGGAACAGTCTTCCTGCAATTCAGTACCAAACAAATATAGGATTTAACAAATGCCATGGAAAGAGAATCTCAGTATCTGGAACTAATAGTAGAGTTAATAGAGAAAAATATAGCCAATCAGTATTTACCTTTTCTTCCCCCCTGTTAGGGATAGAATGTACTGTCAAGTATGTTTCCATGGTCATTCTCTTTTTCCACCTTCAGGTAAAATTCTTTGTTGGCTCTGTGAAGATTTTTATTTTTAAAAAAATATTCTTTACACAGTCAGATGCAATCAAGCATTTTAAATCTTCAAAAAATTCTAGTTCCCTTTTTTAGCCTGATATCATCTTCTAAGAAATAGGAAAAAAATCTGTTTTATTTTTGGAAACATTGTTTCAAAAAGAAAGAAAAATGACTGAATTCATGGCAAATGAATGAGCAAAGTGTGTGCGTTTTAGAAATCTATCCAGTGTTTTTGTACACATTTCAACTGTGGATGTGCTTTGAAACACAGGCATCCTCAGAGACCTCCTGGGGATTTTGGGGCAGTCATTGAGGAAAAGATTATTGCTATGTGTCCAGCTAAAGGAAAGTAGCTGGACATATCTCTGCTGTTCCCCCTTTTCCTCACTAGGTGTTTTTGGAAGAAGGGCTACCATACTGAAAAGGTATAGTTTGGGGGAAGATCTTGGTTGGTGCATGTTCAGAACAGAAATCTAACCTCTGGAACAACCAAAAAGTGGGTTATGGTGGCATAACTTGGGCTTGCAACTGTCATAATTCACTAACAGGATGCCAGCCATGGCCTAACCTGTTTGCTTTCATTATTATGGTCATCTTTCTCCTCTTCAAACAGATGTTCACTGTTCTCTGTACTCAAGTTACAAATGGGACTATTATACATGCACAGTGAGCATGGTGAGGTGGTTTGAGCATTGGACTATGATTCCGGAGATCAGAGTTTGAATCCCTGCTCAGCCATGGAAACCCACTGTGTGACCTTTCTTACTGTGTGCACACTTTCTCAGCCTCAGAAGAAGGTAATGACAAACCCCTTGTGAACAAATCCTGCCATGAAAAACCAATGATAGGTTCAACTTGGTGTCACCAGTAGTCATAAACAACTTGTAGACACACAGCAATAAACACACATCAGGACAAAATGCTGGCATTGCCTCTCCAAATAAGAATGCTGGACTCCCATGTAATTTCCATTCAGTCTTCAGATTTCTGGCAATTGCAACAACTTAAAATGTCAGTTGAATATTTAGAAATTCAGTGTGATTGAGTTACATGTTGGGACTTTATCCTTCCAAAGTCAAAGGTTACTAATAAAAACAAAGCTGCAAAGGGCTGGGGATGAAGCCCCCTTTTTAGGTCATGGAACATAGAGAGGGAGCTTCACACTGAGGTGGTCTTCGTGCATAAGGCTGTCCAGGGAAAGCTAACCAGCCATCTTGCTCCTGGGGGCTGAGCTGGTACCCGTAACATTGGTGGGAAGAGATATCAGGAATTACCCCCATCCTAAGCAGCTGCAATAATAGGACCCAAGAAGTCTTGCAAAGGCGTAAACAAAAGACTCTCTATACCCAAAGAGCCTGTTTCTTGTCTCTTTCTTCCAAGTGAAAGGAAAATTGCGGCAGACTGGCACTGTTTGAACAAATACTTTTTGCAAAATCCACAGAGATAGCATGGGAAAAGGAAGACCAATTATCCCAAGCATGAGGACATGCCATCCTAGTGCAGCTGCTACAATCCCCCTCATTTCCTAGCAATGCACTTTGAGGATGCTTGTCTCAAGGACATATGCACAGAAAGAGGAATTGTGGCAGAAGGCACTGTTAGCGAGCTCCTTTATGGATAACTATGATGCCAGACTACACAAGCACAAAATTTAAGCTCTGATGAAACTAGTATGGGCATTTTTGAAGCTAGTGAGTAGCATGGCTGGAGCTTCGTGCTCAAACACCTTAGACAGCCTAAAACACAAGTCAAGACTTCTCTGATCTGAGCCAGCAGTGGAAAGAATTTCTTCAATACCTTCATGAAAGGACTGCTGAACTGTCCATGTTCTGGATATCAAATGCTGACATTTTACTTTTAGTGTTTTTCCAGTGAGGTATACTGAGGCTTCCAGTTGTGTAGCATTTGATGTTTGATACCATGTTGCTTTGTGCATGATAAACTTAATTATACAAGGTATTTGCTAACATGCTGTCTGCAACTCAGTAATCTTGCAGTAGGGAACATCCTAATGTGTATGAAATACTCTCTATTCAGATCCCTGGTAGCAATCCATTTGGATGCATATTTCTTTATGGTTCAAGGATACACAGCATCCATGGGATGCAACTTCAATAATGCTGCAGTGAAAAGGGTACTATATTGCTGCAGAACACAGGAAAGCTTTCCTTGGACAGTTGAGAAAGTTGTTTCAAGGCAATTAGAGGAATCCTAGCCATGCAAGCCTGCAAGTGCCAGGACTGTAAAAGACTGAAGAAGCTGTATCAGTAGTGTTCAGTCTAATCCAAAGCTCATTACATCATTTGCTGACAGCTAGGATGTCATGACCACTATTGCAAAGTTAGCTCCTAAGAGCATTGCTTATGATATAATAAATGCATTTCCTATTGGTGATAAATGATATCCTAGTTTCCAATGGTAGAAGTTGGAAAATGACCCACCTATTAAGAAATTTTATGACTCTGTGATAATGTTCCACCCCATGTTTCAAGAAGGAAAGAAGGCAGGCACAAGCATGGCAAGAGAAATCAATTTGAAAGCAGGTATGTCACCACTTAAGAGTACTGTTGTGAAATACAGCATGTGATTTGCAGATGGAAGATATTTTCCTCATGCTCTGAGCCCAATGCCATGGGTTTTGACAATACAAACCATTACTTAGAAAGACAAGCAAAGCTGCTCTAAGCTAACCTGTTGAAGAAAGGGAATTAACTAGGTAGTTCTGCAATCATAGTTGACAGTTGGGCTCTAGTGTAGAAGATGAAAGTAAAGCCATTTCCCCACTAGACTGTTATAGTGCTATTATTCCACTTTCAACATGGAATAATTAGGCCCTTCCCTAAACTGCAAACCCCAGGATTCCATAGGATGTTGAAAGTGGAATAATAGCACTATAACAGTTTAGTGCAGAAATGGCCTAAGTTTGATTTTTGACAGGTTGCACAAACAATTTTTTCAATGACTATCAGGGAAGGGAGCAATTGTTAAAGAACTGACGTTGTATTTGAAACTTCCCAGGTGATATTAGTCAAAAACTATAAAAGATCACTTAAGAGGTAAAGAGGCTGGACATAATGTACAAATTGTAAGACAGTTGAGAAAATTTCTGTCAATAACCAGCAACAAAACCAGTCTGAGTGCATTCATAAATGATGAGTGGCAGAAGCAAAGTTACAGAGAAAAGCTGGAGAGAGAGAATTCGCTTCACAACAATCAGTGAGAAATTTTAGAAAATGAAACAGATGGCAGTGAGCAAGTACTTTCTCCTGCTATAGGTAGGAAGAAGCAAGTAGACCTGGAAATCACCAGTTAAGATGATACACTACTGGTATACATATGATCACAACAACTAGATCCAGTCAGTACTTTTGCCAACATATTTTGTTCTAGCTGAAGCTTCTAGTCTGACTTCAAAGGAAGAGGAAGGTCTATGTACTAAATCTGTGTATTGTGCAGATGGCAGTGTAGAAGGTACACTGAACTAATCAGTTATTGTTATTTATGAAATTTATAATAATAATTTATAAATTTCATTAAATAATAATTTAATTTTATAGTGTATAGTTAATAAAAAAAATCATTCTGCTCACCAAGCACCCCAAAGTAATACATTATAAAATATATAAACATCCCATAAAAACAGATTAAAACTAATTTTACAAATACATTTTTGAACACGAAGTCTAGGCAAAATAATGTGGTTTTGACCACAAGGAAGTCAAGGTCAGAACCATTCTGATTTCTTTGGAGAGGGACTTCCACAACTGAGATGCTGCTAAAGAGAAAGCCCAGTCATCTATACTTTCCAACCATGGTTTATCATAGAATCATAGAGATGGAAGAGACCACAGGGACCATCCTATCCAACCCCCTACCATGCAAGAACCCATATCAAAGCATTCTCGACAGATGGCCATCCAGCCTCTGCTTAAAAACCTCCAAAGAAGGAGACTCCACCACACTCCAAGGCAGCATATTTCACTTCTGAACAGCTCTGACCATCAAGAAATTCTTCCTGAGATTTAGGTGGAATCTCTTTTCCTGTAGTTTGAATCTATTGCTCCTAGTCTTTAGTCTCCGGAGCAACGGAAAATAAGCCCGCTCTCTCCTTGACATGACATCCCTTCAAATATTTACATGGCTATCATGTCCCTTCTTAACCTTTTCTTCTGCAGACTAAACATACCCAGCTTCCTAAGCCGTTCTTCATAGAACATGGCTTCCAGACTCTTCGCCATCTTGGTTGCCCTCCTCTGGACACATTCCAGCTTGTCAATATCCTTCTTGAAATGAGGTGCCCAGAACTGGACACAGTATTTCAGATGAGGTCTAACCAAAGCAGAATAGAGTGGTACTATTACTTCCCTTGACCTAGACACCATAATCCTATTGATGCAACCAAGAATCATATTGGCTTTCTTGGCTGCCGCATCACACTGCTGATTCATGTTCAGCTTGTGGTCCACCAAGATTCCTAGATCCCTTTCACATGTACTGTTATCCAGTACATGTGTTGAAAAAGGCCACAGAATTTCTATAGAGAATCAGTAGAGTACTCCTATACTGGAGGGGCAGTTTTCAGACATTTTTGCCCTAAATCCATGTTATAAAGAGAAACAGCTGACACAGTACTTGTTGGTGTGGCAGAGAAGGCAAGAATTTGTCCTCATACCCCAGGGATTCTGATGTGGATCTCAGAGTTACTTAACCTTGAACAGTATGTCCAAAAAATATGTACTAATTGTATGCATTCTGGTGGTGCATGCATACATACAACTTAATTGAACTGTTTTAAATAAACAAACTTAAATTGGAGAAAATTTTATTTAATTGCAGTGCCTTTCACAGAGAGTAACCATTATTTCTATAATTTGAGTAAGAAAGAGAGAAAATAATTGGTATTGGAATTCATGATGAGAACATTTTTATTTGGTGTATACCACTGAGGACTATATTTTTGACACCTTGCTTATGCAATTTATTCTGTGGCTTTGCTCTGTCTGGAACTTACAAATAACATTTAATAATGGTAGAAATAATATAGCACTTTCTGTATAGATTTACAACTTTCTAAGGCTGCAGGATTTCTGGAAGAAATGCCAACTTCTTGGCTATAATTGTTGGTAATTTGTTGGAAGGCTTGAAATCTAGTTGACACATGCAAAAGAAGAATAAAGCATCTGCAGTGAATCTCTCTCTCCCTCCCTCTCTTTATTTTTTAGTGGCATGGAAATCCCTTTGTATGAGAAATAATGCACACAGCACTAGAAAATTCATAGCAATACAAAAGTCCATTACTGCTCAGTTCCTGAATACATTTCCATGTAGATGAAAGGTTATGTGACTTTTCACTCATAGATTAGCACTTCGAGAAGTATGGTGAAACTTTTACTGAGGATAATAATATCCTATAGTCAAGCCTGCATTCTAATCAACAACTCTCAAATACCTCCAGGGCCCCTAGAATAATTTTATTCAGTCACATAGGACATTTCTAATAGGGAAAGGGTCTGCTCTCTCCTTCCTGCATAGCTTGCTAGAAACAACTTCCCTAGTGGTTCACATAACATTAAGAAATTCTCAGTCCTCATTGCTGAAATAATGGCAACGACAAAAAAAGATGATCCATCTGTCAAATATATACCAAAATCTTCATATGTCAGTTGGAACTATATGAAATATGGAAGATATACAGATTGTAAACCATGTCTATATGTATATTTATATATCTTCCCAGCCACACTTGAAGTGCCTTTACTTCTAGTGTTAAGTAAAGCAAACAACAGACCTCCTTTCGATGTACAAGCAATCTATCTTTTCTCTCCACAAAACAGGATTTGTTTGTTATGAATGATGGTGCTCCTGTTCAAAAATCTGACAGCACGTGCAAATCTGGAAACATATTTTATGTTAAACCAATTTTCAATTTTTCCTCCCTGCCTTAGCAATGAGTCTAGAATGGCTAAGATTCTAAGAATGACTTCGTAAGTTACTTGTGTGTGAAATCTACTCAAAGAAATGTGTATAATTTGAGGATATACTTTGAAAAATAATAAAGAAACAACATATTGCAATAAAGTATAATGCAGCATGTGAGCTCAGCAGCTTGGTCATATTCCTATTGGTAAATATGGATATATGCAGAAGAGCCCAGATCTTGAGGCTCATATCCTGTTAATGTAAAAGTACAACCCTATATATATATATTTACTCAGAAATAAAGCTCAGTAGGTTCAACAGGTCTTACTTTTGGGAAAGGACATATGGGATTGCATCCTCAGACAGCAATCCTAAACATGCTATAGGCCTATTCAGGTGTTTAGGATGAAGATATCCTGAATGAGCAAAGAGAGGAAAGAGGCTAGTCAATTCCATTCCAGTCATAATTCTCTGCAGGTGGAAGAAAATAGAGTGAGGAGGGTAGCATCATTTGTATGTATGTACCCTCTCCACACAATCAGAAATCTTGATCTCCCAGGTTGTATAAAGAACTTCCACTCATACAAGAGATTTTCCACTTCACAGTGGTTTAACCTGAGCAAAGCAAAGGCAGAGCACATCAAGCAAATGCACTCTCCTCCTCACTTGTTTAGTTAATCCTTGTACTGAATGACTGAATAGAGTATTTGCTTGAAGTGAGTTCCACTGAACTCAGTGGGGCTTACTTCTCTGCTGGTGTCTGTAAGATAACAGTGTAAATGTATGGGAAGGTATAGGCACATATTGGAAAGGTTGAAATTTATTCCAGTAGAAGAATGTTTGCAAGAACTGATGGCTATATCGGTTGGCCATACACCATATTCTAGATAACAAGATAATAGCCTGTATTTAGATTGCAGTGCTGTTCCATCATCTCATTTTTGCCTGTCATTTCAGTTGCTTATAGATTATGTTGGATTCTCACATGTGGCACTGCATTAATCTTTGGGTTATATTAGCTATTGCATTCCACAATAGCCTGAATTTATTTATTAATATCTCTACAGTCATCTATATCTGCCTGTTGTTGGTTCAAGTTCGTGTATATTTTGCTTTGTCTTTACTTTGCCCTGATATACCCCCTTTGCACATACAGAAGAAAGGAATATCTTGGACATATTTTAGATAGATAAGGTATTATCCAATTTAAAATAAGATGCAAGGCATATTTGACACCATTTATTTTTGGTGTAGATGTCAGCATGCAATTTGCACCTCCTTGCACAGGGAATTTGTAGTATGTATTATCTGTATCAATCTATTATGAATCTTCCTAAGAATTTTGAAGTCAAATCTTTAAAAGCATATTTGCAAAAAAAGGAAGTATGCAATAAAATTTCTCTCTCAGTACCTATATGTGTGCTGAGATTTTGTACTTTATATGAAGGGCTTCTCAAACATCAATTCAAATGCACAGGTGCATTGGGTAAGCTAAATAATCTGCTGCTGAGTATGTTCACAAGAAAACGAGATCTATTTTCCAGTAATGAGTTACCATGTCCTATTCCTTAGTTTTAAAGCTTCAAATTACTTGTAATGCCCATTAGCAGGGATCTGTGAACATTTTGTCTTTCCCACTTCCATGTCCAGTCCGTGCCTGGTTCTGTCAGATTGTTTATTGGAGTGTGAGGTATGAGATCTATCTCTTTCTTTGCATTTTGCCTATTTGCACATGTTTCTGAATGTTTTAAATTTATATTTAAGTGTTTTCTGTACATATAAAAATGCACACATTTTTCTACGCACATTTTTCAAATGTGCACATTTTTGAGGAGCATTCATTAGCTTGGGTATTCTGAAATGCAAACTCTGTGGGACTCGATGTGAGGAGTGTGCACTTAGATCTTATATGAAAGTAGGCTTGACTTCAACATATGGTAATAAATGCGTATTCACTAACACAATCTATCAAAATGATTCAGATGCTTTTAAAAGAGGTGGAATATTGAAATTTGATGCATATGCATGCTAGCATACATTTAAACACTGTTCAAGAATTCAGTTTTTCTCCTTCAAATCTGAGATATAACATTTGCCTCCTAAAACAATCAGTATTCCTTAGTCTTGGAAGCAATCAAGATGACTTAATTCATGTGTAGCAATGGTGGCAATAAATGTTAAACACATGTAGGTTAACCCTCCCCAGAATGGTTCTTCCAGATCTAGACTACAAATGTCATCATCCTCAGTCAGCATGGCTAAAGTTGGCTCCAGGTTGGGGAAAGCCAATGTAGACATATGCACAGCAGTGATTTTGTTCTTGTTAAGTTACCAGATTAATACTGCCTGGGGACTCATAATGCTTGCAAAACAACACTATACAATACAGGCTTTATTATCACATAATTCTTTTTTCTGTGTTGGATTTTAATCTGGAGATGAATTTTACTCCTTTTTCACTTTGAATTATCTACCTACATACAGTGCAAATAAATCTGGGAAATGTAATTTTCCTAAGACTGACTGGCATCCTCAATAGACTTTTGGAAATATATGTTTTCCAGGTATACTTGTGCTTTGTGGATTTCTAGTCTTGCATGAAATGTTAAAAGGTAAAGGACGGACAGCTTTCTCAAAGATGGCAGCTGGTGGCTTCCATGTCAGTAGAGTGGTGGATCTACTTCTATCCCCCAAAAGAAGTTCATCACCTTTGGGTAGCTGCTTTATCGCTGGAAAGCTCTTTTGAAGGCCCACTGTCCCACTAACATGGAAGCCAACAGCCACATTTGGTGCTGTGATGCCGACCATCAGCAAAGCATGACTCTATGTAACTACATTGGATAGATGGGAAGGAGTTGGTGAGTATGCTTCAAGGCTCATAGATGAGTGGGAGGAGAGGTTTTGTGGGGGGTGGAGGATGAAGAATCAGGGTCTTGGTGACAAATTCTAGGACCTATTTTTCCAGTCTTAGGCTACTCCACGATCTGCATTAGCCCCTTCAAATGCAGCTAGAACTGACGTGGGCATTTTTCATACTTCTTTTCATACTACACAAGTTATAGCACTTTGATTCCACCTTAACTGTTGTGCTTCTAACCTATATAATCCTGGGACTAGTAGTTTCATGGGGTATTTAGATTTCTCCTTGTTAATTCCTAAACTACAGGTCAACGGATTCCACAAGATGCAGTGCTGGCAGTTAGAGTATCATCAAAGTGCTATAACTGTAAGGTGTGAAGGAGCCTTTGAAGACTTCCAAGATTTTTCTTTAAAAAAAAAATCCTTGGATTATTTTCTGATAACACAAGATGTTGCCATGCACATCTTGAACTAGTTGGATTTTTTTGTCTATGGGGCCCATGGGCCCAGAAATTTAGCCTGAGGAGCTGCAGCCTGCAGGTTACAGAATGCTCACTGCTGCACAATGGGATTAGGCAAGGGTTCTGACTCAGTTTTGTAGTCATCAGCGACATGGTAGAGTCTGATTGGGCTTATAATTGGGCTGAGACTAAACTAGGTTATTTTCCAAGTTTGGGGAAAAATGGTCCAGTTTTTTATCCAATTCTGAACTTAACCTGCTGGAAGGGAAATTATAATTACTAGTTTAAAACTGTGAGTTCCTGAAGGAACATTAACAGGATAGTTGCAACTACTTTGTGGTTCTTACTTGTATTACAAAGCTTGCAAATCATACTTCAAAATATGCTATCTATCGTCTGTCTGTCTGTCTGTCTGTCTGTCTGTCTATCTATCTTATTATCGAAAATTGATTGTGTTGTAAATGCTGAGAAGTCTGTCAAGTGTCAATTTGCCTCAGCTCCTTTAGTTAGTAATGAGACTTTCTCTCTTAAAGATTACATTAATATGTCTGATTTTACTGTAACAGAAAGAACTTCAGTAATTACACAGCATTATCCCAGTGTTACTGCTTTCTTTAAGTTTAATGTTTGCTCTGCATTTGGAGAGCGTCCAACTTGCAGCAGATGAATATATCAAGAGCTGAAATCTGTAGCTGAATGTCTGGAAAGTGACAAGGAAAAAAAATCAACGATTAGGCTTTTTTTTTTAAATTTTGCCTGTTGTCCTTGTGATAACTGCTGTAGGATATATTCCTTGAAGTGGTAAACATAGCTTTTCATGTGGTGAACAATGACAGTATAAAAATAACATTTCTTTTCCTTTTCTTTTCTTTTAACCCAGTACTAATTAAAAATATCTAATCCATAGTAACTTGTATTGTTGCCATCCTGTTTTTGCAATGGCCCATAAAACATCTTCCTTTTTACATGCAGTGGGCCCTCTGTATCTGCTAGGATTTGGTTCCAGGATCCCCCATGGATAGCAATAACAATAGCATTTATTTCTATACCGCCTATCAACTAGTGTTATCTAAGCGGTTTACAATCTATTTTAGCTAATTGCCCCCAACAAGCTGGGTACTCATTTTACCGACCTACGAAAGGATGGAAGGCTGAGTCAACCTTGGAGCCTGGCAGAATCGAACTTACAACCTTGCCGTTGCAGTACTGGCATTTAACCACTGCACCACCAAGGCTCCAGGATACCAAAATTTATGGATACTCAAGACCCATTATGTACAATGGTGTAATAAAATGACATCCCTTATATAAAATAGCAAAATCAAAGTTTGCTTTTTGGATTTTGGCGGGGAGGGGCATATTTTCAAGCTATGGTTGGTTGAATCCATGGATACAGATTCCATGAATACGGAGGGCCAACTGCACCATGAAGGAACAGAATCTAGTCTATAACAGCACAGAACAATGTTGTAGGTGTCTATCAGAAGTAAGTCCCATAGTGTTCAGTGAATTTTACTTCCAGGGAAATTAAAATTAGCGTAAACTGAACAATTTAGGAAGCAAACTAGATTTGGAATACAAAATTGAATTTCATTCAATCCCTTAATAAAATGCTAGTAAAATTAGAAGATAGCAGGTCAACAGATGCCATTTCCTGCTTCTCTTGCTATGCAATTAGGAGGGGGTTAGGCAAAGTGATCCAGAAGGTTGATAGCTAAAGGTTTCAGCCCTTTTTGAGAGGCAACAGCTATTTCTTCTTCCACTGGTGCCCAAGAGCTGCTGAATTGTTCCCCAGTGTAACCCTGCATCCAATAATACTCATGAGATGGAGGGAACAACTGTGTCTAGGAGCTTCCAGCTGCCCTTGTACACCAAGAGAAGAAGGGAAGAAGAGAAGAAGGAGGTGCTCAAGCCTGTGTGTGCACAGATCAGATTCCTCAATTCAAATGAATGAGGATTTTTGTAGATGTAGGGCAGACACCAGTTTTTAGATCTCAGGATTCCTTTAAAGAACTTCTTTTAAGACTGATATGCTGCTTCCTCAGGAAAGTTTGAGGCATCTACAGAGTAGTAAATAAAACATCAATAATATAAAATGACCTATAAAAATACTTTTAAGAGCCCACTAAACTTTTTAAAATGACTGTTGTTGATTTTCATGTTTTGTGATTTTATGAGTGGCCTGTTGTACACCTAGTTTGTTGTCTTTATGGAAATCTGGCATCTAAACATACATAAAATAAACAAACTATCAATAAGAACAGCCCTTTGACTAAGGGAGCCAAAAGCCAACCATCAAAGGTAGGTTTTACAGTCTTTGTAAAAGAAAGGAGAAAGGGACGTAAACATGAAATGTGAAACTGGTAGCTGATGAAACAGAGCTGGTGGGTGGCTGTTTGCAGGGAAAAGATCCTCTGAGGTGTTTGTGTAGAAATTGCTTGTTTAATGAAGGAGTTGGTAGAGATTGGAACCATGATATATTTCGCTATGCCTAATATGGAAAGCTTGGCATAGGTGAAAGACAGCAGAATTTTAAATCAAACCTGAGTTTCATTTTTTCAAATCTTAAACAGTATAATGAAGCAGCGTGTTGTATTTCTATGGCAGATTGGTGATCAACACTTCTATTTTTTAAAAGATCTGCAGTGTAAATTTGCTTGCTTTTTCAGCTCTTGGCTGAAGTCTTGAAACATTTGTACAAGTGACATTTGATGTGATAAACAGCTATTGTTAAGAATGAGTGAATTTTTGAAGCCCTCTCAGCAACTGTGACCTTTCATTTCTCATGTCATAGTCAAACCTACTTCACTGCATTCTTTACAATGCAGTTTTTAAAATTCAGAAACAGAACACATGTATATTCTCACAGAAAGCAGAGAAAGAATATTTAGCTGGAAAAACATACTGTCTTCAGTTTCCCTATCTGCCTTAAAGCCTAAACAAGGCACTGGACATGCTGCTTAACAGAGGAGAAATTCGTGTGAAGAATATAAATTGCTGCTTATTGTACCACCCAGGCTGTATTTGGGTCTTGACTTATCACTAAATAATTGTCAGGTCAGGGCCCTCCTACCATTTTCCAAAGAGTGGAAGTTATCTCACTCAACAGATTTCATCTGTCATGGAAAGACAGCAAATTGTTCGTCATTAATTGATTATTGATACCGCTTTCTTTCCAGTGAAATGGAGAGATATGGTTGTGTGATTTCCTGCCTTTGATGTCAAGTTTATTTATTTGTTTCCTTCATTTATATCTCACTTTTCTCCCAATATGGGTTCCAAAGCAAACACCATATGGCATGATAAACTTTGCCACGTTTTGGTGGAGGAAGGGGTGGCATTTACTGCTCTGCCTTAGGCAGCATAATGTCTTGAGTCAGCCCTGCAAGATGACTCTAAAGCAGACATAGGCAAGCCCGTCCTCCTATCACAGGCTGCGTTAATGTGTGCTGAAGTGCACAGAGAGGGAGAGAGATTGAGGGGGGAGAGAGAGAGGCTAGAAATTCACTTCTGGTTTTGTAAAACTTGAGATCAGGGAGGGGGAAATAGAGGTGGGGCTTGTGCCTTTTCTTTCATTTTTTTTCCAGTGGAGAGGTAAGGGAAATCTGAGGTGGAGTAGATCCACAGAAACAGCCTAGGGAGCCTGGATATGCAACATGGTGTACATAATTACTGCTTCTGATCTGCAATTTGAGATCTGCAAAGGAGTATGTGAGCATTTGCTCAACATTCTCCTCCTCCCACTGCCAGACTTCCCCACCTTCCCTTTTTCTGTTTCACTCTGAAACACTCAAAATGTTATAGCAATCTGATAGCTCTTTAACAATCATGGCTCCTTCCTACAGAATTCTGGGTATGTAGTTTGATGAGGTACTTGAAATTCTGCTAGAGAGCTCTTGTCTACTTCCCTGGACATTACACTAATGGTAGAATTGTCTAGCAGAGTATCCAAGTATCTCTCCAAACTACAGATGCTATGATACCACAGGATGGAGTCTTGGCAGTAAAGCAGTATAAGACTAATATGCTTAGGTAGTGTAGCTAGCTTCTCTTGCAAAGGGATCTTGTAGCAAAGGGATTCTCTTGAAAAAGGAACTTATAGAACCTTTCAGACTAAGGGCATTTTTGGACTACACTGTTATAGTGCTATTATTCCACTTTCAACATCCTGTGGAATTCTAGGGTCTGTAGTTTCGTGAGGCTAAAGAGCTCTCTGGCTGAGAATTCCACACGCCTGTCCCTAAGCTGCAAACCCCAGGATTCCATAGGATGTTGAAAGTGGAATAATCTAATATATAAACGTCGAAATCGGTGAGTTTGTGAGTTCGTCTGTGTCAGGCAGGCAAAGATCTCATATGATTGGATGTGTAAGGTGAGAAGACCTCATAGGATTGGATGTGTCAGGTGAGAAGACCTCATAGGATTGGCTGCCTGTGAAAATTCTATGGAATCCTGTGGTTGGTAGTTTAGAGAGGGGCCTTTAGACCAGAGAGCTCTGAATAGACCAGTTGCTATGGAGATGAGGCCTAGAAACCAGGAGAAGGCCACTGTTCTCCCTCAGAAACCAAACCTCTGTGTGTTAACAACTCTGAATAGAGATTGGATTGGGGAATATGGGGAAAAGTTACAGGTACGGGACAAGGCAGTTTGGGGAATTAGAGACACAGGATCTCAAATCCATGTGTATTTCAACCACATCTAGTTCCTATGGTAAGGTAATTCCTAAGGTATTTCTAACAAGTATTACCTATGAGAAAATAAAATCCCAGGCAACGCTGGGTATATATGCTAGTAGCACCATAACAGTGTAGTGTGGAAACACCCTAACTGAGAGAAAGAATTTGGTATCATAAGCTTTTGTAGACTTAGGTCTGCTTCATCAGATGCATGGAGTGAAGTACCTAGGAACAGACTTTTTAGCTATGAATAAGCAGGTAGCATGTGTGAATAGGAATAGAAATGCAAAACTTGTGGGTATGGTGATGACGTGACAAGTTCAGTTTCAATGATGAATTTTCTCCCAGTCTCAAAGGTGCTATAAGATTCCTTTGCATACTGATCCAGTCTTACGCAGACTCTGGCATCTCTCAGCATCTTCTATCACTCATGCATCACTAAGATCAAGCTTGTGGTTTCCTCAACTGTCTTCCTCTTACTTAATGTCCTTATCCTCCATCTATTGGTCCTCTACTGTTGGGTAGCCCTCCATATTTTAGTTATGGAACATGTAGTAGGAGCTAAGTAGCAGCTTGCTTGTAACAAGGTATGAGAACCAGCGACCATTATATAAACAAAGCTAGGAATGTCGCTGCCAGGCTAAACCAGAACTCCAAGGTCTCTTGCAGGCGGGACGAGAAACTCTTTGCCTTTAATGTTTTGAATTTTACTAATTACCTCCAGTTCTCTCACTGAAGTCCTGTACTATGTATCATGCCCCTAATAAATAGTGTATATGCTCTATTATATTTGTGTGTGTGAATTCAGTTCCTGACATCTACAGATCCTCGTCTCTGCTTCTTAACTCACTGATGCCATTGTCCTTTCTGTTTCTTCCTTCATTTTGTTGTATCTGATGGTGTCCTTTATCTACCATGTACCCTGGGCCTCTTTCTTTAAGCCAGCATTGTTATAAATATTTTTGTAAATATTTTTAGGCCCTGACAAGTCACAGTTCCAGTTATTTATTCTTTTACCCTTGTTCATAGTAGAATGGAATTTAAACTAGAAGTTAAACTCAAATTTAAACATGTAAGCTCATAACGTTAGTTGTATTATTTTTTGGTGTTGGTGAGGACCGTGAAGTAATGATACCATTGTTATATTATAGGTGGCTTGGAAATAATCAGTCTACATTTCTCTTACATCCAAATGATCAGCTGTGTACTTCTATATACCAACTCAGAAGTAAGCCCAGAATTTGGGGGAAAATACCTTACAGACAGCAACTCTAGTCACCATGGCCAGTGCTGTGCTGATTAGAGGATTCTGGGAGCTATAATGTTTTCCAAGCTGTGAGGAGGTCCCATTGACTTGGGAGCTTTGTCCCAAGTAATTGTAAGATTGCAGTCTTTAATGTTGATGATTAAACATTAATGTTTCTTTAATGTTTATCAAGTTCATATTTGTCACTTCCATATGAGGCAAAAACCTGTGTTGGTTGATAAAATTTTCATGTATAAGGAAAGACCATTACTTAAAAAGTCACAAAAAATGATATTTTATTCATAGACAGATTTAAAATAGGTTGAAAAGGGCTTAATAATTGCCTGATGTTCACACCATTAGAACTTTCTTTTTCTTTCCTTTTCCCTATTTGCTGATTCAGTGTGTGTAACTTTACAAGAAACTAATCATTCTTCTTTAAAAAAATTTTGTGCATCTTTTTTTTCTACACTTTTTAAACTTCATGACCATGGTGTCATAGGCATGCCCCCAACACCGTCATTACTTTATTTATTATTTGCATATTTATATTCCATTGGCACAGAGTGGCTAGTCTAGATTAGTGCCCCAGTGCTGTTGACCTTTTTCAGTAATCTGATTTGCATACTGTTAATTGTGCAGGGAAAGGAAGATGCAAGCAGAGTGCCCTTTATGCTTCTGTCTCCTGCATTATTATGAAATGGCAAGATAAGCACAGATATTAACTCACACTCTCTGTCTTTTTTGTTACATTGTATTGAAAACATAAAAGACAAATTTTGTATGTAATTTCTATACTCACAGGGTTTCAGCTGATTAAAGCATCTTCTTGTTCACTAATCATATATCTTTTAGCTTGTTAATCAACTGAATATTACATTTGAATAGTACCAAAATCTTAATATAGTATCTTTTTTGTGACAGTAACCTATCCAAGCTATCATTCATTGTTAGCCAGGATTCTGCTTTCCTACAACTCACTAGAACCAAAGCATCTTTAGTGAAAACAAAAAAGTGCCCATGGTTCACTTTCTTAGTCATTATTTGACCTCACAAATTGACATTAATTGCCAGTCACTCAAAAATATTCATAATTATTTAGAAGTAACAGAGCCAGTGTGGTGCAGTGGTTGAACATTGGACTACAACTCTGGAGACCAGGGTTCAATTCCTCATTCAGCCATGGAAACCCACTAGATGATCTTGGGCACATCACGCACTCTCAGCCCCAGAAAAAACCATGATAGGTTCACCTTAGGGTTGCCATATGTCAGAAATGACTTGAAGGCACACAACAACAACAATGCTTTCAAAAAGAGACAGCATGGTACTGAGTACTGGGCTAGGATCCTGGGGCACTGGCTGACCTTGGGCAAGTCACACTCTCCCAGCCTCAGAAGAAGGCAAAGCCAAACATCTTCTGAACAAATCTTGCCAAAAAAACATCATTAGGGTAGCCATTAGCTGGAAATGACTTGAAGGCATGCAACAACAACAAAGTCCCACTTAGTTCCCTGAGAACTGTTACCAAGGAAATGTACATAGTGCTGTACACTTATTGGATTGGTTGTCCTGTCAAATCAGCTCAGTATTGAAGCAGTAGCCCATATATTCTCACATTTATAGCTTGCCTTTCTTCCAAAAAGCACAAAGCATGGTCTTTCTCCCCATTTTAATCCTTACATCATTACCGTAAGTGCAGGAAAAGGTGTCCAGTTTTCAGCTTGCTGATGTAATTTATCCCATATATTTGCTTAATTCTCCCTCCTGTTGTTTCCCTCATTTTAATAGCCTACCCCATTCTTGTGAGCCAGCATGGTATAGTGATTTGTGTAACTCTGGAGACCAGAGTTCAAATCTGTGCTTGGCTGTGGAAACCCACTAGGTGACCTTGGGCAAGTCACACTCTCTCAGCCTTAGAGGGACACAAAGGCAAACCTCCTCTGAATAAATCTTGCCAACAAAACCCTTTGATAGGGTCGCCGTAGGGTCCCCCTAAGGTACACAACAACAACAACCCATTCTTGTGGCTTTGTTACCTTACAATGCAGAGGAGTAGGATCACAGTCTGAAGGAGCTGTAATTTATCTCTACATTTCAAAACACTTCAAAACCTTTTCTTTCTGTGAAATACATTACTTTCCTCTTCACATATCTCAGTCTTCAATTCCTCCCCTCCACCAATAAAAAAAAAAATAGATGGCTGCTTTTCCTCTGCAATAGAATTTCAATAATTTGGTACAAATACTTTATATTCAGCTTCATTGATTCTAATCTCTGATGCCTGCAAAGCACCAATAGTGCATCTACAAGCCACAAAAACAATTCTTCCTTGATCCCATTCAGCTGTCATCTTCTTTATGATATCTCTTCTGGCCTTTGGGGTCTCTTTTTCAGTAGCAGACGAACTGCACTAACTGTTCTCTCTCACACTTCTATCAAAAACAGAGATAAAAGGGACAGTAGAAAATCAGCCTGGCTTCGTTATGACTAGAAATGTAATCCTGTTTGCCTCATTGTAACACTGCAGGGTGAACACTACACAAAAGAGAGGGGGAGAGGTATTGTGGTACCATAAATACCTTTAGCAAGGCATGTTTACCTTTTCTGGAGAGAGCCCATTACCTCCACACACAACTTCAGAGTCATGTCTTTGTAAGTGTAATATATGTCAGACATATTTCTTCATTATTTTTTTTAGATTTCTAGGATGACCAATCTCTGAACCATGGTCCTATTAATCTGGTTTTCATTTTTATAGTGGGGTTATGGGCATCCAAGGGGAGACCTTCATGGAGATATGTCTTCACATTCCAATCCACTCCTATTGGTAACTTTGCCTCTTCCAACTGGAACTTTTCTGAATGTGATTCCTTTCAGTGGACATTCCTGCTGGGAGAAGTGGGGAGGCAAAGGTTGGGTCCTCTGCTCTGATTGTCCAGGACAGATTTTTGGAAGGGGCAGCAACTGAAGCGGGAGGTGGTTCAGTAAAGGTTGCACCTTTCTTCTCCCATCAGTCATATCCCCAGAGCAAAACTCAGAAGGTGGGAGAGTCAGCAGGAGTAGTTCTTCCCCCAACTCCTTCTGCCTGGCCTCTCTCTCTCCTGGATCAAACAAGATCATAGAAGGAGCACCACAATTCCTAGAATGTGGAGTCTGGATCCAATCTCATAACATTTATCATCTCTTTTGAGGTGATTTGGATTTCCCATTGCTGAGAAGTTTGCCTGTTTCTGTAGTGTAAAATGGGTTTACTTAACATTTTGAGAATGTCATATTACATAGATAGAGCTTGTTACATTTACAGGAAAGAGGGTTGAAAGGTTACAACTCAGACCCTACATATTTGAGTTTAATTACAACATTGATACGAAAGTATTGATATTTGTGGAGACTTCTGAATATTCCTTTCTAACAGTCAGTTATTTTCTGTGTATGGCAAATAAATGTTTGCCTTACTGCAAGTAAGGGAAAGGAATGGACAACAAAAAAAGAAATAAAAGAAAGAAAGAGAAAAAAAACCCAAAAACCAAAAGCCCAAGGGTAAGATGAGCAAGAGCAGAGATACAGTTTGAGCAATACATATATTAATGTGAGAGTAAAGGGAAGCATCTTTGGCTATATCTTTGTGTTGAGTATTAGGTATATAGGTGTAGACGTACATATATCCACTCTTTCTTCCTACTTTTCAGTAACTCATTTTTGACAAAACAAAAACTGTATAATTCTAATAAAGTCAGAATGAATTATTTCTAAATAAGTGGAAGCATATTACTTAACATGTATAATTTATTCTGAATACAGAATTTGTGTCATCTTAGATTATTGGTTGGGGGGGGGTTGGCTCTGAATGTCCACATTGCCAGATTTCTAAGAGCAGATGTTTTCTTCTGTAGCCAAGATAGAGCTACCAGTTAACTTTCATTGCAATCATTGCTCCATTTTACTTTACAAACCCCCTGCAATTAGCTTCTCTAAGCACAGCTATTTTGCAACCGGCCATTCATCACAATTTGTCACAATTTTCATCCCATAAAATTCCACTTTAGTAATCCATGAGGATCATGATATAAATGTGGGCTCTCAAAGCCTTCCCTGAAGTGTTGTGGAAATTTCAAGATAGATAAATTACTGGGCTGAGTTTGCTTTGGTTTAACCATCTTTCAGAGACTTCATATGAAAGTAAATGCTGGTGGGTACGCTCCAAGACAGAGTGTCTCTTTGAAAGAGTTGTAAAGACTATTCACAAATTTTCTCATCGTTGAGTAAAAGGATGTCTCAGGATGCCAAAGCATCCTGTAAAGGATTTCAAAAGCAGCAGGGATGAAAGGATCAATTCCCCACCCCATTTTGGTGGGTTTTGCACAAAACCCCACATTTTTAGCATTTTGTAGGCAAATTTTTTAAAAAAGACTCAATTATGCCCAAACCATTGTTTTTAGAGGGACAGTTGTTTTTTCCTCACAAATGAAATTTTCACAAAAGCTTCAAAGTGTGAAGAAATAATTAAAAAGTTGCAAAACTTATTTCAATATCATCAAGAGAAAAATTTAAAAAATTTTCATTGTCCAGTGTGACAGTGAAAGAAGCAAAGTTTTACATCCCTGCTCTATGACAAAGCCTAGCAAGTATTTTTTTTAACAACAACAAGAAAAAGTTTTCATGAACTGCAACCCTCACCTTCCAAATGAAGCTTAAGCCAGATGAAACATATTGGTCCTTAAGATGCCACTAGACCCTTTGTTGTTGAATTTGATGTGATAGAACGACAGTACTCCTACTCTGGAACCCTATAATTATTGCCCCTTTAGAAATAATTGGTCTTAAGGACAATGTCAGTATGCAATGCTAGCATGTTTGAAATGATATAAGACCTTACTGGAAATACTGTAAGGCTCATCAAAAGCTCATTTGGATATCATTTTTCATAGCAGGTTTATTATAGGGCTTTTTGAGTGGGCCTATATTAAGGGATGGATTAATCATGGGGGAAGACAGTGGCTTCTAAAGTTTATCCTCAAAACACTGTAAATTAACTTATCTCAGCTTGGTTAAGTAGGAGAGATTGTATGAAGTTTGCCAATGCCATTATTGAGATAGAAAGTATAAGCAGTTACTTACTTAAAGAAGTTTATATTTTGAAAAGTGAGCTCTAGCACTTACATTTGTCTGAGTTTAGATTTTTGGGAGGTTAGATTTTTGGGAGGTTAGATTTTGGGGAGGTTAGATTTGATTTCTCAATTTTAACAGCTTATTTCAGGAATCACTATGTTGTTGTAGGCAGAAGGCCCAGCATGTCCTGTGCTCTAGTAGTAAAATAAGGTCTTCGTAGTTTTTACTAAAAATGTGAGGAATATTCGAGAATAGGGAGATCATGTGGTCTGTTCTCTACGTGCTCAGCTTTGCTGTCTCTCTTATGGAGAGGCTAAGAAAGCAGGAGATAAGACTGAATAGTGACTGGATACCAGTAAGATGAGAGAGGAAGCTCAGACAGAGATATTAAACTGAAACTGCTTCATATGCTCTTCTCAAGGAAGATGAAATGTCTTAAAATAAAGAATAAATAAACTGTGAATGATTTCACTCATTTATACTCTTTTTTATTATAATAGGTTGTCTTTGATGTTGTTAATTGCCATCAAGTCAGCTTTGTTTATGGCAACCTTATGATTGATAGATTTCCAAGATATCCTGTTATTAAAAGCACTCCGAAGGTGCTGCAGACTCAGGGCTATGGCTTCCACAATTGACTCTATCTGCCCGTAATGTGGCATTCTTCTTTTATTAATGTTATCCATCCTACCAAGCATTATCATGAGTTGTATTGTCTCATTATATGTCCAAAGTATGATAGTCTCAGTTTGTTCATTTTGGCATCTCGGGAGAATTCAATCTTGATTTGCTCCCTAACTCATTTGTTAGACTATTTGGCAGTGCATGCCATCTGCAGTACTCTCCTAAAGCGCCACATTTCAAATTAATTGGTTTTCACCCTAAATACTTCGATCTTGTTGTTTATAAAATAAATTCTGTTCCTGTTCTTGGAAAAAGCCAAGAAGTACATTGTTTGAATCCACATTAATGGGGTCTGAAACTCCATTGGGAATATAAATATTGGGTAACTGACTGTACAACAAATGCATCTCCCTTTTCACTTTAAAAAATAATGGAATGAGGCAGGGGAAGAGATTCCACAGTAGAGTAGCCATGTGGGAGATGGAAAAAAAGGACCTCCACATTTTGTCATACTTTACAGTGCAAAAATGTTTTAATTAGTAGACCTCAGTACTTAAATATAACAGTTCTGCTATTAGTTGTTTTGTCATTTCTCTCTTTCTTTCTTTTTTTTTTTAAATATTATTCAGAAGACACGACAAGCAAGGGGAAAATGGGAAGGAATTGGGATTGGGACAAGGAATATTTACAAGCAAAGAAAAATATTGAATTTGCAATAATAATCTAGACAGGGGGCCTTTTCGCACGTTACCTGTTCGCACTGCTGGGTTGGGCTCCTTGCGCGAGAAGCTTTGGAAGGAATGCTCCCGCTTCCCTGCTGCTTCCCTGCTGCTTGGGCTCTGCAGCTCCTTCCTCCTCGCATGAGCGCCCCGCCTCTTCCTTTCGCAGTGCAGCCTGGGATCTTTCCCAGCCTGCACTGCCCAGGAAGTGCAATCGGCCCGGCTCCCAACACACCACACACCAGGTAAGTGCACGTGGGGCGCCGGAGTGATGCGTGAGCACGCAGCATTTTCAGCTTTAAGCAGAAAATGAAAAGGTGCGTGCGCGATCCATGTCATGCAGACCACTCCTCACATTTACGCGACACTCAAGGGGCCCTCTCGCTTCCAAAACGCCGTGCGAAAAGGGAAAGGGAGAGCACACAGCCAGAGAAAACAGACAAGCGAACAAACAAACAATCAAACACAGCCCCAGAAGCCTGTGAAAGACACCCAGTCAAGATGTCTTCTCAGACACAGCTCACCTTCCACTGTTTCCTCTGGCCTGGGTGAAATCTGAACCCACCATCCCTGCTTCTGTTCAGAAAAAAAAGTTATAAAATTTTCTGCTAAAGGAAATCTTTGTGACAAATAATTTAGCAATTTCGAAAGGGCTGGGTAGGTAGATTTCACTATTAGATTATGTCAATAATTACTAGTTGGTAATGCCAAATTTGGCCTCTCTTTGCCACCATTTTGTGACTGTGGGGTTCACTCAGTTTCAGTCTCTCAATGGGTCTCTCAGAGGAAGAAAGTCTGATAACCTCTGGCTACGAATGTGGTGCTAGTAACTTCATGGTCATAGGTCTGATCTCCATAGAAGCCAAGAGGCTTTCCCCCCCTCATCCATACATTACCTTCTCTAATTCCTCAAAGGACAATAATATTTTATGAAGTAGACAGTGAAAGGAACTAACATGTCAATATCACTATATAAATAATTAGTCAATGTTTGCATATAATTATACAGTACAGTTCATTAACCTATGAAATCTAAAATTTGAGTCCTCCTGCACCATAAATATGAAAATAATTTTAAAATAAGACATTCTCCCCCCCCCATCAAGCATTAACCTGCTGCACATTAGTCCTTGTTTCAGGTTTACCAGGAAAATATCCAGGTAAATTAAGAAGGCCTGCTGCAGAGCAAGGGGTTGAATAGAGAGCCAACCCCTTTTCAAGGTGCCTTCCAGCTGTATTGTCCTTTGTGGATGGTGTTCATAGCCTCCGTCACATGAACATTATGTGTCTATTCTTGTGAATAGACAAATGTGGGATTTAGGTTTACCGCTCTGAAAGCAATAGCTATCCAAGTATACAAAACACTGGTGAAACTAAAACGTACCACATCATGGGGCATTGCACCATATCTATAACACCTGAGTAATGTGTCTGTTGTTGCCCTTAACAATAGCAATTTTCATTCATTTTCGAACTTGACTGAATGTGGGAAGCCCTTAATACAATATGTAAAACTGAAAGGATTTTTGTTGTTGTTGCTTGAAATATCTATTTGTGCTGATGTATTCAGCTGGCATATTTTACTTGAGTAATATTATGAACTTCTAAGAACATACAACATGTAGTAAAAGAGGAAGTCAATTTGAATCTGTGTCTTCATTTGCAGGTAAAACCTGCTGTATCTCGTATTATTACTTCCTTTTAAGTGTTTAGTGCAACATCTCTTCTAGAACCATTTATTTTCATTCCTGTTAGTTTAGCAGCTGATATCCTATTTCATATGTGAACCTTCAAGTGTTCAAGAAAACATTACCAAGATTCTTTCAGATTTAATGTTTAGCAAATGGCCAAAAAATTGCCACCAGAGATTTTACAGATTTCCAGATCAAAGGAGAGCACACTAGCATCTATTTCATAACAGCCACAATATTTCACAAATCATCCTTCCCCTCCCTCACAATAGAAGACTCTGAAACCCATAAATGGATTATGGTAATAGATTGTTTCACAATTATATTATACACATGACAATTAGATCGGGAATCCTTTGGGGACACTGCTCCATTCTCTTTAATTTCCCCAATATAAAATTGTAAATATCATGCAATCCATTTTGAGTCATTGGGTCAGCATGGGCTGCAAAATGTTTTCCACAGCCTTTCCTGATTTCCCAAGCCTTGCGTTTTCCCTTCAGCATTAACCCTCCTCTAGCCAGTCCTCGATATTCCACTTTCAAGCTGTACATCCTCCCTCCACCTTTGTTCTGTCAATCTTAGATTGTAAGCCCTGTAGGCAAGAACTATGTCAACCTCTATGTTTTGTGCTACCTCCAGCACTCTACATCTGCTTTGATGCAAAGAAAGCACTCACTTCACCCCAGGCTCTCTTGGATAATTACTCTGTGTTTGGGTCCCAGCTTTGAATCATGCTTGGTATTTAATTGAGCCCTGAATCTATTATCTAATGACATTCTGTGTTTGAAGAGTTCTATAGTGCATGATACATTTTTCATACATTGAATCACACTGTCACCTTTTGATATCTTATAGAAGTTGGACTTTTTTAAAGCCATTCACTATTGCAATATTGTTGTATCTGAAAACTTATTTGAACTATGTGCACATAAGAAACACTTCAAAGACATTAATGGTTAGTGTTTTGAAAGCAAATGAATGGTTTTGCCTTCTTGCCTGTATGAGAGAGGGTGAGCACTAGCTATCTTCTGAAAAGAGTTACTATATGGTATGTACCACTTTAGTCATTTTTTTTTCCATAGGGGGAAAAAAATCACAAATCAGAGGAGAAAAAGTTTGTGTGATTTGAATTGTGTGTTTTCCAGGTCCTTCATAATAGGAGTTTTCTTCACCAGCTATTATCCTGGGGATTCTTATGAATGGAAATAAATTATTTCCCAAATTATTTCCCAAAAGAGAGAGTAAAAGAACCAAAAAAAGAAATAGAGAGAGAGAAGGGGAAGGAAGGAAGGAAGGAAGGAAGGAAGGAAGGAAGGAAGGAGAGAGATTGAGAGAGAGAGAGAGAGAGAGAAAAAAGAAAGAAAGAAAGAAAGAAAGAAAGAAAGAAAGAAAGAAAGAAAGAAAGAAAGAAATTTACTAATACTTAAGATGGAGGCTTATCTTATGTGGTTTTGCATTTGCAAATACATATAAACACATGGTCTAGAGCACAGTTTATGATGTTTCTTCAAGTTTTACGGGTAGGGAAGCACTCTTTGAATACAGAATTGTATGTAAGTCATCTTTGTAGACACTATTCTCTATGAGTTCATATAAAATTCCAGAATTCTGATAAACTGTCAAAAAGAAAAATGATAAAGGGATTTATGCTCAATTTTGCTGGAAGGGAGAAATGCAAGGGCTGTCAGTCTGGGTCTTTAGAACAAATGAGTCACAGTTCGTAAGGCAGCTCAATAAGGCTATCATTTCCTATCAGCTCCTATCCCCTGACAGTCACAAATTTATTGTCGGGAGGAAGCAAAAAATGGCTGAGTTTTGGTGCCAGGTGAGTCCAACACTATTACTCCATCAAACCAGACTTGTATAGACAAGAGACTACCATGAATATTTGATATAACCTTCTTCCCAGAAAGAACACAGTGAAAGTGTTCTCTCATTTGCTGAGAAATGCTCCCTTTGTGTCAGCTTGAATCTCTTTGAAAAAGGCCATTTGTAAACCACAAAGCTCTCTCTGGTGTTTTTACTTTTTGCTTGGTTTGTTTGGCAGTGCATTCATGGTGTGCTTCTTATTTATAGCTCTGATGGAATGAAACAAAAGAATCCTCAATCTGCTAGATGTTCCCTTTCTTTTTTTCTTCCAATGTATTTGTCATTATCCTTCTTACATGGAAACATTATGCATATAGCAATGCAGCCACCTGTGTTCCCAAGGAAAATAGACTTTACCAAGCTTGGTACTTATGTTTAAAGCGTACTGCTTTCTTTAGCAAGAAAAAAATGTTCAAAAACGTAATATTTTCTCTTTATCATATGAAATAATGAGTTTTATTTACATTACTCATTTTCATTTACCTTAGGTGTTACTGAACCCATAGTCTTCTGTTGGAGAATACAATGGAGAAAACCAACACTCTCTGTCAGTTTCAGTTTTATTTTTGTTATGCATCTTCTAAATATTTTTGAAATGTTGTCATGCCCTGGATAACTTGCCCTTCACAAATTCCACTCAGAGTTTAACAGGATTGTTTATTTTTAGCAAGCAAGCAATGACAGCACACTTCCTTAGAAGCTGCTGAGACAACAGCAAATGGTTTGTTTACATGTTTTATACCCTGACATACAAATTTAGATACCCAAAGCTGTGATTGGTGAAGACCATAAATCTCACATCATCCCACCAGTTTCCCAAACCTTCTGTTGTTTACGTATCTTTCACCCTTGAAGCAGGAATAAGTTCCTGTCTTCTTATTTTTAAACACTGCCAATCCTCATAACACCTTCGTGGATACTTTCGTTCTTACCCCTCTGATCTTCTCCCCTTTTCTCAGATACATTGTAGCAGTGAACAATAAAGAAATTAACCATTTGGTTCCTTGGAATCCCAAGCCACCTTCAACCAGATACATGGTTGCAATCAACAATTAACAACTGATACTTTGAAGCACATGGACTATGACCATGCATAAATTAGCCAATCTGTTCTAATACATATCTCATTACCCATCCAGCAAATACTTATGAGGGGAGCCACACATCCAGACACATGTCGATAATTTTATTTTGCTTCCAATGGTGAACAACCTTTCTCACTAACCTAAAGAGGGTGGGGTTTGGGGGTCTGTCTTTCTTTTTCCTTTCTTTCTTTCTTTCTTTCTTTCTTTCTTTCTTTTTTTCTTCTTCTTCTTTTTGGTAATTGAACCTACTTTTGAAGCTTAAACTAATATATTAAATCATGTTTTTGCTTATCCTATGCTGTCTGATTCTTGTTTTAAAAAACTAGAGCTAGTAACTAAGCATGGAACTTAGGACATATTATCCTGTCCCACAGTCCACTTTTCCTCTCCTGAAATGGAACTTCTTTCCTTTTTTCCCTTTTTCTTTTTCCCATCGAGCCACATGAAATGCACTCCAAAGGACTTCTTAGTCCTCAGAACAGATTTTGAGGATTCTGTATAGGATAGGGAATCACTCCCATTCTAAGAATCCTCCCTTTGCATTTTCTCTTATGTGGTGACACCACTGTGTTTAAGTCTGTTTATTGAATATTTACTGCTGTCTAACAAATTCAGTCTTAGGAAGATAAGAACTAACCCCTGATATTAAGACATCTTTCCTGTCTTATATGCTGCTTCCTTTGCTATGATCAGAATATAATGCAATTTAAGGTGATAAAAAGCTTGCAAATTATCACTCAGCATGCCTTAAAGGGAAAAGAAAATCACCAGTATGAACTAGATCTTTTATAGTTTTTTAATAACCCAGTATTTTCCAATATATGTTACCTATTAAATTATAACAGAATAACTACCTCATTCTCTAGTCTTCAATTCTCTTTTGTGAGTATGCAAGCTTAGTTTTTCTGCGTTTTAAAAAAATTAAAGCCCAAGGTCAATTTAGAGACTTCAGCCTTCTAAAACTCTGTGCTAACATGTTATTTTACTAGTAGTAATGAAGTATATGAAATATATTTCAGGGTTCTGCAAGCTAATCTACAATGTTTCTGATTTATTTAAAGGGAATTTCATTTGCCAAAGGGGTTGGAAATAAACAGATCCAGGTTTGGTTATTTTAAAAAAAAAAACCCTGTAACTTTGATAAAATTGGACCAGATCCATCTATATCTATTTAATAATTAGGAAGGTTTTAAAACAAGGTGCATCATCCAGTCAGAGTTAATCATTTTTAATTCCCATTGATTTTGGTTGAGTTTTGAATACCTCTCTTTTTCAAAAATCAATAATAAGACTCAAAAATACTTTGGTTGGATGGTGCTCAGTCTTATTAATATCAAGAAATATTCCATTTCTTATTCTGCCCCCAGGTTATATCAGTTGTTTTCACTGATCATTAGCAACATGTGCCAGTTTTTTGAACTAGCAAAATGCTTTCCTTTGATTTAACTACGGAAACATACACGATCTCTACTTTTGATTTTTTCCCCTCACATTTTCTGAATTCAGTAAATAAATGTTCTAGCATGGAAAAAAAACATGTAGGATCAAAATAAGAACATATTGACAAACTTGTTTTCTGAGGTATTAAAAAAATCCAGATGGTTTGCTGTATCTGCAGTAGCACAAGTGAAGTTTTTGCTGTGCTTCATCCAAAGCAGTATTCTATTACAAGCCTCCAATAGTACCTCAACTTTCCAGGAAGAAACATTATAATGAGGCTCTGGATCCTCTCTTTCCGTGCCCCAGCAGAGCCAATAATTACATGTCTGTCATATGGATGTCCATGTTGATAGTATCTGCTGTATAAACACTTGGAGATCCTGTATTTTCACATCCTTCATAGCGCACACACTTGGAGAGTACACAGCTTCACGGCTTTTTCCCCCAGCTTCTGTTTTCTGCTGTACTCATGTACATCTGTCATTCACTTTCTGGCTATGAAATTATTAGCCTCTTTCATAATGGTGCCAGCTGTATTTTAGATAACATGTTTCAAAATATCTTTTTCTTAGGAAATCCTTTCCCAAACTAATGCAATTAGTTTTTTGTTCAAAGAATCATAATAAGGCTTGTTTTGCTACCAGAATAAAACAGATATAGGATGCAACTTTTTAAAATGACCTTGTACTTAATTAAGACCTCCATCTGTAGTGGTATAAATAATGCTTCCTTATACTATGATACTGCATCAGGTAACATCTCCATGGTACAGGCTATATAGTTGGTCTGAGCTGGTGGTGATTTTCCTATAATAACCATGAGGCCTCAAGTCATAAGGAAATGGCTCTTAGAGCCATTTGTTACATATATATGAAATGAGGAAGAGTTGACTAGGTCCACTTCTGCACTAGACTGTTATAGTGCTATTATTCCACTTGCAACATCCTATGGAATCTTGGGGTTTGCAGTTTCGGGAGGGACTGGCCGGCTAGTGAAATAATAGCACTATAACAGTCTAGTGTGGAAATGGCCTAGGAGTAGAAATGGGTGAAAAATTTGTTTCAGTTAGTTTCTGATGATAAAGTACCATCATCTGCAAATTTCTTCATATCTAGGATGGAAAGCACTTGAGATTTTAAAAGATCGAATGTGGGCAAAAAAACCTAAAAATACATATTTGTCCAATCAGGCCCAACACTTTAAGAACTTACTAAATAAAAGTCTGACTCCTTGTGTTTTTAACCATTCTCGTGCTGAATTATAGTTGCCACTGCTCTTCTTTTCTGAGAAGATCCTTAATTTGAGCACCTGTATGCCAGTTCAATGTGATTTTCATGCTAGGAAGACATTTACTTATTGATTTTTGGCTTATCTAAACAGGGATAAATTCCTGTTTTACGTTATTTTCAAAACATTTGTCAACATTGGGAGATTCTCACATGCAGTATAGAAAGACCTGCAGTTTTAAAAATGCTAATGTGGGAAACAGAGATGGAAAGAATGTAGAATATGATTTTTTTTAAAAAAAAAAAATGCAAGTATCAGTAAACCCTGACAAGGAGAATCATGGACTGATAAGAACCACAACTCAGGACTTATTCTGTGCAAAAGTCATACTTCTTGTCCAGGAAAAAAAAATCCTACACAGGCGGTTTCCTGAGCAGAAAATGCTGTTTTCTGCAAGTACCATGTGCTAATTTTGGCCCAAATAAGTCCCAAACTGCAAATATTAGTCAGTAGTAAGCAAAAATTACTAGTTGTTTTTCTCAAGAACAAAATTAGCAAAGAATCACATGTTTAGTGGGAGACAGTGAAGTGAAACTGACAAGATTTCATACATATGAAACAGGTGTGGGGGGGTTAATGCATGTTAAAGGGTGTGGCTGTTTTTCATTCACATTCAGCTCAATTATATCCATGCTTTCTGTGACGTGCCACTGAGTTTAGCAAGTCCAGTAAGCATGCCTAGTACGCCAGCTTTAACCTAGATTTCGGCAGGAGCGAGGAAGGGAAAATTTATACATGCTCTCTGTTTCCCTTTATATCAACATTATTTTTCTCTCCATGTTCTCAGCATTTCACAGTTTCAGCCATACATGTTTCAGATTGCTCAAGAGTTATAAATCTGCCACCTAGGAAGACAATGGCAGAGTCAGTAATGATGCATAAAATAAAGACTTTGCCCAACTGTGCAGCAGAATAGAAGATAGCTAAAATAATATGCATCTGGAAAAATAAGAGAAATTGAAGTCAAAGTAATAGTATCTCCTCAGTGCAACTTTGGATTCTCCATGTACCAATTTAAGCATGATTGCACAAGGCCCCTCTCTATGAATCACTTACATGTATTCACAGAAACAACATCCAGCAGCTCATAAGTAGCACCCAGATAGTTTAAAAAGTTCACTCTAATATTTCAGGGGGAGGGGGAACTATTAATACACATTCACCACAAATTCCTGATGAATGTAAATTGGCCTTGGAGAGCCAGAGACTTTTTATAGATTTGCCATTGATTAACAGCATGATCTCAATGGGTTTGCATTCTCAGTGTCCAACTTTTTTAAAGTTTTCAGGTGGCTTCAAAGTCCATGTTTCGCCCATCATTCTAAGTAGTGTGGTTATGATCTTTACCCTGTTGGCAAGATCCATTCCTCTAAAATATTAACCATTAGCATTCTGTTAATTTCTTGTATAGATGATGGTTACAATTCTCAATGCACTTAAGCAAATATGGATTCCCTCCACAGCTTATTAGCTGATAAAGTGAACATACTAAATGACAGTCAGTGCAGCCAATGGCTACTGTGGATGTAGCGCTATGCAGTGAGAATCAATCTTTTAAGAGTAGGGCTCAAAAGTATCTCCCCTATCCTTGGACATTCTGACCAGTTAGTTTGAGCTTACTTCAATTAACTGTTCTTGACTTATGTTTTTCTATGCTGTTATCTGTATTTAACCATCACAAGCCACCATGAAAAAGCAGAGTCTAGGTCAGTGGTTCTCAACCTGTGGGTCCCCAGATGTTCATGGACTTCAGCTCCCAGAAGCCCCAGCCACTATGGTCAATGCTCAGGGCTTCTGGGAGCTGAAGTCCACGAACACCTGGGGACCCACAGGTTGAGAACCACTGGTCTAGGTGAATAAGCAATAACAGTAATAATTGCAGGCATGGCACAAGGGACATGACATAGTTCTTTATCTCTGGGATAGTAGCTTGTTTTATATGGTAGAAAAAAATCTAAAAATTCAGAGCAACCAATGGTGCCATGGGTACTGTGTGTCATCTGACCCCTCTATTTTGGCTACACGTACCTGTTTTGCATTGGGCATGGAATTTTTCAGGAACAGAACTGTGTAGTCTCTGCAGTGCAAAATTGTAAAGCAGATTTCAGCAGAGCTGAAAGAGCATTTGTAAGATGAAAGAAGCACAGTTTCTCTGCAGAAGTGCCATTTATTTATATCTGCTTGGCTTAAGAAACTGCGATTCACTTCCACAGTTTGTAAAACACCTCTTTGTGGATTTTTGTGTCTCGGTTTCCCTTTTGCAAAATAGGATTGTTCTGACTCATTAGGTTCTTGAGAATAAAAAATGTGGTCAGCAAGATGAAATCCTAACAATAGACAACCTGGGTCAAAGAAAAAAAGCCTGGTAACAAGAGTTTTTGTCCAATTGTCAGTTAGTCAGCAGCTCATACACACACACACGCACATACATATATATATATATTGCTGCCCATACTTAGTGGTATACAGGAGAGTGTAGGCACATGACTTCAATATCTAACTCTATGTGCAAGAAGTACTGGGCACGTATAACAATGAACTAACAGGCTCATATTGAAACAGACAATATGTTGAAAAGACCCACCTTCTCCACCATATTAATATTAATACATTGCTGCCAAGTTAATTTTATATGTAAATTGGGATGCCTTAATAAAGGTACAGTAGAAAAAGCACCAGCCTGCCTGTCATACCTAGGGTCACTTTAAATCTCACCTGAAGTTTTAACTGCAATTAGATCAGCACTTTGGGGTTATTACCTGATGGGCAGCAGGGGCCCATCAGAATTAACAAGCAGCTCATAATCTATTACAATTAGGTTTAATTGGCCTTTTCAGTCTCTGTTCAGCAATGACAATCATCTCAAAGTCCTAAAAGATTATTTCCCCCTTTGGCCACTGCCAAAATCAATGGAAAATAGTGTGAAAAGCTGATGTTACTTTTTAAAAAAAAATGAAAGATGTTAGAATAAAAATCAGAAGCAGTAATATGTCCTCTTTCTTTCTGTTCCAAAATTGTAATGCAATTAGGTATTTAAAAAAAGTGCTAACAGAGCCCAGGTAATATAGTGGTTAATATAAATTTGGACACCATCATCACTATAAATTCATTTTTCTTTTTTTCTTTCTCTCACCTTTGCATGTGGCAATGGTTCACATAGTATCATTCTGGCATTTTCAGCATTAGTAGGTCACATGTTGGGTTTTTTTGGGGTGGGTTAATGCATTTGTTAAAGAGTGCTTTCTCTATCACCACTTATACAGCTGCTCTGTGAAGGTTATCCATAAGTAGATGTAGAAAGAGCAGAATAGCTCTAGGAACACAGATGTTACCCATGAATGCCATAAGGGGGAGCATAAAGCAAATTTTGTTGTGAATACATAAAATTAAAACAGGAATGATGTTAGCACTTTGAACACATTAGATCGCATAAATTAGTCTTTTATGAATTGCTTTCGTTAAAATTATGACTTCCAAGTGGTGACCCTTCCCACTGATCCAATGCCAAATTAATGGTTGTACAATCACTGTTATCTAACATACTGTATGCAGATTTGTTTCTTCCATCTCTGTTTTGTGTGAAAGTGGATCTCTTCCTGTTCAACATATGTAAGGTTAAATGTATGGTTGCTAAAAAGGGCAAGTAGCATGTCTATCTAATAGAGTTTACTTCTGTTGATTTTCTGTGTTTCCCTGTTCTCACACTACCACATTGACTTCTGTTGCCCAGAGAACAAGAAACACAGAATCTGTCACACCAGACGATTAAACTATTGGACATTACGTAGTTGTTGCTGTGATGACAGATGCATTTTTAACATCCTTTCTAGTTTGGCTGTAATGTGTATGGTGTATCAAAAGATTTCTTAAAAGTGAGTTTCTAGGGAATAAGACAATTCCATGGTTCTCTTGCTAGTGTCATTAGAAGACTTCTGTCCCTTTTTAATAATTAGATACCTGGCTGAGGGGGGAAAGTTCAACAGAGGATGGTGATCAAATCTTCTGTAGATATGTTGAAAGAACTGGGCATGTATCGCTTGGAAGAAAAGCAATTAAAAGGTGATATAACCAAAGAGTTATCACATAAACATTGGAAGCAAAATTGTCCTCTGCTTCAGTGCCCTCTATGGGGGATTATCCTTGATGATGATTCAGAAGCGAGTAGAATACACAGCAGCTACACTGGTGAAAGGAACAGCATATAAGGAGCATATGCCCTTGGCATTCAAGGAATAGCTGAGTGCCAATGCACTTAGAGCCAGCTTGGTATAATGGTTTAAGTGTTGGATGAGGACTCTGGGAGTCAAGGGTTTGAAGTCCCACTCAGCAATGGAAACCCACTGGGTAACACTGGACAAGTCACACTATTTCAAGCTCAGAGGAAGGCAATGGAAAATTCCCTCTCAAAAAATCTTGCTGAAAAATCCCCCCATGACAAACCCATAAAGCAGAAACAACTTGAAGGCACATCACAACAAATACACTTCTGGTTTGAATTAAAGGTACGTATGTGTATACTGAAAGCACTAAAAGCATGGGGCCCTGCTACTCAAAGAAACCTCTCTCTATTTATATGCAAGTATAAGAATTCTGGTCTGCTGGAGGGGCCATCCTTCTGCTGTAAAATTCCAGTGGGAGTCAATCATTGCATGAAGATGGGGGATATGGGCTTCTCTTCTGTAGCACCCCAGTCATGGGCCACTGGGCTGCTTGGAGGTCCAGTGGATGCTAAGGGTTGTTTCATTTCAGTGCTAAAATAAAACATGTCTTTTTATCAAAGCTTTTGAGATTTTAACCATTTTGCAGAAATCTGTTCAGGCCTGTGGTTTTATGCTGTTTTAATTTGTTTTAAGTTACTTAAATTCTTGAATATGCTCGAAGATTGTTTACACAATTCCTTGCTGTTTTAAATTGCTTTACATTGTTGTTCTAAATTGTTTTCAACTGATTTTATTTATATGCCATTGCGAAATCTTGTGATATAGGGCAGAATATAAACATTGTGATTAATAAATAAATACAAAGGATAGGATCCAAACGAATGGATTCAAATTACAGGAAAAAGTATTCTTATTAAAGAACAAGAAGAACTTTCTGTCAAAAGTAGCTAACTGGCAATGGAGCAGTAGTGGGCTGTACTTCTTTAGCAGGTTTTAAACAGAGGTTAACTATGGCCCTTTCCACACGGGGGATGGGGGAACGGGGCAGCACACGCAGGGACGGATCTTACCTGAAAACGGGTTGCTCCGTCCCTGCGGGGAGCGCGCGTTCGCCGCTCCACACGATGGCGAGTTTCGGCGGTGTTTGGCGGCGCCCAAAATGGCGGCCGGCGACTTCCGGCGGCGCTCCGCCAATCAGGGCAGCGCGCCAGCCGGAAACCCGCCCCTGGGCAGCTCTGCAGGGACGCGCTAGCGCGTCCCTGCAGTTTCACACGGGGCGCTGCAATGGGTTAGCGCGCTCACGTTTCGTAAAAACCTCATAAAATGTGGTTTTTAAAAAAACGCGCCACGCCACCCCTTGCGGCCGTGCTAGCGCGGTTTGAGGTGTGGAACCTCCACTATTCAAACCGCTCTAGCGCGCTCCACAGTGTGGACGACCTCCGGATGAGTCGCCCAAAGCTGTTTTTTTTTCCCCGTGTGGAAAGGGCCCTAATCCTGGTTCTGCTATAGTATAGTAGATTATCTGCATTGGAGGGTGGCTGGAGCAGATGGCACCTTTGTGGTACATTCAAACTCTGTGAGAACATAAGATATACCATATTGTATCAGACCAAAAGCATATCTAGACCAGGATTTCATTTGTACAATAGCCAACCAGTTAACCATAGGAAACCCATAAAAGCAGTATCTGTATAAAACAACAATCCCCTGGTTGTATTTCTTATCCTGCATGATTTTGTCCAATCTAATCTTAAAACCATCCAAGTTGGGAGACATCAATGTAACTTATGATACATACCAAAACTAACAGTATAAGAATGCACTGTATGCATAAAACTTCCTGGTCTCTTAAATCTCATACCACTCATGGTGGATGACCCTGGGTTCTAATTTTTTTAAGAAAAAGGAAGAGAATCTTTCCCTATCCCTATTACATAGGGTCAGTTCCTTGAGTTTCTTTACTATTCTATTGAAAAAAAGATGTACAGAGTATTTCTCTCTTCCCTGATGTTATTAAGAGGTATAAGACAGGTAATAAAGAGCCTCTTTTAGTTCAAGATTTGATGATCTAGCATTTTCTATGGCATTATCTAATCCCTGGCCTCTTGCTCTTCAGTGGAATTTAGATACATTCTTTCTTATTGTTTAATGTGTGCATTATTAAGTGATAGTATACAAAATGATCATCACAAATCAAACACCACAGACATAGGTCTCAGCCTATTTAAATGCAAAAATCATTCAAAGACCCTCAGGCAATTAAATGATAGAGATGTGTTGTGGATTATCCTTTAATCTGGTGCTGGTTAACGTTTGGCCTACATCTTCCATCAGCCTGACTGAGCACTGGTGGTAAGGTGGTGAGGACCTGTAAGAGTTCTGGACCAAAACAACTCTAATAGGTTGACCAAAGTGCCTACCCCTCCCTCTTGGAATTTAGTTTCATATCCCTTCTTCCTTTGAGGTAAGAAAGTAGTGGCTTCAGGCTTAACTCTAAACCACCTGCTTTGGAGTATGGAAACAAAATGTGGAAAGCATTTTTAAATTTCCTGTTTCCCTCAAATCTTGCCATCACATATAAATCTTCCCAGAGACAGTGGCAAAGACAAGTCAGTTTAGAAATGACATCATTGGCAAGACTAGGTACTGAAGGAGTGGGAGAGCTAGAAAGACAAATGCTCATCTTCATTCACTTGCTGTAATAGTTTAATCCCTTTTAATTATAGATTGCAGACCTGCAGACCCAAGAGCTACTTTACGTGCACACACACACACGCACACACACACATATACAGACAGAGCAGGATTTTATTTTGCTTTGAAGCTCCTTGCCCTTTGAAAAATAGTTTACCATGAGGCATGAGAGGAGCATACTGTTCAGGAAACCAGCAGTTGGAAGTGTTCTTTTGATTCTCAATTGAAACTGTGGAGAAATCTCAAAAATACAAAAGCTGCCATGCAAAATCCTTCTATTCAATTTTGTTCTAACACAAGTCATTGACAAATTAGGTTTGTTTTAACAGAAACCTATTGTCCTTCATCGAATGCAACCCCTTTTGAAATACATATTCTGAATGCTGGTGTGACAGGGATTCATTATATTTTTAGATATTGTTCAGTAACATATCAGTGAAGACAGAAAGAAGACATCCAAGCCTTGAAGAAGAAAAGCAAATACAGATACAGCTGGAAACAACATAACCCAATCTTTTTCTAAGGTTATCTATTTGTTTCAAGAAAAGTGGACAAAACAATATCTATTGGAACTGATAAGTTTCACACCAATATGAACAATCCTTAGGATGAGCCCATAGTTATTTTTGCTTTGATATTCAAGCTATGAAAATTGCTACTCATTTTATAACTAATATTATGCAAAACATGTAGGCTGCAACCCTCTGGACACCCATATGAAATTGCCATTTTGGCCATACCAGATTTACTTCTATGTCCTTGTGTGAAATCAGATTGTCCTCTAAATGGTTTGTAAGATTATGAAGTTTTAGAACTGAGCTGCCAAATCTGTATATGAAACATGTGACTAGTGTTATACTGTTTCACTTGGAATATAAATACAAATCTTCTAGATTTCCTTGCATCTTCAAAAACTCCAATGTCAGGCTCTGGAGTAGAGTGGGATAAGTCCAGGAGCCTGGGGCCTATTTTCTTTTCTGAAGCCTACCATAGGCTACTGGATATCAAAAGTAGGTGGAAAACTCAAAAAAATGAAATAGAAGTGTATTTCCAGGTTTCTTTAAAAAATGCTATTTTAAAATTTTAAAAGTAAAGTGGAAACATTTGTATAAAAGAATTGCCACTCTTGCAGGCTTTCAGGATCATCAACTCTCATTGGAAAAAGAAACCTAAACTTTTTTTCAATGGTGAAGCGAATGGGACCACTGTGTTAGATTTACACTAAAAAGGGGGAATTTTAATTCTGCTCATTCTAATCTGGTCATACCTTACATTATTGCACATCCCTCTTTTGCACATGGACAGAAGGAAGCAGCTGCATAAATTTTAGAAAGTGCCATTTCTTGCTTACCTACTGAAAGGGAATGAATGAGGTTAAAAAGTACATAGAGAGGAAAGCAACAGAAAAAAAACAAACTGTATTTTTAAATATGACCTAGAGGCAGCACCAACCACCCCATCGACAGTATCCCACAATAAAAATGTGTATGGTACATACAAGGTTGATAAGTATAATTCTTAAGGAACAACAGCCAAAAGGAACAATACTCTTATTTTCAGTCAGATATATTTTGGAAAACCAGATACCCTGGTTTCTCTTCAGATGGTATAAATTTTTCACCTTTTGCTAAAGAACAAAGATACAAACATTAGAAAGAAAATTCATTTGCAGCATATTCAAAACACCTAGCGCATTCCTGTTTGTTTTATGAAAAGCAAAAGCAACGCAGAAATGCCCTGAGCAAGGCTTACCTAAAAGTGTTCATCCGCATTTGCTGATGAGTATATTTTCACTCAAATGTCAGTAAGTACTGTAGCCCCTCCACATTCATGAGGGTTAGAAGCACAGAACCCTTACAAAAGGAGAAAAATTGTGAATAACTCCCACCCCTGTGATTCCCTTCAGAGCTCCCTTCTCCCATTCCTTTGCCTCCGGACCCAGCGTTGAGGGGTGCGGGAGAAAAGTAAAGGGCTTACCGGTACTTTCTCCTCAAAGGGCAAACAGCACAATTCTTCCCTTCCAGTTACTTTCTGTGGGCCATCTTGAAAGGGAGGGGTAGGACCAAAGAGAGCACTTCTCCAATCAGCAGCCATTACACAGCAGAAAGTGCAGCCAAATGGAAGAAAGGGCATGCCTCCAGCAGTAGGAGGGGGGCTTTGCTCACCCAAATGGGGAAAAAACCCCCCACACGTCCATTTTAAACACAAGCCTGGCAAGCCTGGGGTGAGGAATACAATAGAATGGGGGGAGGCAAGCAAGTGCCTCACAAATAATCATATTCACAAAGGTGAAACCCATGAATGTGGCAAGATGATTGTATTGGTTAGCAGCAATTGGCTAACAGTTGCATTTGCCCAGTAGGCCGTTCCCCTACAAAGCTTACTGCTGTTCCATACTTATACCTACATACCACATTACTCAGCCCAGTCAACAGTGGTGGTCCCTGGTGTTTGGAGATGAGCAGAAGTAGAAGCTGCCTTCTTGGAGAAAACTGATATGCCAATGCATTATTTGATTTAAATCCATCTATTTCTTTAAAAAAAAAACCCATAAACTATCATAATTTGGTAATGTAGTAAAAACAACAAGGATGTATATCCAGTTGCAGTTATTAAAAACTTGTTGAAGTAAAAATGAAGCAAATAGAAATTAGGCATATGAATGCATAATTGTTAAGCTGAGTCTATAAGATTTTTAATTTCCATTTGGGAGAGTGGCCTATTATTTGAAGTTATTAATATTGCTCTGAAATTCCCCTTAATCCCCACCAAACACTCTCACTAATAAAAGCCAAATATTTCAAATAAAATAAAATGCTTTGTTTTCAAAACTTCCAAGTTGGATTGTATACTTCAGCTGTAAAATATACTGTTTTACTTAATGTGCTTTAAAAATTCTTGCTATGCTACTCCCTGTTTCTGACAAAAAAAAAGTTCCTATTGTTAATTGCTGTCAAGTTGACTTTGACTAACTACAACACTGTGAATGAGAGAACCCTGTCATCACCTCCCCTTTTCAGGTCTTGAAAAGTTTACTAAACCTTATTGTCTTTTCCAATGAGTGGCGCTGTTTTATGAAACATCGAAAGTGCAACGGCTTCATTAAAGTCATCTTGGTTTCCAGTGATAGTTCAGGCCTTATTAGTTCCAGGACCTGTTCATTTGCCTTTTTAGGGAAATGGGTGGAACTCTCCTCCAGCACCACATTTCAAATGATTTGATTTTTTTTCCTGTCAGCTTTTGCAAAATTGTTGAAAAATAATTATATTACCTCAAAAATGCTGCCTGAGTTTATGAATCCTGCTACTTTTCACTTAGTCCATATTTGAACCCCTTTCTCACCTTTCTCTCAACCCCTTCTCCATGGCTGTTTTCTCTACTCTTTGAAAGTTCCCTCTCTCAGCAATATCTGTTTTGTCACCATTGTCCATGACAGGTGTCCTGTTTCTTCAGTCCTGCTCCTTTTCAGTCTTCTTATGAGCTTCCTGAAATCCTTCATCCATATGCTCTCTCTTTCCTTTTCTCTCAAATATCCTTTCCTTTCTCATCATCACTCCATATACTCCCTTTCTTTCTCACTCTTTCTTCCTTCGCTCTTTCTCTGTCTGCAGGTCTTTCTGCACTACACAATTATAGTGCTATTATTCCACTTTCAACATCCTCTGGAATTCTGAGCTTTGTAGTTTACTAAGGCCGAAGAGCTCTCTGGCTGAGAATTCTAATGGCCCCTCCCTAAACTGCAAACCCTAGGATTCCGCAGGATGTTGAAAGTGCAATAGGAGCACTTTTAACAGCGGAGTGGGGAAAGGTATCACACTTGCTGTTCATTGCTGCAGCTACCTTGCCCAGCTGCAAAAGAAGGCCCTGGAAGTGGCAAAGATGAGGAGGGACATAGTCCTGTATCCCCATGAAATTGCCCTGATAATTATCTTAAATGTCATTTGAAATGTGCAGACAAACACACACACAAGCGTGCTTAATGATTAATATGAATGGATTGCTTCTGATCTCTGATAACAGCCTTCCAAAACAAGAGGTGGGCTGTTTGCCTACTTCTCTGCTTTAAAATATACTGGCTCCAACAAATTCTTGGCAGATGAATAAATCAGCATAGTACTGTACAGAGAAAACAACCTGTACTACAAGAATAAAGTAAGGCCAATCTTTTTTATGTTTTACTCATCTACAAATTTTATTGAAAACATTGGGCTTGCTTTATTAGATGTAGGGGCTAGAAGTGAGGATTACAATGTCAGGTGGTTGACACTGTCTTGGATTCAGTTTCATGATGAAAACAGCATGATGAGAATGCCAGACAGTATGCGAAGCCTGTCTCTTGGATCCAGAGACAGATGAGTCAGACTCAGAGTTTCTACAGTCTCCTCTTCCAGGCTATAGCCCCTCACGTTTTCAGAAACAATTTCAAGGGTTGAAGGCTTTTGCTTTTGCTTTTGCAAAGCTGCCTTGAGCTTTGCAAACATATCAAGGGTTTGTCTCACAACATCTGCCACATTTGAATCTGGATTATTGTGAACCCATATTGGCCATTTCCGCACTAGATGTTACAGTGCTATTATTCCACTTTCAACATTCTATGGAATCCTGGGGTGTGAGGCCTCTCCCTAAACTGCAAACCCGAGGATTCCATTGGATGTTGAAAGTAGAATAATAGCACTATAACAGTCTAGTGTAGAAATGGCCATTGTCTCCCAGGCCATACAGCTGGATTCTTCTCCTAGCTCTGAATCTTCAATCACAGAAGTCCATTTAAAAAAAAAAAAATTAAAAAACTGAGGGTGATATATGTGATTCGTTACAGTTGTGGACCATATCTTTTTTAAAAATGATGATAATAATAATGAACCTTTTTTGAAATGGAAAGCTTGCATTTTTTCTGAGCATGACTATCTAATTCCTTTTCTTTCTGTGTGGATTCTTCCCCATATATTTATGCATCTGTGTTGTAAAGCTACAGCTTTCTTCATTTGATTTTTTTTTTATGAAAAAAATAGTTCCACTGGTATTGTAGAAGTTATGTTTTAAATATGAATAACTTCAAACATCAGCATTAAACTACTGTATATACCTAGTTTGCTGTTTTCTTTTTAAAAGAATTATTGCTTCCAAGGAAGAGATATGTTCTGTAAGAGAAATTTATGGATGAGGTCTTGAACAATTCCTTTAACAGTGGCATGCACAGCTTCCTCCTGAAGCTTTGAGCCAGAAATGTGAGAAAATGAAGGTGAGTGAAGCCTGTCTGATAGGGAAAGAAATGCCAGAAGAGTGATTATATGGATCCACAGATAGCAAAACTGAATCTGCTGCCTTCACTGCATTTATTATTCAACTGGATGAAAACCTTTATTGAAACCATGATAGGCTGGAAATGCACAATTTTAAAAACTGTCCATCCAAGAATAATTGTGAAGCCCTGAATTAAGCAGCTAATTTTTTGTGTCACGGTGAAATATCATCAGTCAAGTAGCCTTTGCATATTTTTTATTGGATTTCTTCTTCATATATTTGTAGGTAGTTATTCTGTTTCCATGGCTCCACTTCACATGTCTGCCATAATGTAGCCCATGTGCATTCCAGACATTAAACTCAAGAAGTCCAAAGATCTATCTTTTACAGATAGTCTCTAAAGCATTTGCACGTGGAGTTCTTGGCACTGAAAAAACAGTAAGACTCATCCTTTCCATCAAATGCCATTTTAAACTCACTTTATTTGTCATGTGTTCCAAAGACTTATTAACATGCTTGCTTGGAACATGCACCTCTAGATATACCTGAAACCCACTTTTCTGTGTTTTAGGGACAGAAATTGTTGTTCTGGAAAATTGCTATAGTAGAGAAGATAACTTTTTACCTTTGTGGTTCTGACTCTGACTTTCTAAAAGGCAAGTTGATGTCAATCCACTGGGGTTGGCCTGGGAACCTGCACATTTTTACCAAACCATCCAGAACCACAGTGGGAGGAATGTTAGATCAACTTCGGAAGCACCCTCATAGGGTGGGTAAGTAGACCAAAGATCATCAACAGAAGATAAAAAAGGGGGGGCAAATTGTAGCATAAATCACTGAAGGCTTCTCTCAGAAGCAATGGGGAGGGTGGAAGAGGGATACAATGGCGCTGCCACAATGATGGTCCAATATATGGGAGGAAAAGAGAAGGGAACTGGAACACTGGGAGGGAGGGAAGAGAGAGGGAAGTGGGGTGGGAGGGCAGACAAGTGGTGGAAGAATCAGCAGGAACAGAAGATTAGCTAGTTATTTAATATTATCTTTCCTTCTGATCTGTCAAAATGGCCTTTGAGATGGTCTTTGAGAGGTGGATGAATCTAAACTAGGAGAAGAAAAGCATGAATTCCTTGGCCATGTCAGCACTTTACTAAACATGATCATAGCATATATACCTGTGTGAGTATGTACATGCACGTTTAAGCAAGTAGGTAGAAGGCCCAAACAGATGTTTCCCTATATCTGTGTTAGACTGCATATCTGCATTTCTTCTAGCAAGTTTGCTGTCTTCAAATTAGACTAGATTCAAGAATGAAGGACAAGCCATAGCCTTGGAAAGGCAAATAAATAAATAAAGAAAAAAACTTACCTGACATCATAAAGCAAGTTTTCTAGGTGATTGAAGTGGGAGGATGATGGAGTTTGTCTGAATGCAGAGGTATTTAACTCTATGTAGGGTTGTTTCCTTACCAATTGAAAGGCCACACAAGACGTCTAGAAAAGAGCTAGTAAGTTGTACAATGTTGTTTTGATTGAATTAGGAAGCCAAGCAGATTTGATTTAATGCTTCAAATGATTACAAGCCAAGTGCATTTGGTGCAGACAGGAAGTGACTTGTTTCCATGTCTGCTGAGGATGTTTGGATAAGTCCTGCAAATGCTCTGCTCTATATTTTATCCCTTTGCCACTAATATTTCCAGACAAAATGGAGAAGTGGACAACAGAGTGAAAGAGAAGGGACAAAGGGGGTTTGAGCTGGTGTCCTCCAGCAAAAGATATCTTAGATATGTGGAAGTGCTTGCATATTTTCATCAGTCCTGGTGTGAGAAAATTGAGAGAAATCTGCAATGCAAAAATAATTCAATGTGTTGATAGCTTTAAAAATTACATGTTATACCAAGTTTGAAAAAAGTCCCTCGTCTGGTTACCTACAGTGAGTAAAAATACCTACGAATGACCAGCTGATAAAGTATTATAAAAGCACTTCCAGTCCGTTTATCTTTTATGCCACATGTAATTAAGTCAGTACACATGATTGAGTGAATTGGTAAAAACTGCATTGGTATTAACTTTTGTGGATTTAGGTTTAAACTAGACACAATGGCTGCAAATCATGACCAGAGTTACAAATGCATAACCTGGAGTTAGACATTAATCACTGATTCATATTAATAATCCCTACATATTTGATAGTATAGAGAATACATAGGGCAGGCCTGATTTATTGGGCAGCAGCTGCCATGAATGACAGGGGTCTGTTCCTCTGTTGATCGGGATGCAGCAGTCATTCTCACCTCCTCCCTCCAGTGATCTCTAGTGTGAGGAGGAAGTGCAACAGGGATCCTGCTTCTGGTGATCTCACTGGAGATTGCTGGAGGCACGAGGAGTAACATCAGTCTGCTGCGTGCTGTTGATAGGAGAATAGACCTCTATTGCTTGCTATTTAACTATGTAAGTAAGGTAACTACACTGGCAAATTAACTGATCCAGAATCCAATAAGTAATGCAAATAATAGGGATGGAAAGGGTTTTCAAAAATATTTTTTAAATGGTTGAAAATAAGTTTCTCACATGTCAGGACATCCTGAATGGCTGAGAATCTTTGCAGTTTGAGATTTATTCTGCATGAAAAAGTCACATGTTTGTGTGTGTATGTGTTCAGAAACTGCTGTTTTCTATGCAGGAAATTTGTCATCTGTGCAAAAATATTGTTTCCTGAGCAGATGTTGTTGTTTACTGTGCTAAAAAAAACCCATACCAAACAAGGCCATAAAAATAATAGAGCAATCTCAAGCAATGATAGAAGCAATATATAATGATATATATACAATATATTGTAACAAGTATAGAACATGTAAAAACCAACAGCACATGCAAACAAGGGTATTGCGGGCCTGAATAGAATTCCAAGAATTCAAAATATAAACGAAAGAAGAACAACTACAGCTAATCATAACCTGCTGAAAAGAAACACAGAAAAGGGTCAGGTCTATGTATATACAGTTTATGCATAATGGCAGATGGCAAAGGACTGCTGTCAGCAATATTCAATATAACAATTTCCAATGGCTATAAATATTTTTAAAAAAAATACAAGCAATACCAACAGTTTCTACAACAATAAGAGACTTAAAAATCTAATATAAAGTGTAATTACTATTTAATTTACTGCTTAAGCTCACCACATAGTTATGCCAACCCAGTTCCAAGGCAGTGCTAACTGGCTGTACTGCTGAACCATTTAAATAGTTCTGTGGTTGATGTGGTATCTACAGAATTTAAAAAGATGTGACTTTATCTTTACTGTAGCTGACAAGAGCTAATAGGCTACATAGCTGGAATAAATGATGCCATCAAAAAAAAAAAAAATACGTGTGTCATGTCATTCAGATTCAACAAATAGCTAAGTCATACATTCAGAGAGGACATAATTTGCTCATAACACATAAAATTACAACAGAGGCAATGTACAGAAAATGTATAAATAGGGGGGAGAAAAACCCTATCATTATGGCATAATACAGAGGCCTTTTTAAAGAAACCTTTTTAAAGAAATGCATAGTCATGTAAGTAAAGAGATAGATATCTATTGGGATAGATACCTGTTGAAAATATCTATCATTCAAATCTATAAGAGCCATAGAATTCAATATGTGAATCCAAAAGGCTTCTCTTTGTACTAATATATCCTACAAGGGCCTATGCTGGAAAGAATGAGACTGGATACATTCAATTTTTTTAAAAAAACAAAACTCCAAGGAATCAGAAGTGTGATGATGAGGAACATAATGTTGAGTTAATGGAGTTTACAGATTCTCCTAACAGATTTTACTTTTGTGTTCTGTTATATAAAATTAAAGAAGTCTACAACTTGGTCCCAGATAGTTCTTGGGAAGGGGAATATAGAGAAGAGATATGAGCACAAAGTAAAGTAAACAACAAAATTACAATTACAATTAGTGGAAAGATTTTAATTGGCGTTTATAGTTAGTGACAAATTTTATAAATTCTTCAGTCTGCAAACTTTAGGAGTAGCATAGACAATGACGATATTTATTTATTTTTTTAATTATTTTTATTAAAAGAAACAGAACACAATAATTGATCTACAGACCAATCGATTAATACAATTTTTTCATATTAAAAAAAAACAAAACAAAACAAACTTCCATCCTTCCCTTGTTTGAACCACATTTTCTTTCTAGTTATATCTTAGTGACCCTCATTCCCAACTCTTGTCTATGATGACACGCCTCCTTATTATTAATTATACTATTCCTTACAATTTTTCTTCCTCTCTTATGCTTAACTTATTCCTACAATGACGATATTTATAATGACCCCTGCCAACTGGAAATTTAACTGTATAATGAAAAATATCAGCAGATTATGTCTAAAATGTTGAATTCTGATTATATTAACTAGAGATCTTTTGTTACATTCTGGTATATTTGGAAAAAAGATGCCAATGTTTAAATATGGTATTTTTGAGATTAAAAGTTATTAAAAGAAAGTGACCATGCAATTCTCTAAAAAGGGTGTTTAACCAATGGTTCTAACAAGGAGCGTCTATCATGCTGCCTGCCTTGATCCTAGAGTTCAAAATTATATTTTGAGGGAACGAGACTCTAAGAGAAATTATCATGGTCTGATCTGTTATTATTATGAACTGTAGAATTCTTTAAATGCAAAAATTAACTGTTCGGTAAGTTCTTCAAATGATAAGAATGACAACTTTTTTAATAAATAGAATTTTTGTCTCCAAGTGTGTGGTAGTTCCAAACACAAACCTGAACATGATTAATATAAATCAAAACATCCAGGAAAGCCATCTCACTATGATGAAAATGACAAGAAAATATGATGAGAGAATTAGTGGAATTAATCTAGCTGAAAAATTTATTCACCAAAGATACTTCAGCAAGAATAATGAAACTAACATGTTTGAGGTTCTTCTGTTATTTATTATGGTGTTGTGTAGTATGAGTTCTCATGTTTCCTCCTGTATTTGTTGGTGTTTCTGTGCAAATAAAAAAAAAAAACCCACAGCATACACTTTTTTTACCCAGAATAAATATAAAACTATGCAGCTTTTGATGACTTTTTCACAGAGAGAAGAAAATTGTGAAATGATTCATTTTTACCTGCAAGAATGAAATTTAAAAAATTTTACACCTCTAGCAGGGAATCTTTGTTTTTGTTTTTTTTAAAAAAAGAAATCTTGTGGGTTATTTTGTGGGGCCTCACTTTGGCTTGCGCCCCCATGAAGGGAGTAAACCTTCCTGTCCCAATATGTTTGCCAGCACATAAACACATGGTAGAAAGAGGAGAGGGTGAATCTATTGACACCAGTGGGGAGTTTCTCTTAAGCTCTTGTATATAGGGGAAAGGACAGGATTTAGGCAAGAGCTGGATGCATGTTTCAACTTGCTCTGCCAATACACAGTGGATTTGTATCTGAGAACTATCTAAGAATTCTGCATAGGCTATCTTGAACTCCTTTAATGAGTAAGATATAAGGAGTGGGAGTCATGTGGCCCACTGGATGTTGTGGGACTCCAATATCCAGTAGCCCTTGACAGCATAGCTAACAGTGAAGAATGCTGGGAGCTGCAGTCAACATCTGGAAGACTGTATGATTCCCACTCAACATAACAGAATAGAATCAATAACATAAGAATCTTTAATTCCTTTTCACCTTAAAAGCAATTCCTAACAACTTCCTTTTTGCCTTAAAATCAATTTCTATAAATTATGTGTTTTCTTCCAGAGGTCTTATACAGGTTATAACTGATTTACATCTGTCTCATATCTATTTTGGTGGCTTATTTCCTTCTTCAGAGAGCAATATGAACACAAAAAGTCACTACTAGAGATTCATTTGTTTAATTTTTATACCCTGCCTTTCTCCCAGCAAAGGACCCAACGCAGCTTACAATAATTTCAAACCAGATTTCAGCCAAAATCTTATTTTACAAAAGCTTTTAAAAAAATAAACAAACAATTCTATTTAAAAAGCACATGTTGAAAATACATTTAAAACATAGGTGAAAAGATAGAAGACAGAAGCGTAGTGTACCACTCTGAATACCCTTCTGCCAAATAATTTAAGAATCAAGGGCCTGCCTTCCTTAATAAAAAGGTCTTTGTCTGCCAGCGGAAAGAGACCAGAGAAATAGCTAACTAGACCTCCTGTCAAAGCAAGTTCCACAGCTTGGGAGATGCCCCTGAGAAGACTGTCTCCTGTGTCCTCACCAAATGTGCCTGTGATGGTGGTAGGACCAAGAAAAAGCCCAGTATAGGACTTCCAGTTTGTGGATGGCCACAAATATAGTAATTTTCCACATGTACACACTGTCTACACCTAGGCCATTTCCACATAACACTCTTACAGCACGATCAGCCCACTTTTAACATCCCATGGAATCCTGGGGTTTGCAGTTTAGGGAGGGGCCGGTCAGCCCCTCCCTAAACTGCAAACCCCAGGATTCCATAGGATGTTGAAAGTGGACTGATCGTGCTATAAGACTGTTGTGCGGAAATGGCCCTTGTCTCATTCCAGACCTGCTCTCTGTTGTCCTCTCCTTTCTCTGTTAAAATTCTCTTTGGGAAGCCCCTTTTTCTTTTCTTTCTTTAAAATGTTTGGATCACTGTAGGAGAGGAAGCCACAGTCAGGCATCCTCCATTCTCTAGGTGTCTTGTAGTGGCCACGGGGGCTTACAGAAAGAGGAAATCATGTGGCCGGCCAGATGTTGTTGGATTGAAACTTCCAGAATTCCTTATCCTAGCTATGCTAGTTAGGAGTTGTGGGTATCTGTCATCCAACAGAATCTGAAGGGCAACAGATTTCCTTCTCAGGCCTAGAGGCATGCTGCAAAGATCCAGATGTTTGGTGCAGCTGCAGCCACCTCTGCAACTCTGCTGCCCATTCAATAGCTGAGATCCTACATTGCTTCATTGTAGCATAAATATTGTCTGATAGAGTGATCTTGTACAACCTCTGTACTGAATAACAACATAGTGCAATGTATGTTGTTCACTGCAGAATGCATCTGGTGATAACTCATTGTGCAGTTGCAATGCATAGTGTGCACAGGCAGTGCAGAGAAGCAATGCAGATTCACATTATAGTTTAATGTGCTGTGCAACTCCACTTCTGCCACCATCAGCTGGGTATAATCATTATGAACTGTCAAAAATAAATCACTCTGCATGAGTAGCGCAACATAAGCCTGCACATGTCACTGACATGATGCCAGTCTAAAAGTGTTAAATGGGGAGGGAAGAAAGAAAAGGTGGTACCCATGCAAGAAAGGAAACGTGCAACTGCCTAGTAAGGGGAGGTACAGAAAATTAAGCTCCAGCATAGGAAGACAGAGCAAAAAGAACAGAGAGAATATGAGGTCTCAGGGAGGGATGAATAAAGCAGAAAGACAGGGAAATAGTATTAGGATAAGGGAAAGAGAGGAAGCTAGAATGGTGAAGGGTGAGAGAGCAGGAAGATGGAAAGAGCATTCATGCCAAAAGGGAAAGAGAAAAAGTGGGAGGAATGAAATTGGTGAAGCCCAGGAGTGGGCAAGAAGAGATCATCTTATCCTGGTTCCAGAAGCTTGGCAGCACCCCTCTGTGCACAAATGAGGGAAGGATGCAAAACGCTGTGAGAAGGGCATGACATGAATGAATAAGTGAATATTGCTGTCTAGCCAGCCAGATGTGTGCATACAAGCCTAGGAAGGCAGAGGAAAAAGAAGCCTATTCAAGCAAAAACATTCTTATTAAGAGAATGTATCTTTTCATATAAGTAGTACAAAAATTACACTAATGGGTTCCCTCCACATAAATTCCAGCTATGCAGTTAAGTATACTTAAAGCTTCATTCTTCTTTCTTTTTCTTTTTAAAAATCAAATCATCATGTCCTATGCTTTTGTTTCAAGTCAGTCAACATCTATCACTTTAAATGTATTGGTTTCAGTCTCTTTCAAGAAAAATCGCAACAAATCCAAGAAAGTAAGGAATACCAGTCCATGACTGGCAGATTGTAAATGGAGCTTGACACCATGATTTATCAGTCTAGGTGATGGCAAGGACACAAGTCACCAGAAGTGTGTGTCAAAAGGCAAGCCAACAGCCTCAAGGACTATTTAAAAAACAAGCACCATCAAGTGGTACCTGTAATGTTACTGGAGCCTACAATAGGATGTGAGGTACTGTGGGCCCTCCAAATGTTTTGGGCTTACTGCAATCAATTCCATATGGGATTGCCTTTGAAGACTGTTTGGAAACTTCAGTTCTGTAGAAAAAGAAAGCAAGATAATTTACTGGGGCCACCCAGTGGCTTCCAGTTTATTTGCAGGCACAGCTCAAGATGCTTGTTGTAACCCAGTGGTTCTCAACCTTCCTAATGCTGCGACACCTTAATACAGTTCCTCATGTTGTGGTGACCCCCAACCATAAAATTATTTGCGTTATTATTTATTTATTTATTAGTTAGTTAGTTAGTTAGTTATTTCCAACATCGAATAGATTGGAAACACTGCCCTAAATCACTACTCTGGATAGACTTCTAATGCCTAAAAACTGGTAACCTTCCCCCCCCTTTTTAAGCACAGAAAGCATCCATCAATGCCAGAATTAAGGCAGTAGTTCTAGTTCTGCATGTTAGGTTTCCACAGTTCAAAAAGCCAGTCACTCCCAAAGGCAATGCCAAAACAGCCCACATTTTGCACGAGGTGCAGGGAGGAAAGGAATTGGAGAGAGGAAAGATGGCAGCAGCATAAGCAGACGCGTTTTGTTTCACTCCCTCCCTCCCTCCCTCCCTCCCTTAAAGGGAGCATGGCTGCTCAGACGCTCTCACTCCCACATCGCACGGTAGCCCCTTCCTTCCTCCTTTCGTCCCTCTGAGGGCTCGAGAGTGGGGTGCGATACCTGCTGTAGCCCCTCAACCACGCTACACCTGCAAGCCCCTCTCAGTCTCCCCACCTCTGCCCCCCGCCCAGCAGGGAAAGACGGGGAAACGTCCCCACAGGCACCCAGCATGCCTCCTTTCCCCTCCTGCCAGCGCGGGGTCTCCTCTTGCCACCTGTGCCGCCCCGCCCGGCAGGGAAAGATGGGGAAATGTCCCCACACACGCCCAGCACACCTCCTCTCACCTCCTGCCAGCAGGGGGTCTCCTCTCGCCACCTCTGCCCCCCCACCCGGCAGGGAAAGACAGGGAAACGCCCAGCACGCCTCCTCTCCCCTCCTCCCAGCGCAGGGTCTCAGCGCTCCCATTGGCTGTGAGTCTGCCTTCTTTCAAAAGGGGGCGGGGCGGGATAGAGGAGCAGCAACCCCTGTAAAGTGGTCATTCGACCCCCAAAGGGGTCGCAACCCACAGGTTGAGAACCACTGTTGTAACCAATGAAGCCCTTTAGCATCCTGAGATCAAGGTATACGGTTTACTTATTTTGATATCTTTCTAGATTCAGTACGTTAGGCTAGCAGTGCCCAGGGAACCAACCTTCTCTCTTTTGGCATCATGTTGTGGAATAATCCCCCTCCATCCAATATGTATGCTGAACATTACCATTGTTAGTTTTCAATTGCTAGGGCCAAATTTGCTTAAGCACTCCAGGTCACTTTGCTTTATGTATTTGGTTTCCAACCACTTGCTGAGGTTTTGTCTTTTAAAAAATATTTATTGCATAGCAAGTGTAACAACATATGGTGTAACTTAAGATAAACACAGCACAACATAGTGTACAAACAGCCTGTTAAGTGAGTCTGTGTCTTAATATTACTGGTTTTATACGTCAGTTGTAACTGCTTTTGGAGTCTATTTTTTCAAGTGATTTTATAAAGGATTGCTAGTATTCAGTATTGCAGTTATGGATTCATAACTTAGACCATTTCCATACTACACTGTTATAGTGCTATTATTCCACTTTCAACATCCTGTGGAATTCTGGGGTTTATAGCTTACTGAGGCCAAAGAGCTCTCTGGCTGAGAGTTCTAAATGTTCCTCCCTAAACTGCAAACCCCAAAATTCCATAGGAGATTGAAAGTGGAACAATAGCATTATAACAGTGTAGTGCAGAAATGGCCTTAGAGTCATGGAATCATAGAACTGGAAGAAAATTGTGTTCCAAAGAGTATAGGTCCATTCCCTTGAATTACAGCATTAGAGTTATCTAGCTGAGAATTCCAGCCACACAAACTACAAGTCCAGGTTTCATTAGAAAGTAGGTGTGACAAGTAAAGTGGTATCAAACTGCTATACTTTTTAGTGCATGTAATCCCTAGAACCCAAATATAAGGAATACAAGTAGTGCCTGTTCTTTATACCTGGAGCCAAGAAGAAAAATATATACAAGTAATTTCTGTTGTTGGTCCAGAAGCATTCTCTGGTACTGCCAACTATACTGGGCACATGAGTGAGAACCGTGGAAGCTTCAAGACTTCAGTAGCTGATTTTGACTCAGCTGTGTCTTCTTTACACATATATCGAAACAGAACCCTGCAGCAGTGTTCCATAGTTTCTGGGGGAGTGGGGAGTGGGAGCAGATTGCTTCCCCACATACCCCAGCCTCACTTCTGGCAAGAAGGCTGCAAATCTCCTCTGAAAAGGATGTGTGATATTTGTGCACCTCATTTTCAAGCTTCATTGCGTTTCCAGGAGACTGCTGGGAGTTCTATTGAACTTGAAAATAAGATATCTTCCTTGTATTTGCTGCTATTTTTGGCATTGACACAGCATGGCAACAAATTCAGTACCAGGTGCAGAAGCTGCAAAAATGGGTGAGGGGCACATATTGTCCACCCATGACCTGCAGGAAACAATTAGTATGGTCCTCAGTGATGATAAACCATTTGCCATTTTCATAGTTTGGGTCAATGGAAAAGAAATAATTGCCAAGAGCAGCCCTATCTATCTAGTCATGCTACTACACATTATGAACAATAGCATCCACAGCAGAATAAGAATCTAACTGGACCAATAGGGACAATGCTGATTCTCAGAAGCCTCGTCCCACATATTTGATATCTGTATTCTCAACGCAGGCATTTTAATAGATGGGTATACACATTCATCTACTTGTTCAGGGTCATCAGGATAGCAGAGTCTGGAGATAAATGACATCACAGTCAGGACCTGCTATGCAGCCCCACTTCCTGTTAAATCACGTGAAGGTTAAGCTTCTGAACAGTCAGTTTTTTCAATAACGATCCTGTGGAAGCAATATCTGGAAATAACTGGAAGCTAGCTGAACAATCCACAATTTTTAAAGTAGAGATTCTTTTTTTCCCTTAATAATCTCCTTTACAATATGGTTTGCATACAGAGTCATGTACATGAAAAGCATGATTTTGAGGTAGAGGTATAGTTCTCCAAACAACATGCTCCCATCCTCAGGGAAAACAAACTGAAATTTCCATCAACACTGGACAGGAGGGCTTCCTCAAAGCATTTTGCAGACTTGTTACAGCAGGTTTCAGATTTTTCCTCACTACCCTGGGGCATAAAATGCAGTGGCCCTTAACTCCTTTAAGTACCTTTACAGGGGTACACTGCTCTGACACAATTTAGGCAGAAGAGAAAGAATTGTTCACTACCTTTAGTACCGCTCAGTTACTCTGCAAGTGGAACCTTTATTGCATCTGATCAGTCTCTCTCTACTACCCTGACAGCCATCTGTCCAGGTGCTTCATTGGCTCAAGCTCTTCAGAAAAGCAAGTGAAAATAAACAATTCCCAGGAAGAGACACTTCCCCCAGTTACCAAAGGTGGATGTTAAATGAAAGGGCCTCCACACACCCTGACGCATATGTGAAGGGGTCCTCCATACAAGATGAGACCTTGATTGAGCCAGATTCTCTCCTCACATGGGGTGCTCTCCTAGTTTATTTGTTGTATTAAATTTTTATCCTGTCTCTCTGCTCATAAATAAATAAACACAAGGCACTAACAAGCAGTATTCAATATGAGTTTAAAACAATTTAAACAGTAGGATCATTTAAATTATCACAGTAATCAAAACCATTAAAGTCACTGGAATATTCAATAAGTGTTAAACCATTTGAAATAGAGGCATCTTCATACTCTTCTCAAAAGCAGTAAGTGTGGGAATTTGTCACTACCCTAACAGGAGTGCACTCCACATTCGGGAGATGACACAGGAGGAAACCTTCTCCCACATGCTCATCAAGTGAGTCTCAACAGATGATAGCATTCTTCCCCAACAATCCACACCAACAGTCAGTCTAAAATTAATCAAATGGTGATCTCACTGCCTACTTAAATTATTAGCCCAGGTGGAACATTTTTTTCATAAGTTGTCCAAACATTCAAGTGATGGGTCTATGGACACAGTGTACCATGGAGAGAGCCCACCTACTCAACATGTGGAATAGTCCTGTGAACCTGCCTACTATAGAATGAGATTATGCACCTACCAACAGTAGATCACATCACAACACCACCAAGACACCAACAATATGATCCAAATAGGTTTGCTATAGAATCAAATAGTCTGGGAAAAATATCCCTAGCCTCGCACCATAGTCCTTTTATGGTATGTTACAATATGTGATTATTAGAGTTGTAGACTTGATACAATGGTGCTCCCATAAGAAGTATAAGAAGAGGTTGTCAAACAGTCTAGAAAATCATTTGTCCTGAAGGGTTTACATTATTTGAAAGTCAGGAAAGGGCATGGATTTTGTATGTTTCAGTCTATTTGTGTGCGTCTGAGGTTTTTTTAAGACAACACTACAGCTGGCAGTTAATATGGAATCTGCTCTGCTCTTATGTTAGTTGTGCCATTGGGGCATAGATAAAATGTCACCAGAATTAAATTATTTAAAAATAAATATGTAGCAGCTTGAATACAGATAAAGGTACCAAATCCAATTAGGAAGTACATTTAAAAAATGTGAAAGCCAGCTTTATTCTAGAGAAGCACAGCTGTGCAGAGCTGTGCTACTAATACATTCTACGTGAAGCAAATTGCAGAGGAAAACAGATATCCTTATTTTGGACACCATTCAAATTTTTGGCAGTGTCGTCTAAGGTCATTTACTCTTCTTCATTATAATGCATAGAAGTTGTTCATACCTTGTTATGCACCTTATCAAGTCTAAGTGAGATATTCTCATGCTGCCACTGTACAATACATTGAGAGGCATCTCACTTTGGAATTTGCAGTATTCAGTGACTGAGTGGCTAAGTGCCAACTGCGATTTACCATATATGCGTTTAGCAGAGCAAAGATTCAAACTCGTTCTGTACAAGCTGCTTATTATGCCAGACAATCAAATGGGCAGGATTCTAATGGGCCAGATGTTGCTTGCATTTCAGCTAGAACTCCAACATTTAATTGATTAATTGATTATTCAATTAAACAATTTTTAAGTATTTGGTCAGCTGGAAAGGTATGCTCCAATTAAGCAGACAACAGATGCACACACAAACCTATACAAAGTGTGAATGGAAACTGCTGTCTTAAAGTAGGCAGCTCTCCTTTCTTGCACAGGAGGAATGCTTCTTCAAAATTCTTGTCTGCAATACATGAATGCATCTACTAAAATCAAAATAAATAGACATCTTACTTCAGAACAGTGTTTTTACTATGTGAAGAACTGACAGGGCTCACCATAATGACTTGCTTACTCCATTTGGCTGTTGAGTATAGGTCAAGACACCCTGTGGTTCCCAAATATGACAACATAGGTTAGTGTCCAAGAAACTAAACAAGCTGCAAGTACAGTTGGAGAAGAGGAAGGAAGGCAGCGAGTCTTTTAAATGGTCCCAGAACACCAGAAAGGAGTGGAGAGGGAAGAGGAAGGGAGAAATTGAAAGAAAGAGAATGAACAGAACTGTTACCATGGAAATTCAGTCATAGATACTGTCTGCTCATGTCTGTAATGTGCTTTAGATTTACCTTCCAGTGGCTTAGGAATCCATTCCAGAAGGCACAGCCTGAATAGCTGCCAGGAGCATGGTTAAAGAGCTAATATGCTGCAAAGATGTGAAGTTTGTGCCCTCCATATCATGTGCAAGAGAACACTCAAGCCATCTAGTTTCATATAGGCAGAAGTATAGCTTGATTTTTTCAGACTAAGCAAGCAATCAGTAACTGTGTGCAACTTGTCAGGTAAGTCTAAGGCCATTTCTGCACTACACTGTAATAGTGCCGTTATTCACTTTCAACATCCTATGGAATCCTGGGGTTTGCAGTTTAGAGAGGGGTGTTTAGAATTCTTGGCCGGAGAACTCTTTGGCTTCAGTAAAGTACAAACCCCAAAATTCCACAGGATGTTAAAAGTGGAATAATAGCACTATAACAGTGTGGCGTGGAAATAGCCTTAGTAAGGTCATTTTAAAAAGTGAGCTTGAGGTATTGGGGAATAATATTGCAAACTGCTTTGTGTAAGCATATGATCTCTTTTGTAAACTTTAAGCAAATGTAAAAATTGACTTTGGTGATGGGCCAAGATTTCCTAAAAATGTGGATTTGCTCTCCCCAGCACTGTTAATAGAAATACTTACTTCAGAATACCCAATAGAATCCTTTGGGCACATTGGCGCAACATAGCTCTCAAAAGGCTTGGTATTCACACCCATTTTTGAATTTGGAACAAATAGTGACAAACCTGGGGGTAGAAAAGAATCTCACTACAACTGAGATTTTCAGCAAAAGTATCCATTTCACATTTTCCAAGACTTAATTCAAGACAAGGTATGTGTTGTTCTGTGTGTTGCTTTAGAAAAATTAAGCGCGCACACACACACACACACACTACAGTAATCAGACATTTCAAAAGGCTAATGGCTTAAATGTGTCCAGTTTAAAAATATGTACAGACATATTGTAGTCATTGGGAAAAAATGAATATAAAATGTGTGTAGAAAATGCATGTGAATTTTTATGCAGGAAAGACTGAACATATATGAAGAAAGAAAGCCATGAAATGTAGGATTCAGAAATGTAATAAAATTGAGACTAAGGCCTAGATTTTGTTGGCACTCCCAACTAAGTAGAGGAATTTACATAAGTGTGGATTTACAATTTAACAATTGATTCAGTGGATCTACTTTTGTTGTGACTAACCAATAGGATTTTGGCCTAAATGTTTTTCACATCCCTAAAGAAACCTGAGGGAAGTCAGTGTTCACATCAGTTATTTAATTTTTCACAACTAGATAGGAAGTCATTTGAGTTGCCCTTGCTCTCACTAAGGTAAATATAGCCATTCCTGCTTCATTTGATTTCATTTCTTGCAAAATCTATCCATTTCTGCCCCTATTTCCACTACTGCCTCATCACTGAAATTCATCTCATTGTATAGCTTCTCAGTTTCCTGTTGTGCAATTTCCCTGTGTCACTGTATCTCCACCTTATTAATTCCTGCAATCTTCAATTTTTCTTCTTATTAGTTAGAAAAGGTATGCATCCACACTAGAGGAATGTGCATTTGCCAAAGAGAGGTTTATTTTTGCAACGAATGTGTATACACATGTATTTTTAAGAACACCAATATGTAAAAATAAAATGTATGTTTCTGATCTTTATGCAGTTAGAAATAATTATTTGACTAAAGACTTATTTTACTAAATACTTCTCAGTAAACCATGTTGCTTGTTGTACATGTGATATGTGGAATGTGAAAGTGAATGTGAACAAGGATGCCTGGCAACTGGAGAATGGGAGCCAGTTATAGAGAGCAAGTAGGATGGAGGAGAGAAATGAGGTCTAAAGGACAACTTTTCAATAAATGCAAGTCTGACTAAGCTTGCAATGTAAGGGTGGGCAAGGTGCGGTCTGTGGCCCCCAGGACTGTTTTTTGTGACCCCTAGTGCCCTCCAGATATATATAGATATATATATATGCTCCCAAATACCTTCTAGGGGCCTGGAGGCATTTTTACCATGCGTCCCTCCATGGCCATTTTAGGCTCATAGGAGTCCTTTTTCTAAAACAAAATGTGAATGGGTAGTAACTTCTAGTCACTTCCTGTTGTTAAAAAGTCCTCTCATGGGAAAAAATATGGCAAAATTTCCCCCCACACTCTACAGAAGGAATTTGTCACAAAGAAAAAAAAATTTTTTAAGGGAACAGTGTTGCTGCAGCCCTTCAAGCTGTCCTGAGTGGCTAACTCACAGTTGTCCACCCTTGCTCTAAGGCAGTGGTTCTCAACCTGTGGGTCCCCAGATGTTTGTGGACTTCAGCTCCCAGAAGCCCTGAGCATTGACCATAGTGGCTGGGGCTTCTGGGAGCTGAAGTCCACAAACATCTGGGGACCCACAGGTTGAGAACCACTGCTCTAATGAAACTGCCAACTACCCATTAAGTTCTTACAGCTAGAGTTGTGAGGGTTCTCATTTGTTAAGACATGCTGAGCCAATAAAAATGCAGTTGGAATAAGACCTGGGCAGAACAAGCAGGGCAGTTCTCTTTAGAAGCTATTTGCCAAGGTCAGGATCCGCTTCACTTATCTGACATAAGGAGAAGGAGAGTGCAGGGCATACAAATCCTGGATGACATTTCTTTGGCATCAACAGACTGGAAAGAGAATCATGTGGCTATATTTCTGTGTAAGCATGAAACTAGCTGATTTTTTTCAGAAAGAAAAAGCATTTTTGTGCTGGGAGAGCCCAACAGTAGGTTGTGCATATGACCAGTTCTGCATTGCTGTTGTGCGCTTTTAAGTAACTTCTGACTTATGTCGACTCTAAGGCAAACCTATCTCAGGTTTTCTTGGCAATATTTGTTCAGAGTGGATTTTGCCATTTGCTTCCTCAGAAGCTGAGAGAGTATGACTTCCCCAAAGTCACCCAGTGGGTTCCCTTGGCCAAAAAGGAATGCAAACCCTGTTGCCGCCCAACCCACGAAATGAGGAGACCACACACAGGGCTTGGGTTGAACTAGGGCAATTTATTAATATGCCTAATTAACATACAATGGTAATTAACTTGAACTTGAACTTGAACTTGAACTTGAACTTCTATCCTAAAAGGGGGGGTCAACAGCATGGGTGGACTAGGGCAAGAGTCAGCTCCCGCCCATCTTCCCTAGCCCGTAGACTCTGGCCAGCCCTTGTCTGGAAGGTGAGCCCGAGACCAAGTCCCCCGGGCGCAAGCCAGTGAGGGCTAGTCCCGGGCCCTCCTCAAGGATAGACATTATCCTACACCAAAGGGTGCCATAGGTACACACCGAACCCATAGACCCCCCCCTTACCGGCCATGGATAAGGGCAAGCGTCCGCTTAGTCCTTATCCCCTCCAACCCCACATGGGATGGCTTCCAGCTCCTGCTGCAAATGCCACAGAAAGATTTCACTGCCCTCAAGTCCCAGTGAACCCCACTGTGATCTATACAGCTCAGGTTTATCAAAGACAATGTCACAGTGATGAGTGTGTCAACCCAAGCCCTGTCACCAACATTGGAGGTTTCCTTGTTCACTCGCCTACGAGCGAACTCTTCTTTATTTATTCATTCATGTTTAATTTAATTTATTTTTTTTTATTTATTTATCTATTTATTTATTTTACTTATTTTAATTAATTTGTAATTTTAAATCTTGCAGACTAAGTAATGCGAACACCAGGCCAAGTATTTAGAAAAAGCCACATATCGCGAATGGCCTATATGATCAAGGCCTGTCCTTTTAAAAGCCCCAGGTCATTACCACCCAGGTGAATAACCAGCACATCGGCAGAGGCCAACGGCTCTCCCCAATCAGCGTAGGCAACAAGCCATGCCAACAAAGGCCTCTCTTGCCCATCCATTGGAGCGAGGCCCGGCCACTGTATCTCAATGCGTGCCACATGGCAATCATGAGCCCGCCGCTCATCCAAAAGATTAAGCCTTTACCAAGGTCATTACCACCCAGGTGAATGACCAACACATCAGCGGAGGCCCACGGTTCTCTCCAAACAGCGTAGGCAACAAGCCATACTAGTGAAGGCCTCTCTTGCCACTCCATTGGAGCGAGGCTTGGTCACCGAATCCCCCATGCATGCCAGATTGGCCATCACGAGCCTGCCGCTCTGCCCAAAAGATGAAACTGTGACCACAGCTCCGCACTCGTCTCCTCACATTCAGGACAGAATAATCTGAAATGAAACCAAACACATTGTAACTGGTGAGTCGGCCTGACAAAGCGCCAGCACGCTGTGGTCTTCCATTTCCATCTACCATCAGAGCTGCAACGGAAGCTCGGCCTGCACGAAATGAATGTTTCTCAGATTTAATACGATGTAAGCCCTCAGCTCCCCGACAGAGCGTAAAGCGGCATCAGAAAATTTGCGCCACATAACCCCCGTGCCCCGCTTGGCCCGATCAGACTCCAATCTCTTATGTGAAGGCGTTAACTGTCCCTCACCGTCAAGTCCCAGGCCCGTCCCCCTTGCTCTGAACCACCAACTCACCCTCAATGCGCCAAAATTGCAGCGAAAGCTACTGGGTGAGGAACAGAGCCTCACACACGAGGAGCACGAGACTCTCCATGTTATGCTAATTCTGCCCCCCCCAGCCAATCACACTACAAGTAACCAAACAAGACTGTTTGTATTGTCCTGGGAGAAGGCAGATAAGAAAGTTCAGCATTTTCAAACTGATGTGAGGCATTCCTTGAACACAGAGAAAATATAAATGACTAATATATAACCACCAGCACCCAAAAATTTATTTTCTCATAGGTAATCCTCGTCAAAAGGATATGAGATGTTGTAACCTTAATTTCTCAATCTGTCATGTCCAGTACTGTAACTGGAGCCCAGGCAAGCCAATGGGAGGGGGAGATGGGAGAAAGGCACCCACACAACTTGCATTAATCAGATTCATAAAGGTCAAACCTGCAGATGTGTAAGGAGGACTGTAATAAAACTATCAATAAAACTACGCTTGACAAGTTAAGTCGACCAAAGCCGAAGTACTAGTAACAAATTGTTCTGCAGCTCGGACTATTCATGAGAAGCAAAAGCAAAAAACTGGAATTAGCATATGCTCGACTAATTCCTCTCATTTTGTAGCAGCATTTCCTAGATCCGCCTTGAACATTACGCAAGGCCTTGTTCTTGTGTCAACATACTTCATACTTCACAACGCAAGAACCAATTATCTATTTCCACCACTTCGTGAAGGAAATGTAAGGTGGATACAGCTGAATTCAAGTAGACAGCTGAGAACTAGACAGGAATTGGGCCGATATAGGTAACAATATAAAGAAATAATAGGGTATAATCCAACCCCCAGAACCCGCTCTTTCGCTCTGAGATAAGTTCTTCAAGTGTTATAAATTACTTGCAATAAAAGGACAGCTAATATACTTACCGAAGTCTGTCAGTAGAGAGTTAACAAGGAACACATTATGAACAATGGAAAAGCTAAGAAGGAGAAAATGCATGGCATACGGTTTCAAAAATAAATTAACTTACTGTCCTGTTATTAAAAATATTGCTACCAGAAGGGATCTAATACAAAAAGTGGCGCTTGGAGGGTTAGTACAGCCTCTCACAGAACTGGAACCGTAATGCTCTGTAGGAGGAGGTTACGACGAAAGAAATCATAAAGAAATCTCGGTTCTTTTGCTGTATTTATGAACCACCCATTTTCATATCTGCAGGTTGCTCCTGCGTGTCCTCAAACCGGCCCCGACCCACGGCGACCCAGGGGGGAACCCTCCATGGGCTTGTTATGTTACGGCAAGGATTTTTAGGATTTCAAGATTTTTAGGATTTTTAGGGGGGATTTGCCCCTGCCCTATAAGGGCCAAGAGAGATGGTCGACCATGGTCACCCAATGGGACTCCATGGCTTAATGGCAAGTCAAGCCCCGGTCTCCACACCCACAGCCAAACGCTACAACCTCTGTGAGCACGGGACTGGGACCAAGGAAGACCAGGGCTTCTACCACCAAGGTTCACTCACCCCAGGGTCACTGCAAGTCAAAACAACCCGAAGGCAAACAACCACAACAATCTATGGATGTAGGATGTTGTGGAAATGCCAGCAACTTGAAGGACTAGAGTCCAGCTCCCTGAACTTCAACACCAGGAGAATATATCAGCTCCTCCAAGCCAACTTAAATTAACTAGAGGGCCTTTGCAGCCTTGAATTACTTCTGGTTTAACTCCACTCCCATTGCAGTTTTAAAATCATGCTCCCAGCCAATCACATCCTCTTGCACCTGACATCAAGGTAGGGAAGAAATGGCTCCTAGGCCACACGGGTAGCCGTGTTGGCCTGTAGTTCCGTCTTCCTTCCTCCAATAGCTTATTTGGGAACAGTTAACGCTGAAAACTAAGAGAGATAGAGTTAGGAATAAACAACGATGAATTTGATTGCTCAAATAGCCCCACAATCCATAAAAACTTCCCCATTCAAACGAATATTAGTTTAAAAAGTACAGAGCGGTGCTCACAACCCTCTACAGATGTGCACCTTTTATTTGGGGATAATAGGAATTGCAGTCTAATAATATCGGGGGCATCCAGTTGGGGAGTAAGTATACCTCAATCTACAGTGTAACTTGGAGAGGTTGTTTATTCGAACTACAACTCTCATACTCCCCAACACCTATCAGCATTCCAGTAACTGTAGACCGGAAAGTCATAAGCTAAAAGAGGAAAATGCCCAGTGTTAGCAGAACTCGTTAAATGTCAATGATTCAAGTTAATAGCCAATGCCTTCTTTGTTTTTATGAGCCACATTGCAGCCCCAAACCTCTGTACGTAACTAATATCTCTTCACCTAGCGATGGAAGTCTTACCGTGGCCATTCAGAGTATCAGGCATCGCTCCCACTACCTCTAACAGTGGGAGAATTAATTTACCTGGCCCCATGGCAATTCAAGTTCCATAATGCTCACAGCCATACTTTTTTTTTTTTTTTGCAATGAAGGTAGAGGGCTAGAGAGCCAGTGAAAGGTGGGGGCGGAGGAAGGAAAGATGCTCTACATGAACAGCGGGAGCACTCTCTGACCCGTTGGCACCCCTCCGCCCCGCCCAGCCCAGCGTACTGGAGAAGCTGACTTCAGCCCTATCATGAACCCCTACTATCTGGCCACCCCAAAGCCCACTGACTGCTAAAGATAGCAGAAAGTGAAGGAAACCACACACTTTCACCAGTCTAATATATCAAAGTAATAGATGGAAGCCTATAGCACCCTGTATTCCCTGGCGACCTCCCACCCAAGTCCTAACCAGGCCCGACCCCGCTTAGCATCCGAAGACAGCCGAGATCGGGTGCGTTCAGGGTGGTATGGCCACAGTAACTGTCCCCCACTAGCTCCCCAGAAGTCCCCTTGCACCAAGGATCCCCAGGCCGACCACAAGGTTGGCCCAGAGCAGCGAAGCAGTGGAGCAGCGCCCCAACTGAAGCTCGCCCGGGGCGTGGACCAACTCGCAACCCCGAGGCTAGACCCCATTGGCCGCCCCGGCCTCGTGCGGACCTCCCGCCCCCCGACGAACCAAAAGACGACCCTCCTACCTGGGCAGCCGCTGAGGCGGCCGCTAACCGCTGTGAAAGAAGGCCTCGTGGCCGTGCCACATGGCTGGCCTACGGGGCCATCTGCATCCGCTGTCAGCGCCTACGAAGAGAAGAAGGCCGGCGGGTGGGAGGAATGGAGCTGGGTGACCGCTGAGGCGGCCGCTAGCAGCTACCCACAAACAAAGGCCACCGGACCGCGCCACGCGGCCAGCCCACAAGGCCAGCCACAGCACCCGCCGACATCGCCGCCGGAGGGAAAGGTGAGCAGGAGGAAGGAACGGAGGCGGAGGAGCAGGAGGCGCACAGCCAACTCGCGACCAGCCGCTTCCCCGGCTGCTGAACCACGGCCTCCAGGCCGACCATGTGGTCAGCCTAGATCTGCAGGGCAGCCCTCCCTCCTGCTCGCAACGATCCGGATAAAAGAGGCCGAAGGGGAGGCGGGGCAGCCCTAAATAGCGCCTTAAAGCCCCGCCTCCTCCCACCGGTGCTCTCCTCTCACGGGAGGATGGCAAAGAGCGCCCTCCCCCCTTCACCCGTTGTCATGTGGGCGGTGGGGGGCGCATTCTCCAGGGTCCTACTAAAATACCCAAACCACTACACCGTGCTGGGTCTCCCAGTTCTGCATAATGTCAGTTTGATAGTATGAAGTGGTCTGACGCAGTCTTACACTTGCTCTCTCTATACTATCCACTGAGAAACAATGGCCCTTTCCGCACGGTATTTGCCATGCGAAAGGGCCCCTCGAGTGTTGCACAATTGTGAGGAGTGATCTGCATGACGCACTCACAATTGAGTGATGATCCAGGGGCCGGCAGGCCCCAATCTCACACCTTTTCATTTTTGGCTAGAAGCTGAAAATGGTGCGCGATTGCGCATTGCTCCAGGGCCCTGCGCACACTTACCTGGCAGGCGGAGCCTCCAGAGCCACGCCAGTTGCACTTCCTGCCCAGCGCAGCCTGGGAAACTTCCAGGCTGCACTGTGGAAGGAAGAGGTGGGGCTCTCGCACAAGCAGGCAGCTCGTGCGGAGCTGATGCAGCAGGGATGCGAAAGCCTCTCTCCGGAGGCTGCTCGTGTGATACCCGCAGCCCAGCTCCGGAAAAAGGTAAGGTACGGAAAGGGCCAATGTCTAGTTCTCATACTTCATTATTTTAGCATCATATTTTTTTTCTACTCAGATTCAATCTGAGTAATTAATTCTCTGCTGTAGCTCTCCTGGAAGCTTTTGAAAGCAAAAATAGGAACTTCTTTTTTTCAATCCAAACATTTCTCATTTGTCCCTCGCTCCTTTCAGATTGTGAAAACCTTACCATATCGTGGTGGTGGTGTGTGTGTGTGTTCCTGAACTAATTGCAAACAAAGATGGTAAACTGCCTTCCTAAAATAAAATTGGTGTCACAGAGTTTATGTTGTTTATCACTTATGTTTACAGAACATTGTAATGCCATGCAGATCAAAATAAATCCTTTCCTGAATTCCCAAGCTTAAGGTAGAGAAGATGCAATGCTGCATTTTGAATAATAACAAGATAAGTAATAATAAACAGCTAAAATTATGATGAAATTAAAGGTTAAAATGTTTATCAGCCTGTCAGCCAAAGGACTATTGCAGTGTCTTTCTATTTTGACAATATGCAATGAATCTCTGCATTATGGTACTTAAGATGAATAGGAAACTTAACTAGCAATATGACCCTTTTGATTTTTCCCTCACAAATGTGTTGCTTGTTTAATAGAGGAATGGAAAATGATGGGGAAAAATAGGCATATCTCACTAATATGAAACTAGATGATAAAAATACAGCCTCTAGGCTTTGTAGTTAAAAGGGGAAACCTGTTTGTCTTTTGTTCATCTCATAGCTGCTCTGGTTATTTGTCTGTTGTTACTGCATTGATCTGCCATTTACAAAAAATGGTAAAATATATTCAGTTTTGTCAGGTGATCAGAAGCTAATATAGCCACTTATCTCTCAGAATTATCCCATAGTATTATAGAGGAAGAAGACTCAGCATATTGTAGCGGCTTGAGGGTTGGACTAAGACCCTGCTGACCTGGGTTCGATTCCCTTCTCAGCCATGGAAACTCACAGGGTGACCTGGTGCATGTCACATTCTCTCCCAGAAAATCCATGATAGGACTGCTTTGGGGTAATGGTAAGTTGGAAATTATTTGAAGGCACACAACAACAGCAACAGTTACAGAGGAAACGGAGCAAGGATATCAATCTTCACCTATTTCATCCTTTCACACAAGAACAAAGAATTTCAAAAAAAAAATTCCCTGTTGGGTAAAACTGAAAGGGTTTTAAAACATTTTAAATTTTTCTTTTACTTCAGGAGATTTTTTTTGTGAAAAATAATTGGTTTTGTGCAATCCCTTCCCCATGTTTTTGCACAACACTCAAGGGAATTCTTTGCAAAAACACTATTTTCTGACCAAAAAAGAAAGAAAAAAGAAAGGAGGAAACGCACAAGATAATCCCAAACAAAAGAAGTCCTGAAATTTGAAAATCTCATAGCAATTGGCTGTTTTCTCAACAATGTGTTTCAATTTCTTGAGGTGCACTGTTGTATCAAGGACAATAATTTTTTAAGTTCTTTTCCCAAACTCTCACAGAAATGACACCATTTTAAAATGTCTGGAACTCTTTAGTAGACATTGCAGTTAATTCTTCTTATCTACTGTCAAGAAGCAAGCCTTCATGAAAACAATTGATAGTTGGTCTGTTAGCATTTTTGACTGGGATGAAATCTGTGTACCAGTGGTATTTAAGTCTGGCCAATTAGTTGTTATTTTGAGCAATTTTCTAGTCAGGAAAAGAATGAATGACAGTACTACAGAACATGTTATTTCCCTGTCAGATTATTCTCATTCTGCAAGAGCTATATGAGAACTGTAGGCCAATAAAAGCATATATATATATTTGACCATCCTCAACTTTTTCTCTCTTTTCTTCAGAGAGCTATTACTATCAGACCTACACATTTAAATCTGTCCCCAGAGACATACATGTAGAGTGAAGGTTGAACTTCCAGCTCTCAAATGGGTCTTTTTGGTGCTACATTAACAATATTGTTGACATAAACGTTCCTAACAACCTCGAGACTTCACTTTTCAGTTGTTTTTTATGTCATCATCACTGATTGATATTGGCTATTTGGTGGTGTTGAAATTGAAAATGGAGGAAAGAAAGATCACTCCTCAGTGGAGCAGATACAGAATTGCATCTGGAAGGTCTTGAACAAGAATATATTATAGACCAACTATATTTAATGACATAGAAAGTCTTTTTTTGACTTTTTGAGTATTGTTTTCTCCTCCATAAGCAAAGTTTTAGGACTAGGTCACATCATCATGGGTCCTTTCAGCTTTAGACAAATAGGTCAGTATGATTCCCCTTTAAGCGCCACAGCTGTATCCAGTGAAATCCTGGGGTTTGCACTAAAGCTCTCAGGCTGAGAATTCTAAACGCCCCTCCTGAAACTGCAAATCCCATTATTACATGGGATATAATGTAGAATCATAGTGCTATGATTGTATAATGTGAAAGGGCCCCATGTATATGATGCGATAACTGAAACTGTCACATGATGGCTTGACAGTCTGTAATAACTCTTGCAGTTAATTGCTAAGGGCTGTTTTCAGAGCCAAAGAGACTTCATACCTCTTATTCTGTTACCCCAATTAAAACAACTAGAGATAGGATTAATCCAGAATTTTCGGAATCTGAATCCCTCGAAGGCTCTGGGAATCCACGAATCTTGAATCTTTCAAAACTCTTTTTTAAAAAAGAGTTTAAAAAGCAAGGGAAAGAAAGATAATCTTGGGCAAGACACACTCTCTCGGCCTTAGCAAAAGCCTAGGCAAAGACAAACCTCCCTCTGAAGACATCTGGCCAAGACAATTGTCATAGTTTTGCCTCCGGATCTCCCCAGATTGAAAATAACATGAAGGCCCTTTCAACCCAGGCAGGAAAATGTGAATTATTAATCTCACATTTTCCTGCCTGTGTAAACAGGGCCACATACTACAGTAGAGAGATAATCCAGGTCAAAACTGGCTTTTCTTTGCATAGCTCCTTATGCAATGTTGGGATTTGTAGTTTGATGATGCACCAGCACACTTTGGCAGAGGAGGCTGTGACACCTTCTAAAACGACAAACCCCAGAATTGTGTATGAAAGAGCTTTGCAAGGGAGCTATGCAAAAGAATCTTTTAGCTGTCCTTAAAATCTCAAGCCTGTACCTCCCAGTCAAGTGCTGAACTTAAATATTAAATGTTCAATTTAAATAGAATACAACTGCAGATGTAATTTCTGAAATTGTTAGCAACGGCCATTATTACTCCAAGGGAAAAACTCACCTACTTGTGTATCTGGTCTCCCAGGTTTTCAGGCATCCCAGTCTCCCAGGTTTTCAGGTGTCCTAGTTTCCAACAAACTATTTGGTTGGTGGATTTGAAAGATCTGGTTTGCCTATTTTGGCACAGAGATTTGGATTTGCAAATCTCAAATCCTTGCCCAGGATTCGAGGATTCAGTTGGCCCATCCCCAAAAACAACTAGCCTTTTGGATGAGCATATGCATTATGCAAGTGACACAGGGCTTTCTACTTTGAGAACTGGAGCATAGACATTTGCTCATATGCACTGCTTTTTGAACATTTTAATTTGTCATACTAACTCTATGAGTTGATGGATTTTTTTTTCATGCAGCAACACTTTAAAGGTTATATGGACATTATTACCATGAATGCTTCATCATGTGGCTTAGAAAAAGGATTGACTGGGAAATAGATCTTTCTTATGTTCAATACAGTGATGTTCACACATGTATGCAAATCCAGTCACTTGTATGGGCACAATTCACTTGCCCAGTCACTTATATAGACACATGTAGGAGAACAACATTTGTTGTACCCACAATGCAGATCAATCTTAAATGCATTTGTTGTTGTGTACCTTCAAATCGTACACATTTACTAAGGAGTAATTTTTACTTAATTCAGAAGGAGTTGCTCTTTAGTAAGTGTACATAAAGTCTGGTAGGTATTATGAGATCCAACAGAAAGTCCTTCAGAGATCTTCCCACAGTTTTCCTGGTGCATCTGAAAGTTATGTATGATGTTCTCTTTCTCTGAACCGCAAGAAAACGATCTCTTACTGATAATCTATAAACAGTCTGGGGATTGATATGCTTAACAATTTCTGCAGATTCATTTTAATACAGTAAAGTATGTTTTCTTACAAAGTTTTTTTTTGGAACAATTTGCACAGTGCCACCAAAATGATTTTTTAAGAAAACAATTTTCATTTACAATTTTATTTATGTTTGTTTATAAAGTTCTGTTAGAGACAAGAATGGCAGCTAGAATTTCTGATGGATCAGAAGGAAGAAGGCTTAGACGGAAAGATGAATGCTTTGTGGAATGTACTAACTTTACGTGATATGTCATTTATATGTTTTCTAAAGAACTTTGAAAAATTTGGGGAGTAGGCATGACCAGCCCGGGTCATTTTGTTGCCAGAGGAAAAGCAAGTTCCCAAAAGTAAGTTAACATTCAAGTAGCAGGTAATAGAGCCAGCACGATGTAATTGTTTGAGTGTTGGACTAGGACTCCAGGAGGGGAGGGTTTAAATCCCCACCTGGCTATGGAAACCCAGCCTCACAGGAGGGCTGAGAGAAACAAAGCTTGCCAAGAAAACTCTGTGATAGGCTTAGAGACAACTTGAAGGCACAAGACAACAAGCAGCAAAGGCCAATCAAAGTGCTCTGAAACAGAAAGTACTACAAGTTCCCTTTCCTGGCTGTAAAAATATATATTTTAAAAAAAATGAATAGGATTTCCTTTTCTGTCAATCATCGTCATCATCTGTTGTCTGAGATAGATGCCTCATTCTACCTAACGGTAGGGCTTCTCCTGGAACTATATAATTAAGAAATGACATATCATGCCATGCATTACTATGTCCTATCTAAACGACGATTTTGAGTTCTGCAAATGGTATTTGTGTGCACTAGAGTTAATGGTAAAAAAAAAAAAAAACACCTTTTCAGATTTCAGAAAATTGCTTTGTTTTTGCTTTCTGCTGCTTAAATTGGTTTTAATTTTCATGAAAAACAAACAGTTGCATAGTCTAAATCAGTGGGTTTTAACCCGAGGGATCCATGAACCCCAAATTCAGAAACCTGGCATAAACACCTATACTTTCTTTTTTAAGCTGACAAAAGACAATGAGCAACCATAACCCAATGCTAAATTCTTTTCTCTATGCTTATAAACAAACACTGATTATCTGTATGCATTCCACTAAAATGAATTCTTAATTTTTCTAAAAGTTTTACCACCTGAACTGCAGCATTTTTGGTGGCCACATTTTACAATCCGATGGTTGCTGTTGATTGCAGCCAAACTTGTCGTAAGCTACACCCATCTAGGATGATAACCTCTCTGAAAGTTATAGTAAAGGCCAATATAAGCTTTTACCCCCCCCCCAGTATGCCAGGCTCCATAACTAATGCTGTAGAAGAAGTTTATGATATCCATCTTCTTTAATGGACCAACCCTAGACACATCTATTCAGATATAAGTCCCATTGAGTTCAGTGGGTCAAAACTAATCTTCCCATTAAGCAGAGTGTGGCAGCCTTCGGAGTGTCATGAAAGAGCAGTAAGTACAGTTGTCCCTCCACATTTGTGACCTTAACTTTGATGAATTTGATTATTTGCAAGTCTGTCCATCCTCTCAAGCTCTTCTTTTCCAGGGCAACCTTCTCTTTCAGTGTCTCTGATCAGGCCACACAGCCCTTTAAAACCTGCCTCTGGTCCTCCTCATCCTCCACCAACCACTGCCTGGCCAGCTAAGGACAGCTTCCATCCCAACTTCTCAGCACCACAAACCCTTTCCTGATGCCCCCACACCCAAGGAAGGAGGTGGATGAGAAAGACGAAGCGCAGGGCCACTATGCTGACCACCTCTTTTCCTTCTTCCTTCCCTGATGTGGTTTGGACCCTGGGTGCCTGCTCTCCCCACCATGCCTCAGCCCCTTCTCCCCCACACACATTTTGAGACTTGCTGTTTTTCCAGTTTTGTCGGAATCCTATGCTCCTAACCCTAGTGAGTGTGGAGGGAAGATTGTTGTTAGTTTTTAAAGAGTTTGTATTATTTTCTTCTTATAGGCAGGAAGGGAGAAAGGTGCTTATGTCTATCCTACTTTATGTATTCAAATAGTGTAATTGGCCTTATTTTACCATGGGAATGGTAAAATGTCTTAGGCCAGCCCTGAATGAGGCTTGCTCTCAGGATAATGGATAGAGGTTTCCAGGCTGAGAAATGTATCTTGTAAAACACCTAACACATTATGAATCTTATACTTTACTTCTGACAGGTCAGTGGGAGAAATCTAAGACTTTGTCCCTATGAGATGGAACCCTTAGATGATATCTTGTTTGGATAAGTATGCAGATAGATAGACAGACAAATAGATAGATACGAGTAACTTTTGTCTTCTTGGAATTAAGCCTTACTGCAGTGCCAGCCACTGACAATGGATTAGAGGAGTCTGTGAGGGAGTCTCTGGTCTCCAACTGATTCACTTTTTGAGATGGACACAAATTAAACTTCTTTATCTGGCATGACTCTTACAATCACAAGTTCTTTTTGCTTATGTTGTAGTCTTACCTGGCTGACTAGTTTGCAACAGAACTAATCACACATGGGACTGGAGAAAAGTAGCTAGTGCTAATTTAAGGAAACCATGGGGCTGCTTGGGGGCTCCAAGGGTGGCTAATGAGGAACATGCAGGAAGCCAAATAAAAGCCAGCTTCCTTGCCCAGCATGGAGTACAAATATATTTTTAGGCTGCTGTGAAGCCAGGTAGCTAATGAAGCTTTGGACAGAATGTTGGACAGAAGGATAAATGCTAGAGGGATTGTAGTCTAAGCTAAAAGAACTATCTGGAAATCTCTATACCCATTTAAGTGAATAAGCTCATATTTCTGCTAAGATTTCCTTTGTTTGCCAAGTATGATTATCATGTTCTTAAAAGATAACTTAGACTGCACTACATTCCATCCTTACAGGCTTTTCTAAGCATTGCTTTCTGCTACAATACTACACAAAGGATCAAATTTCACATGAAACTATGCTGAACAATTCAGTCACAGCTCAGGATGTAGAACACATTCCAATATTTTTTTGTCCTTGACAAGAAATGCTATCTCAACATGTCAAAAATTAATCAACTTCCATTGGTAATGCCATTGCTTTGATCTTCAACAAAAGTAAAAAGATCAGCACTTTTTCATTGTTTTCCATTTATGTACAAAAATCCAAAGGCTTTATGCAAAATTAAAAAAAAATATTTTACACAAACAGTAGTGTTTTCTGCAGAAATGACATCAATCGATTGTTATTAGTTCTTACTAAAGTCAAATCATTGAATGAATGTGTTGTTCTTATATATTAACTCACAATTCAACCATCGATTCAATGTGTCTACTGTAGTTGAGACTAACCAAAAGGATTCCAGTGACTGTTTTTGATAAAGTTTTCTAAAAAGTCCTAAAATATCATTGAAGAATGTATAAAACTCTGCTTAGAATTCCAAGGAAGCAATGGATTCTGCAATTCTTGGTTCAATATGTGAACCAGTTGGTACACATGACTGTCTCTCACACTGAGTTCTTTTCAGTTTTGACCCATAGTACGTATATTTGTGAATCAACTCCTATTTGTACTTCAGATAATAATGGAGTACAACACAGAAGCTTAATAGTGGACAAGAAGCTTTGAGAAATATAATCTGGGGCTATAGCATGTGTAGCCAGCAAACTCTGTTCTTTCATATCTGCCCATAATTACTACAGTTTGAAGAAAAGCATATGATTGTATAATAGCGATTTGCATCCCCCGCCCCCACAATATGCCAAAATCTTTATGGATACTGAACTGCAATGATGTATTAGTTCCTGCCCACAAAAGTCTCATTTTTCTTCTCGTATTTCTTTAAGTTGTTTCCAATGTATGGCAACCCTAAGGTGAACCTATCATGGGGTTTTCTGGGAATGAGAGTGTGAAGCATCTAAGGTCACCCACTGAGTTTCTGTGGCCCAGCAAGGAGTTAAACCTTGATCTGCAGGGTTGTAGTTCAACTCTCAAAGCACTACATGCTGGCTCTCCAAACTCTCTCCTTTACCTGAGATGTACTGATGACATCTTTATTATCTGGATTCTTAGGCCCTTTCCACACCTTACCGTCTTCCAGTGCTGGGGTGCGGGGATCACGCAAGCAGCCTCCAGTGAGAGGCTCTCACATCTGGGTCCTTCAGCATTGCACGAGCTGCCTGCTCGCATGAGAGCCCCGCCTCTTCCTTCCGTAACTCGGCCTAGGACTTTCCCAGGCTGTGCTGGGGCAGGAAGTGCGACTGGCGCAGCTCTGGAGGCTCCGCACGCCAGGCAAGTGGACGCAGGGCCCAGGAGCAATGCACAATTGCACACCATTTTTTGGCTTCTAGCCGAAAATGAAAAGGTGTACAATTGGCACCTGCCAGCCCCTGAAGCATCGTGTGATTGTGAGTGCGTCGTGCAGATCGCTCCTCACAATCATGTGACACTCTAGGCCCTCTTTCGCATGGAAAATGCCATGAAAAAAGGGCCTAAGACTGGTGGAGATGGAATTGAGTAAAGCATTTGACAATTGAGAATACTATACCTATTGAACAACATCAGTACAAGCACTCGTCTGTTTACAAAGCCTCTGACAAAGAAGCTCCTTTTTACAAAGTCCTTTTATGCCCATCCAGCCTGCCTTCCTCCTTCTCTTCTGTCCAGCTGGAAGTTGTTTTTAGCAGCATTGGCACTGGGAGCATGGTAAGGAAGGGCCAAAGAAACACAGACTTTTAGTGGTAAATTGCAGGAGCAAGTTTGTAGTAAACAAAGCAATAAAGGTGAGCTAGGGAAGAACATCCTACTACTTGAACTCACTGTTTTTCAGGCCCTCTTTCACATGGAAAATGCCGTGCAAAAGGGGCCTTGGAAAGGATTCCCTGATGATGTTCTATCAGGACATCAGTAGCTGTCAATCCACTATCAGCCTGAGTATAGCATGGTCCACATAACAGGTTCACTTACTGGCCCGTTTATGCAACTACATAATAGAAATATGAGTACCACTTTACATCAGAAATCAACTGAATTCTACATGTACTTACATTACTGCACCTTTAACCCAGAACATATGGGAAAATCCACTGTTTATAGACAAGCTCTATGGTACAACTGTATCAGTTCAAACTTATTGGGTAGAAACTTGAACGTTAAATCCAGACACTGCTCAAACTGCAATAGCCTCCCTTCATAGTACATGGAAAAGAACTGATTGGCACTGCCAGGCTGATACCCAGGATTAATCTACTATGAAACAGGAGATAAAACAGCAGATCACCAACTATTGTTATCTGAACATCAGCCTTTCCTAGTCAATCACATTTCCCTCTCATAGGATAGGGGCTGCAGGTCCACATTTTGTTATAGAATGCCACAGATTGGCAACCAAACCCAAATAACTCTTTACCAGCAATAACGAAAATAGGAATAGGGCCAAACAAATCCGTGAATCCTCGAATCCTTGAGAAAGATTCGAGATTCGTGGATCCAAATACCTGGGCCAAAACAGGCAAATTGAATTGCTCGAATCCCTGTATGCCCCGGGGCCTGAGCTGGCACGAGTGCCCCAGATCAGGCCCGCACGGGCGTGGAAGGCTGGCAAAAGCCATGTACCTGCATGCCCCAGAACCTGAGCTGGCATGAGCACCCTGGATCAGGCCCGCACAGGTGTGCAGGGCCAGCAAGAGCCGCTTTCCTGCACACCTGAGGCCTGAGCTGGCACAAGTGCCCCAGATCAAGCTTGCTCCTGCTGCCTGCCCCTGTGGCTGCCTTCCTCTTCAAGGTAATTATTCTCTTTTTCCTATTCTTTTTACTTGAGACTGGAGGGTAGGGGTTGGGACTAGGCTAGAGGGTGGTGTTAGTTTGTTTTTGTTAAGTGCATTCCTTGTTTTAGGACTTGAGACTGGACATCAGGGTAGAGAACTGAGACTGAGCTAGAGGCTAGTGTTTTTGTTTTTTGTTTTTTTAAAGTGCCTTCTTGTTGCAGGAGTTGAGACTTGACTGGAAAGTACAGTGTTTTTGAGATTTCAAGGACAGCTGAAAAAGATTCCTTTGCATAGCTCCCTTGCAAAGCTCTTTTATACACAATTCTAGGGTTTGTCGTTTTACAAGGTGTCACAACCTTCTCTGCCAAAGTGTGCTGGTGCATCATCAAGCTACAAACCCCAGCATTGCATAAGGAGCTATGCAAAGAAAAGCCAGTTTTGACCTGGATTATCTCTCTACTGTAGTATGTGGCCCTGTTTACATAGGCAGGAAAATGTGGGATTAATCCACGTTTTCCTGCCTGGGTAGAAAGGGCCTTAATGTCATTTTCAATCTGGGGAGATCCGGAGGCAAAACTATGACAATTGTCCTGACCAGATGTCTTCAGAGGGAGGTTTGCCTTTGCCTAGGCTTTTGCTAAGGCTGAGAGAGTGTGTCTTGCCCAAGATTGTCCTTGCCCTTTTTGTTTTGTTTTGTTGTCATCTTGAGCATCCTCCAATATCTGGAGCTACTTCCAAATTACATGTAATTGTTAATGAGAAGTACATGGTTATGTTTTCCTGAAAGTGAAAACTATTATTTAATTTGTTCTTCATTAAGCAAAGATGTCAAATTCTGCTTCAAAACACTTTTCAGTAGAAGTCCTGTGTTTCCTTTGCTTTTTAAGCCCTTTTTTAAAAAAGGATTCGAAAGATTTGAAATTCATGAGATTCGTGGATTCACAGAACCTTCCAGGGATTCAGATTCAGAAAATTCTGGATTTGTCCCATCTCTAAATGAAAATATAGCAGAGATAAAATTACAGAAATTAGACCTTGTGGCAGACCAAGATGCCACCTCTAGTAATGCCATTCACAGCACCAAAGATTCATACACTTGATTGTTTTACTGTATGCCAAGCTCTACCAGTAATGTTCTACATTTTGCACAAGACAAACAGGACAGTTTGTAAAAAGACTAAGGCCCTTTCCGTAGGACAGGGTTCAGTGAAGTCCTTTCATTGCAGCTCCGGCAGGGAGGGAAAGTGCGCCAGGAACGCTCCCCTCCGTACCTTGCCCAGCCACTGTAGAGGGGAAGAGGCTGACACAACCTCTTCTCTTCCACAGCACAACCAGGCACTTGCCATTACTGTGCTGGAGAGGGAGGCATTGCCAGTGTGCTTCCGCCCTTCCGCATGGCAAGGAAAGGCAGCAGTGCAGCACGATGGTAAGTGTAAAACTGATATTTCCATTTTTCAAATACCATGCTCGCGTGACACATGGAGACAAGATGGCCGCAGGACCACGACAATGTACAGAAGCACCACCCATGGAACGCTGCCATCATGTCCCAACTGCAGGCAGCCATGCCATGGGGAAAGGGATTAAATGGACACAAATCAGAAATGCCAGTTTCAAAAACCGGTGGGAAATGACTTCATCCTCCCAGGATATTCTGACCAAGACACTTGTTCAGCCCTAGCAAAACACAAACGTTTCAACAATGTACTTCCACCAGCCTTCCCTTCCTTTCCCAGCACAACCTCAGCTTGAAGCACTGGGGCATGCTCTCCCAATCAGTTTGTGACAAGTGGGGGGATCAGGGGACTCCTAGGCACCACACATCTTCAGTTTTGCAATTGGAAAAAAGAAAAAAATTATCTTCCCATTCCTCCAGCACACTACTTGAAGGTCCAAAAGAGTGATAGCCCTTCTTCCTCACTCCCACCCCCAGCTATAGAGCTGCATCCAGATGGTGCCCAGAAGTCCTATGCCTCTTGGGCATTGACCAGCCATAAGATGGCATGAAGGGAGGTCATTGAACAAAAAGGAATAGATATCTCCTTCTTTAATGTACAAAAAAGTGCATATACTGGAATAGTGGAAAATGACAGTTTTAGACTCCTGAAAGATTCTAGGTCCTGTCATTGACCTCCAAAAGAACTTTAGAGACAGATTTCAAAACCAAATAGCTGAGCAGGAATTTGTTAAGAGGTTAAACTCCATCTTCTATGCCTTTAACACAGACACCAGCTATTAATCACATTGCATGTATTTTATCAGCTCATCAGGCAAGGATGTCTCCAGATATGTTCCTGCCCAACTGCTCTTTCATCAGCGGTCACTGTTAAGATAATTATCACTGTCTGTACTTTTCTTTATTTCAGTCTTTTTTTTTAATCTCACTGTTTACAGTTCTCCCTTAACACTTTGTTATCTTGCCAATCATGGATCCTACTTCATGCATTTTATTAAGGGGGCTGGTTCCACAAAAACTTATAGAATAATAAATACATTAGTCCATAAAGTGCCACAAGACTCTTGGTTGTTTTCCTGTGTGCATTTAACAAAGTTTAGATATAAATAAGAATAGGATAGTCCAAATACCCTGAAGTTAGCCGATCCTGACTGATCCAAGAAGCAGGGTCAGTCATGGGCGAGTGCTGCAAAGTGAGACTGCCAGGAAATACTGTAGCCTTTATTTAGAACAGGTTGGCAACTGTGGGAGCCTATAGGCCTGCATTAGCCCCTCAGGAATCTGGGAGAGGGGGCTGCAATCCCTAACACTGCCTGCCAAAAAAAATTTTTGATCCCAACATGTCCTCTAGGAAGTGTTAGGGGCATTTATTCCCCCATGGTGTAGTGGCTTGAACTACTTTGCCCACCCCTGATTTAGAGGAAAGCCATGGCAAACCTGGGAATAAATCTTGCCAAGAGAACCCTCTGATAAGGTCATCATAATTTGGACTTGACTTGATGGTAGGTAACAAGGAAGAAGGGTTTGTGACATTTATTACTTTGGTACTGATTCTCTGTTGGTAGATTCTTGGAAAATGCAAGTAGCGAGACAGAAGCACACTGTGCATGTTTAGTCTTTTTTGCTTTTATTATATATTTGCCTTATATCTGCCTTTCTCTAGATTAAGGAAGAAAGGTTAAGCAGGTGGGACAACAAGATTAAAACAGGTACAGATCAAAAACAGAAAAAATGCTGTAATACTAAAATGCCATTGAATTTTAAAATTAATCTGAAAGCATTTTTTAAAAAAGTATAGCATCAATCTGTTAAAAGCTCCCTTCTCAACAACCAGTCAATTGCTTGCCTGAACAAAAAGGTCTTTAGCTTACCAGTGCAAAAAGAGCATGAATAACAGCCTTGCCTCACTTGACAAGGAATTCCACAGCTTGAGTGAAACTGCTGAAAAGAGAGTTTTTCTTATCTCTACCAAATGTGCCCCAGAGGGTGACAGGACAGAGAGAAGGATGCCCCTAATGGTGTAGGGATGGAGGGGCAATGGGGGACAATTTTGGGGGAGCATTCCAGTTCCTTGCTTGCCCTTCCCCGTGTGCTACATGCTGTAGCCCCTCCCCATCCCTTTTAGCCATGCCCAATCTGTCGTAGCCCTGTCCCCGCACACTGTAGCCCCGCTTGCATGCACCATAGTCCCACTCCCACATGCTGCAACCTCATCCCTGCACACCATAGCACTGCCCCACCCCCAATCCACGCACTCCGAACTCTGCCACTGGGTCTGTCCCAGCTCACGTGATCTTTCTGATACCCTGAATTCAGACCAGATAGGTGTGTGTGTTTTTTTTAACAAATGTTTTAATCAGAACTTTAAATCATGGCCATAGACAGATTGTTAGTAACAGAACTGCTGTAAAGAGGGAATAATGTATTCTCTGTGACTGGCCAACAATCTGGCTATGGTGCTTCCTCCCTCCTCCTCCCTGCTCCTCCTCCTCCCTTCTCCTCATTTTTTATGTGCTGCTTTTCCTCCAATATGAGATTAAGGACAATTATATAGGCACCCAGGTTTTGAACACTTTGGGAAGGCAGCAGTAGTGAACCAAGGCTTTCCATTATGCAGACAAGGCAGCACAACCCTCAATTTCCATGCTCTCTTTTCTCTGCTTGCAGGGCTTTTTTCACCTCTACATTTAAATAGGTCTGCTTGCTCTTGAATTTGGGGAAATGTGATTACTTTAATCTATGGTTTGATAGAACAAGCCAGCATCTTAAATGCAGTTTCCTCCTGTTTTATTCTAAGAAATCAGATTTTTGGAAAGCATGTTTTGCTGAGTTTGGACACTGAGGAGAATGGTAGCTTGTTCAAAAGTGGAAGCAAAAGCTTCTCCTTGAAAAAGGAGATGAGTGGAGCAAACAGTGTACAAGATCAAGGGTAATGTAGAGCCAGCATGGGAGAGTGGTTTGAGCATTGGACTACTACCTGGAGACCAGGGTTCGATTCCCTGCTCAGCCATGGAAACCCACCGGGTGACCTTGGGCACATCACACACTGTCAGCCCAGAAAACCATTTGATAGGTTCCATCTTAGGGTCATGATGAGTTGGAAACAACTTGAAGGCACACAACAATGCAATGACAGCAAGTTCACTTATGTAATAGAAAACTATGGATTGATATGATATCTCTAGAATTAAGGCACCATGTACCTGTGTCATATTTTTCTTCTGCACGTATAATTTAAAACTCCTACTAGAAGGTTACAAATGCTAACTTCACCTTCTTCTTTTTTTTCAAGCATTGCAAAACTCCAACTAGTCTGGTATATAAACTGGTCATATGCTTTGCTCTGAATTAAGTGTAATTTTGTTTTCTCAAAGCAGGTTCCATAACTGTTTCTGGGGATTCTGCAACTCCTCTCTAGTGTAAATTGACATTGATTACCTAAGTGACTCTGGACGGGACATGCTTGCCGACAGAAATAATAAGATGCTCTACTAATACTTCTCAAGACTGAATGCCAAAGCATGCCCTTGAGGGACTTAAACAAGAGAGTTCAAAATTAGCTGGAGCTCTGAGCTGGTCACTTGTTAAATAATTATCATTTACTTATCTAGCTGAATCTCCTCCATGCACTATTCCCCAGTGGACACATAAATTTTTTTCCCATAGCTCAGATACAAATTGTATGTATATGCTTAGAGGCTAAAACCATCATGTGCAGAAGCATTCTGGAAAAACATTTATGGTGTTCTTAAAATATTTATGCAGCTGCGTTCAGTGAGATGTAGCGTTTCACCCTTTTAAGATAACAGGCTTCTCTCAGTGATTGGACCACATTAAAAATAAAAGACATGTACCTTTGGGCAAAGCTTTTCACGTTCATGGTGCTCTAAGCAGACAAGAGTGTACAATTTTAAGTCTCATTTAAAATGCAGCAGATTTGCATGGTGTTCCAAATTTGTATGTGAAGTCCAATAAGAGAATGTGCCTATAGCTAAAAATTCCCTTAGTTCTAGAATGTGTTCCTGAGAGCCCTGAGATTCTCCTTTGGGATCAATAATGGCCGTGCTAGCTTTGGCTTTTCTTTGTTAACTGGAATGGAGAGTTAATTTCAGAAAGAAAATGTCTGTTGAGGAAGATTGGATTAAACCTCTTTTCCCTGCATGTGGTGGTTGCAACCCAGACTACCATTCCTTCCTTTCCTTTCTTTAAAGTAAAATAAGTTAACAAGTAAAGGTAAACACTATGTCCTGTTTGTGACACACACAAGCATAAGCCCAACGTACATCTGTGTATTTCTCATTTGGGTATTGTGGAGGTTGATATTCTCTTCATTCCCCTGCAACAACCAAAGCACTCCTACCAGTCACTTTTGCTATGACAGCAATCCTTCCACGGCCATTCAGGGGCAGGTAGAGAGTAGGGAGGGATTGGAAGAGCGTCTGACCATATCTTTGTAGCCAGACACAAAGTGATTACATCATCTGCCAAGACCTTTGGAGGATTCCCCCAGATTTCAACAGATGATGTCCTTGGTCGGCAGCCAGGTATGCGGACATAGGCACCTTTTTGTTTCTGTCCCCACCACCACTTCACCAGCCACTACATGGTTGTGTAGGTTGGGCCACTGCAGGAAAACAGTGAGTTTTGGGAGTGACCAGATCATAGTTGCAGAACTTTTACACAATTTTCAATGATATGAGGTGTTGGCCTATGTAATTGACAGCACTTCAATCATGTTGATACACTATGTCAGCATAACTTCTCCTATGGTAACATAGTGCACTTTTCACTGATTTGCCTAGCACTTGTACCCTCCAAATGTTCTGATTAAGCAGGGGCAGTCCTCGTTAATCCTCTCCCATCTCACTTTTTCAGCTGCTTCTAAACTATGCCAGTTTCTCTCTCCTCCTCCCACTTTCTTCCTTTGTCTTCAACTTACTTCCTTTGCTACAAAATGAATTCAAAGTGGAAAAGTAGTTTGTGCTGAATCTACTTAGCAGTGGAAACAGGAACTTTGTCCTCTCTGGCAGGCTCAGATGAAACCAAACTACTGCAACCTCTCATAGCTTGCTTGTTCTTCCTTATTAATAATTGTTGCCATCTTGACCACACTCTGGTTTTGCATTGCCCTGTGTCCCCTTTTCCATCTGTGAAATGTTGGAAAACACGAGCACCGGAAAATAAAGGCAGATTCTTGAAGGTCACTGTCCAGAAAAGAAGACTGCTGTCTCTAACCAGCCACCTACCTCAATGAGAGTCTTTTGTGGGATCCTCAGAATAGGAATACCCTAGACAGGGTGACTTGCTTGTGCTATGGGAAAAGTAATTTTGTGAGCCATTATTCCCAGAGCACCTTTAGCTCCAAGTCCCCACCAGCACCCCCTGGGCTGGCATTAAAGAAATATCAAGTGTATTGTTTCCTTTGAGAAGAAAATTAACAAAGAATTTCCCCCCTACACCTAAGCCAAGTGTTATTCTTTTAAAACACAGGTTTGTGTAAAATAGGTTTCAAAAGTTTATTTAAAAAGTGAGCACAGATCCAACAAGGGAAGTAGTCAGCTGAGGCTGGAGATACTGGAAGGTAGCAGCAAAGTAACAGAAACAAGAGCTGTGCACATGTGGTCTGCTCTGAACTACCTATGTCAGGCTCTGCCTCTCAGTGTTTAATTGCTGTCAATGCTGCCAAAAAATTCAACCATGAATCCAACCATATTTTGCATGTGAAATGTAAGGGGAGTTCCATCTTCTTTACCTGGGAAGACTAAGGCCCTTTCCATACCCTATCTTTTCCCAAAGTTGTCTGGTGGGAATCCCGACAGCAGCTCTGCGGGGACAGGAGCGCAACGGGAGCTCCCCTCCACATCATCTGGCTGCCTGTGGCAGGAAACACGACTGTCACACGTCTTCCTTCCTCAGTGCAGCCAGGTACTTTCCCAGGCTGCACTGGGGCAGGATGTGCAGCCATTGCACTTCTGTGGCTTCCACAGGACAAGTAAATCTGGGATGGTGGCATGATCGTGGATCATTGACAGGGAAAACCTGTCAATGATTTAATTTGCAATCATGTCACCTGGAGACAGGCGAAGGACGGGACCGCGATGTCATGCAGAAGTGTCACCACAGTTCTGTCCTTCTCCCATGCCCATTGTGGGATGGGAGGGTGCTGTGGAAAGGGCCATAATGTCTTAAATCAGCCTTTGAATTGGGTCAACATTAAAATCTTCAGCACCTGGGATCATTCTTGCTCAAGCCAGCCTAGAACTGACTGAAAAGCAGCAAGAAAAGGAAAAAAGGGGCACTTTTTTCACCCTTCGAGGACTCTTACAGTTTGTGAGAGCTTGCCCTAAAAGGTATTATAGGATTAAATACAGCAAAAAATAAAATAAAATAGCAGCCCCTGCTGTGTTATATAGAGCCGAGGGGCTCAGGTGTAGAGGTAGCTGTCAGTTTCTGCTCCAGATAATAAGATGAGTAGCTCTAGTGTTTTATCTGTATCCCTTGAACCCTGAAAGCTCACAGTTCCTAGTCAAGCTATTTGATTTAAAACAAACAAACAAAAACAAAACATGTATACCAGTTAAAAGAGCACTAGTGTTCTTTTTCTTTTAATTCAGTTTTATATATAGTTTGTCTTCCTGTGAGTATGGAGAAACTACTTTCTTCTTTTGGGGTGGCCGCATTTCACTTCAGAACTAATAGGCATTCAGCCATTTTAATTTGCTGTTTAGAGGGAATGAAATATAGAGGCATTAAATAAGAGATTTTTTTCTATCTAGGCTGACAGAAGCATTTGCAGTGAAGGCCACTTGTCTGGCAACCAGCTTTTCATGGTCTAGATGTCCTTGTGCTGTTAAACTCGACCTATTATTACTAGCTGATATTTTTAGAAATATAGCAGCATAATGGAGTTATGAATAAAAAGGTTGACATATATACGTTGAATCCTGGTTTGTGGCCATCATTCTGCTCAAAGAGGAAATAATTACATTTACATATGCAAACCCAATCATCTCCAATAACCTAGGACTTTGGAGGCAAGGTTGTTTCATTATAATAATTACATTTGTAAAGCTATCCTTAGCATAGTCAGGGTGGCATATTACTGAAGATGTCATTGGCCTTGCTTAGTGTAAGATAAAAAAATAAATGTTTCATAGGCAAGATGGCTTCTCAATGATCCTTTTTTACCTGCATGGGACACCTAGTGAAGTAGGTTTTCTCACTCTGCAGTAATACATCTAAAACATGTAACAAGTATAATAGATATAATAGAAAAGGAGAAAAAATTAAAAATTAACAAACATAAGAATGGCCTGGTACATCAGATTAGAAGAATTTGGTATTTAGGTTTAACTGTAGGCTAACCTAACTCTTAACTAGGAGTTTATTAGTGCTTATTAGACTATAGTAAATCTTGTGTTGGAGAGTTGAGTGGAACAAAGAAATAGAACATCCCATACAGTACAATCTGGAATGTTGTTTTGGCATTAATGTGCACATTTTTTCCAGATTCAATGTTGAGAGTTGTTCAACCAAAAAATTACATTTCTAGTAAATTGGACACCAAAGTTTCCTTCCAGAAAAAAGCTAGCAAGCTCAGCTGCATATTGGTAGGTAAGACAAATTATGCCTCTTTGGGATGTGTGATGTGAATGCACCTGGGATGGTCTCCTTTTGATTGGAAATTATGGCATATATTAATCTCATTTTAGCAAAATTCCTTGATATTCATAATTATTCATTTTTAAAATTATATTGTACTTTCTCCAATGTTGCAAAGATCAATACTCATCATCTATCATTTAATCAGTAACTCATTACAAAAAGCTTCTTATTTAAAATTAGTTCTTTTAAAAAAGAATTCAAAGAAATTCAAAGAAATTTAAATACCATTTAGATTTTACTATTGTTATTGTAGATATGATCTTCAAAGATGACAGATATATTACAATGGTTACAAAGCTCAATTACAAGAATAATTACAAATGACTACTTATCATTTGTGGAAGTTTTGTTACTTGTAAGAGTTATACATTATTTGTTAATAGGAGTTATCCATACCTACTGGGTAGGCGTCCCTTCCCCAGTAAATAATGCAGAACTGTGTAACATTAGAACTAACTTAATGGGGGAATAATGGAATTCCATTAGCGGTGTAACTGTAACATATACAGTAATGATGTCGTTATCAAGTATGGCCACACTCCATGACAGAGGAGGCATATTACCTGTTTGGGTGTTAGCTTATGCCATTCAGTATCATGCTGCCTCCTTCTGTTGTAGTTTTGGATGCATCATTGAGGTAATTGGGAAGGGATGTTTTTGTATCACAGGTCAGTCCCATGAAACCTGATTTTAACACCAAGCACCAGAGTCATCAGGACCTGAATTTGAGTTAAACTTCTGTTTTTCTCCTGTTTACTGAAACAAAACAGCTTACTGGCCTTGAGAATGGGGAGAGCAGAAAGAGGGAGGAGAGAATGAATATATTAATAAGGCTTGTTTGTCTTTTCATTAAAAAATTGTTTTGATCTCTTTGAGTATAAAGAGTCCTGATTCTTAATCTTTGATCTGAGACCTTTAGCATAGCAGACATTTCTGCTTTGTGACATTTCCACTTGGGTTTAATTGATAAAAGAGATGCTAGCATAAAACTCCAAATATGCATTTGATCACAAATGTTAGGAGCTTGATTTTTAATAACATTATACAATTTGCAATTATGCCATCCTTTATGCATTAAGGGGCTTCCTTAGCATTAAAAGGCCCACTACTTTAAACCATCTAGTTCACAGCGAGGCGCTGAACTTGACATTTTGTAGAGCATAGTTATTTGCATCCTCTGTCTTTTTACTTCCAAGCATGATAATTGTGCATTTTTAGATGGATGTGTTTATTTTACAGTTCGTAATTCCAATATTTTCACTCATTCAATACAACATAGAAATAGGGGTTCTATTCATTGGGATCCATTGTTAACCTTAAATCAGGAATGCAGTGCCTTCGAAAATACAATGTGATATTAGCCTAAAGAAACACTACCTTTTCCAAATACTGAGGTAAAACTTATGTCTGATTATTCTGAAAGCTGATATATCTGGAAAAAAGATTCTGAGCCTGACACTTAGCTTAGCACACAATCATTTCGTGCCGGAATAAAATCTCAGGGGCCACTGGGTGGAGAGCAAATCAATTTCAAGGTCCTAGATATGGCTCCAACTTGAGACATGGACATCTGATCTTGGATTTCAAAAAATATACTAACTGCCGTGGAGTTTTCCATTGTGGCTTCTTCCCTCCCCAAGGCCAGAATTCTGACCTTGGAGGGGAGGAAAAAGAATTGTGTTGGAGTGAGATGGGAAGAAGGGAAGGGATGTGGATCCATTGAATCTACAGCTCTCAGCCTCCAACTATGCTTGCAACACAGGGAGAAATGAAAATGAGCTTTGAGCCTGGTATAAACCAATTGCTGCAAATCTTCTCTCTTTCTATAAAGTTAGAGAATTACTTAGGGAAGGAAACCTGGCAGGGCTTTGGGGCTCAGTCTAGGGCATAAAGTGTTTACTCTTAGAGTTAAATCTTATCAAACATCTGCTGAAGATTAAAGTTTGCATCCCATGAAGTGGAGCACAGACCACAAAAGCTTACGCTACCATCCTTGTTTTAAAATGCCACAAGACTGTTGTTTTTAGTGCAGTACTGCAGAAGAATAGCATGGTTATTGCTCTGAAATGCTATAAAGTGAAGTGTATCTAATTATCTTGGTTACAACTGTTAAATTAGGGAACGGTTAGAGGGCAGGGGACCACATTAACACCTTAGGATACCTTGGATGGCAATATATCCCACCACTACCACCAAAAAAAACCAAAACCAAAAACCCACAATCTTTCTCACCAATAAATACCCTCAAATCCATTTAGGGACATATTTTTGCTAAAACTACACAAACTTCATTTGATGCATATGTGTAAGATGAAGACTGGTCTAATATATGTATTAATTAGCTAAAAACCAAGTATGCTTCTTGTTTCAGAAATATTATTTTCGGTAACACATAAATACTGTTGATCAATTAATTGTCTAAACTTCATATGATTAGTCATTTCATATGTCTTTAACAGAGTTATAGCACACACTCCCTTGCTATTAATACATAGACAAAGACATTGTTTATTCACCCGTGTGTTTTCTTACCATGTTTATGTCACTTGGATTCCAGTTGTTTTCCCATGGCAGAAAGATAAGACCAAAGACTGGGAACTGTATACTGCAATTGAGTCCATTCTGGTTGTCAGTTATTTCAATTTATGTGTTTAGTCTGTTATCGCCAATTGCGTCTTCATCATAGCATTCTTTGCCTTCTTCTTTGCCAAATATTGGCTTTCCAGAACTCCTCACCTAGCCGGTTCTTCCATAATATGCCAGCCCAACATTATTAAACCTAGTTCTCAATGGGACTTACTTTTGAATAGACTTATATAGAGTTGTATTGAAAGCCATGAATGACTAGCCAATATGCTTAGAATATTTTTTAAGAAGAAATGCTACTTCAAGTTGGAAAAAAAAATCCCACCTTTCTTTGAAAACTGGGTCACAGGGTGACTCACAAGAAGATCAAAAAGATGTTGACGAACACAATACTTACAACATTAAGAGACCATTAATATTAATACTAACTTTAGTATTACTAATTATATTAATATAATATTAAAACTCAATTTAATTAAAACATCTTATAAGTGTGTCAACAAAGAAATGACTGTACCCTTAAATTCCTTTTCTACTCTAAAGGTTTTATCACATGAGGCAGGTAAATCACAATTACGGCAAGATAATAACGTCTTTGGCTGGGACTTATCACATGACATTTCTCTTCTGTTGTTCTCCCAGTGGGAGACTGTTTAGAAAGTGTTTCTTTTACAAAGGAGGTCATTAACAGATTAATCCGTTAATGATCTCCTCTGTAAAAGAAATGCTTACAAATGGCTTGCCACTTGTTTTCAAGATTCAGTGTTTCAATATTCCGCACAGTGCTGTCAATAAAACAATGGTGGCTGTTGTTACTATTACTGTACAGATTGTGCTTTATTCTTATTATTTAAACATGTTTTCTTCTGCTGTATAGGTCCACTGTGGCTAATCATGTTTTAAAAGACAGGCATGTATTAAAATACTAATATCAGCATTTTTATTGTGGTCAGTAGACCAACTTGATATTAAACTGATCTATACTTCTCCCCAAGCCTCAAATAATCCCTAATATCACATCATCAGCAAGCACTGGCATATCTCCAGCTTCTGAAGCCATGATGAACATGTGACACTATTCAATGGGCAGGCATACTGCATTTATTAGAAAGAACCAGCTCTCTAGCATAGGAATCTGTCTTATAACCTCAAACTGATTGCTAGCCACAATTGATGACATGTTTGAGTTTTGGTATTTTTTCCTCCCATTTCATCAGCTACTTGGAAACACAAGATGGATCAAAGCAATCACAGTGCTTGAAAACAAACTGGATGAGACTGGGTCATTGTCAATTTCTTCATTCTCTTTTCTGAAATAGTCATTGAAAATACTCCTTGTCTCACCTTTGTAAATGGCTGGACAGTTCCTGCAAAGCATCAAGCACACTAGTTTATTGGAAATGTAAGCAGATTCCCTTGTGGTATGGAGAGAGGTTGCTTCTGACAAATGGAAATGTCTGCCAGCAGATACATAAAATACCAAGAGAGCAGCTGACGGGCATCTATTGATGCTGTCTTGTCCCTTTAGGCATGGGGGAGGGAGGACGGAGAGAAAGACAATGTGGCAGGGAAAATAGCTATAACACTAGTGCCCCTTGAAACAGGTTTTGTTAGTAAGGCTGAGCAAGTCCTTGGAATTCTAGAATACCTGGTAAATAAAAGATAAACAAAATTTAAAGTAAAAAAAAAAGGAATAAATAGTAGATGATCTTGTAATTGTGAAAACTTGGGATTCTTCAATCATAATATACAGTCAGCCTTCCACATTCCCTAGGATTAGGAATGCAGGACACCTGCACAAGAGGAAAAACTGGAAATATCAAAATGTATCTGTGTGTGTGGGAAGGGGGCTGAGGCATGGTGTGGAGAGAGGGCAGCCCAGGATTCAGGTTAGGAAAAGGAGAGAGAAAGGGGATGAGTTGCCAAGGTGGTTCTCTCTCGGCTATCTCCTTTCTTTGGTCTGTGGGAAGTATCAGGAAGAGGTTTATGGTGCTGAGAAATTGGGCTATGATCCATCCTAAGCTGGTCAGGCTGCAGCTGGTAGTGATGATGGAAGAGGCAGAATTTTAAAGGGCTACCTGGCCTGATTGGAACCTCCAATTAGGAAAGTTCCCCCAGAAAAGAAGCCCTTGAAGTGGAGGCAGGGGTTAGAGAAACTCACAAATAATCAAATCTGTGAAAGTTAAACCTGAAAATATAGAAGGGCAACTGTATTTGGAATTGTTGCACAATTTGAACATTATTTATTTTCTTACTTACTTATTGAGGCTGCATTATTTTATAGCTCCATTGGCTATTCATGCTTTTGTCATATTATCTTAACCCAAAAGAAAAGAACATTTAGGGAGTCTTAGTTTCAGTAAGAAATTATTATTTTTGCTATTACAAGTAACAACAGGTATGCCTCAGTTAACAAAGGGGATTGTTCCTTGGTGTTACTTCTTTAACAGATGCTTTTGGTGCCAGAGGCAGAAATAATAAGGAAAAAATAGGGATAGGTTCCTGCACCACAAGCAACATGTTTCAGCTAAAATCTTATTTAAAACTAACAATATTTAATGAGAAAGGACAGGAAAGCCTTGCATAAGTCACCAAAAACTTTGTGAATCTTCTAGAGACCACTAGAAAGGTTCTTCCAAAAAAAAAAATCAATTCTTGATGCCTACTGCAATAAAAAAGATTTTACCCATTTTCAGAAAGATAGTAAGAAAGGTGCCAGTTTAGCTTCTCTGGAAAGGGAGCCTGGGAACAGCTACTGAGAAGGCCCTCTTCTGTTTTCCCCACCAAATGTACCTGTGAGGTTGCTGAGACAGAAGGAATTGCCTCCATAGAAGATATCAAAATTCAAGTAGTTTCATATGGGAGAACATGATCCTTCCAATAGGCTTTGATTCCATGGATCTATTCTACTTGTGACTGAGAATAGATTTAGGCCTTACCATATTTATTTCATGAGTTGAAGAATAATTTAATGTGTTCTTGCCATATCCTACTGCCCCTTCTGTGAGTTGTGCGATTTTCATAAATTGGACTTAGTAGTGACCAGAGAACATGATCAAAATCATTCTGCCCAGAGAATGTGTTTCAAAGTCAAGTTGACCTGAGACTTATTCAAGGTCATAAGTCCAGAAAGGATTAGGCAGGAAAATCCAATACTGATGGGTTTGCTCTAATAGTTTTGCCACTCCAGGCTCTTTGAATTTCCAAATACAGTGACAGACAAACTGCCCAGATTGGTGAGCAATCAGAGACCATCCCTCAATCTTATCCGATGGAGATCTTCTCTATACACCCTGCCTGACCAAACATTAAGAGTTTGTTATGAATCCCATCAATGTTTGGTCATTCCAGAGTTAAGCAATCAGCCCATTCCAGACCCTGTTGTTAATCCTGTGAGAAAGCCGCTATGGCTTAGTCATCACACTCCTTCAGGGTACGAAATAGCGTATTAAAACCCTAGCTTTGACCCCAGCCTTTTGCAGTACATAAGATGTAGTATGTAGAACATAGTCCAGGTGCTGTTCCTTTGTGCTACCCTCAGATGTTGGCTGAGCTACTCTGCTGCTACTCCTTCTTCAGGACTGGCAATTATCATTATTTCCACCCAATCTATCTCCATACAACTTCTCTTGCCTCACATTCCAACAGCCTTGTGCAGTTCTTAAGAGTGTATGATTTCTCATGTCTTTGTCAAATCAAATAAAGTACTTTGTTAACTTGAACGGGAGTCCTCTCTACAGTTACTACTGGTATATATAGGTGAAAAGATCCTGCTATTACTCTCCTCTTGCAGGCCTCCTTTGAGCTATAATTCTCCCAAATTCTAAGGAGACACTGACATTGTGAGTGGACCTCAACATCCCCTACCTCTTAGGGTAACACTATTTTTAGTTCCCTGAATCATGCTCTTCACATTCCATGTTCCTGTAAGATATGTTGTGCAGCTTTGGATTTTCCTTTCACTTCTGAGCATATCAACGGCTGACCATCATTTTGGCTTGAGTCCAGTTGTGTTATTACTCACAATGCTACTCATAGGTTTCCTATGTGTACTCCTGTAGCTTGTTGACTGACTTCTGACTGGGGAGTGTCATCTTCTGACACTACTTCTTGTTTCCCTTCCGATTGTCTCATCATGGTAAAAGACGTTCAAAAGGAGTTTACTGTAGTTCCATCTGTGCAGTACCCACAGGTGCTAGCTATGCTGCCACTACTGCTGTCTCTGAGAGACCCTCCCTCAGTGTCACTCCCCTCAACTGCTGCTACGCAGTAGCTGTTTGACGAATTTACTCTGGGTTGTCAGCAAAAGCCTGTCAGACATGGGAGATCCTGCTGCCAGCAGAATAGTGTGTTGGGTCACAGGAGTGCACAATCCTACCATCACAGCAAGATAATTCCAGGGTGGGCATCAAAATCATTTCTCCCACATTCACATGTTTCAGTTTAGTTTAATGTGTTCCTAAATTACTGATGTTTCACTTTTTGTTCATTCATAACTGTTGATTATGTATGGAACCATTGATATTCATGCAGTTATCTGGCTTTCAAGACTGAATGACACCAGCTTGTTTATTCCCTAGTTCCATAATGGAAACATGTCCTTGATCCTCGAGTTGGTATGTACCATCATCACTTCTTCATTTCCTCACAATTCTTTTGGATTGAGTCGGCCTGCTCACCATCTCTTCACATCTAATCCTTTAAGGATCTCCTTTAAAAAAGCAATCTGCACCTTCAACTTTTGACTTTCACTTCTGATTTGATTTTCCCTGCTGTGAGACTTATTTTTTCTCAGGCCTCTTTCATTAGGAACTACAGTGCCACAAACAGCCTTTTCCTGTGGTATTCTATCACTTCAGAATCATGTTCTCAACCTAGAATCAACAACTGTTTATACCAGTATTTGGACATTACCAATATTCTCTTGCATTTTCATTATCAATTTTTCTGCATGTCTCAGCCAGTATGAGTACAGAGCCTCTGCAGCAGAGCTTCATCTATAAGTGAATGAACTTGCAAACCAGGAAAAAATCAATTTATGAACAAAGTAAAGCTGTAGAAAACAATTGTACCTAAGCGGGATCAAAATTTAAGGTATAACCTTAAACAGTATAAACAGTACCATTTGTCTCAAATCAATTGCCAAAAAGAAATCTTGAGCATTTTTCTTTTTGAGAAACACTTGGCCAGGTTTACATGCAGCTCTGCAGAAGTGTTCCACTAACATTAAAGTACCCTCTTTAATTTAGGCAGGGTCATTATGTGATTTCTTTCTATGTACTTTTAAAGTTAGTTTTATGAGAAATTGCATTGTCCACTGCCTCCATTACATTTGTTTCTAACTAATCCTGTTTTAGTCCTACTTTAGTCTGATTCAGCAGGACCAGAAAACCCACTTGTTCCAAGACCAGCCTGGCAGTTTATATCTGGACCCAATTTCATCTGGATTCACCTGGAGCCAATCCATTGTGATCCAAATCCCAGGACCAAACTGATATTCAGGAATCTTAAGTTACCAATCCTTTTCCATTGACTTGCATCGGGAAAACCAAAAATGGCTGTAACCTTTTTTCCACTCAACTGTAGAAAAATGGGAGAGACAATAGACTGTCAAATGGAGTTAATCTACCTATGTTTCATTGAGATAACTCCATTTCTTTTTGTGTTAGAAACCTGTAAAATTTGTTCATTTTCTAAACACAAAACAATTTTTAGAGGTGTTGACTGCTCAGTCCTGGTAATTCTTCTGGCTTTTGTTCTGGTACTATCACATCTGTCACCTAAGTCTATTAAAAGTTAACTAAGGTATTTAATAACTAAGGTATTTAATAACTAAGGTATTTGCTTGTCCCAGAATTTTGATAACAAAATGATAGTTTACTCGAGAAGATGATGCTTTTTGATTCATTCCATCATTAGTTCGATGGCTGAGATTCGATGATGCAACATAAGGATGTGGAGTGGTGATTAGAGGGTGCTTTATCAGCAGTCCAGTTGGAGAGATCACCCATTATTTCCCCCTGCTCCTCATTAAGGCATTTAGTAATTTGGGCTCTTGCTGGAGGTATCTCTCTCATAGTCCAATAGTTTCACCACCCTAAGTTTGCTACTAAGGGTGGGGGAGATGGGGCAGAGATTGACAGCTGCTGCTCTATTCTCATCCTGAGGGTCTTGCCCCTATGGATCTTGAAATCCTGGGATCTGCTCCTACTTCAGAGTGGTCCCAGACAATGATCTGCCTTACCTGTGGTGACTAAGATTGTCTTCCATCTAAATCCTCAATACAGTCTGCCCTCCACATTTGCAAGTGAAACTTTTGCTTATTTTATTATTCACGAGTTTCTAGCTCCTTGCCCTCCTGTTTTTCTCGCATGATTATGGCTCTCCCAGACTGTCAGAGGAGACAAACTCAGATCTGCATTAAAGGTTTCCCTAACAGCCATTGTAATCCATCCACCTCATCAAGTTTCTCCTCTCCAATTCCTTACCCTTCCCCCTCCTCCAAAAAGCTAACCACGTTGTCAGAGGAGGCAAACACAGGCTGATATTACAGGTGCCAGCAGCAGCCACTGCAATGTATTGTCTTTCCTGACTTATTCTGCCCAGTCCCCCTTCCCTTTCCCCTCCTCGAAAAAGGCATGCAGCCCACTTTGCTTATTCCACAACTCTACTTGTCCCAGAAGGTCAGAGCAAGCAAGCTCAGACCTGCATTAAAGGTTTCCCTAACAGCCATTGTGATCCAGCCCCCGCTCCAAGTTTCTCCTCCCCAATTGCTTTCCATCCTCCCTCCTGCAAAAAGGGAACCACATTGTTAGAGGAGGCAAATACAGACTAGTATTAAAGATGCCAGCAGCAGCCACTGTGATCCTTTGTCTTTCCGTACTTATCCTGCCCACTCCCCCTGCTTTTTTCCCTCTCCTTGGAAAGGGCATGGAGCCCACTTCACTGACTCCACGCCTTTGCTTGTCCCAGACTGTCAGAGCAGGCAAACGCAAACAGCCACAGCATTCATCCCTCTACTGGCTGGGTGACATGAAGGAAGCAAAGAGGATGAAGGCTTTGAAGCCAGTGGAGGCATCATCTGCCCCCCCCCCAGTTGACCATATTCTTGGCTCACAGCTGTTGTCAGAAAGTCACGAGACTTAAACACAAAGACACACACATTTGACCATTGTTTGTTGTGACTACATCATTTATTGGATCAGTGAAAGTGGATCATTAGAGACTTCATCCATTTCATCTTCTACATGTTTTCTATGCAAAAGAGAAGGGGGTGTCTCACAGGCAGTAGGGTTGGCAGAAGTGGAAGACCTGGAAGGGGAAGCAGAGATGCTTGGTGTTAACCTTCTTGAAATACATTGCAATTTCAGTTTGGCTTAGTTTTTCTCTCTCCATTTCTTTAACAATGTTGGTGTATGTTGACAGTTCCTCTTCCACCAGTTCCTTCACCTTCAAAGAATATACCATAGATGAATCAGTGTCATAAAAATAATCTGTTGCTGCTCTGAACATACACAGACCCTCTGCAATACTGTCCAGTGTAAACTTGTCTTCCACCACTTCATCTTCTTCCTCTTCCTCTTCTTTTTCCTCCTCCTCCTCCTTCTTCATCTGATATCACCTCTGCCTCTGGAACAATGAGCTCCATTAGGTCATCCTCTGTTGCCTCATTGCTGATTGACTCTTCAACTTCCTGAAGATCCATATCCTTAAACCTTTCCCCACCCATCTTCTTTGCCAACTCCACCATGTCCATAATGTCTTGGATTTGCTCTGTAGTAAAGCCATAGACCTTGTTCACACATTCTAGCAAAAGTTTCTTCCAGTACAATTTTATTGGCTCTGGTTTGATAGCTTTTGTGGCTCTTTCAATGACAGTTATGGCATCAGCTATAGTGTCCCCCTTCCCAAATTTTCATGATGTTGTCTATGCTGGGGTTTTCTTCCACAGACTACACAATCCTTTCCATTGAGTAACAGAGGTAATGTGCCTTAAATGTCTGTATTACCCCTGATTCGACCACGATTACCAGTCTGGGTGCCAAGGAACAAGAGATACAACACACAGCACGTTGGGGGGCAAATCACATGAGTGAGGTTGTCATGCTACTGAGCAGTCTCACTCACACATTATGTTGGCAGGAAGGAGAGGGAAATGGGGAGGAGGAGCTTGGTGCTTCCAGTGCTCTGAGTGGCTGCTTCTAAAATTGGCTTGAGTTTGCTGGAAGGGACATGGCCTCTGAAAATCTAGGAGAACTGTGAACTTCTCAAGGTGTGGAGTAAGCGAAATGAGGTGGGTGCCTCTTTGGACAAAGGGAGATGAAGAGGAATCAGGCAGGATAAGTACGGGAAGGGGTGGATCATGATAGGGAAACCTTTAATGCAGGTATGAGTTTGCTTGTTCTGACAATCTTGGACAAGCAGCATCATACATTATGTGAGGCTGCATGACTTTTCAGAGAAAGGGAGATAAGAGGTGGAGAAGAACTTGGTAGGATAGGTTGGGAAAGGTGGTTAATAGCGGTGCCTGCTGCTGAAGTCTTTACTTCTCGTCTGAGTTTTCCTCCTGTGAGAATCTGGGAGATGTGTGAATTTGCCAAAGTGTGCAGTAAGTGAAGTTGGATTGGATGTCTTTTTGGAAGATGGGAGATGGGCAAAGAGTGGGAGAAGGGTGCATGAGGAGCTTGATCAGTTACTGCTCCAGCCAGCTGCAGCTTATAAAATCAGTTTCATTCTCCAGGTTCAGTATTCACAATTCACAATATGTTTACTTTTGCTGGGATCTTGCACCCCTAACTCTCACAGATGTCAAGGAACAGCTGTACTGCTTTCCATCCAGCTCCTAAGTACTAACAAAAACAACTGGGGCAATTGAAGCAGTACAATGTGTATAAGATTTTCTACCTAAAACACACAAAGAATCATTCAAAGGTCAAATTAATAAGACAGATAAACAGAAAGTTAAGTTAAACTATTCAACAAGACAAAAGGAAATTAATAAGACACTCAATGATATCACCTCAGATGACAATTAACAATTAACAATTTCAACCTATCACTATAGTTCTTTCATGATCTGCTACTTACACATAATGAAGAGACACTGAACAAGATAACTGACTATATAACTTCAGTGTCCTCAGACAATCTCATTCCATAAGCACTGTGATTGGAAACTGCTGGCAGAGCTGTCAATGTGTGTTAGAGCTATCCATGAGCAAAGCTCAGGTCCTCTCCACCCTTCACACCACCTTGGTGATTTCCTTATATATCCATACTGTCTGGCTTTTTCCATACTTATTTTTTTATAGTGCGGTTCTCCAGATTACTATAAAGCACTGTGCTCTTTTGGTCCAGAACTGACTTGGGTCAATCTGAACCAGAGCTTGTGCAGATTAGTCCAAATCAACCAAAACCACACAAATATTTGGAACTGCACAGCTTTAGCTGCTACTTTCTCATGGAGTCATTAGTTCTGCTATTCTGTCCCTTTATCTGTTCATCAAGGATAATCCTCAGTCCTCACAGCTGTCAACATTTTGCTTTCGCTAGCCATGTATTGAGTAATGTGGCTCAATAATGTGACTTGGCTTTTTGCTGCCACCTGGCTCTCTCCTTCTTCAGAGATGCTGAGGGACTCACACAAACTTGTGGGACCATGCTCTGGAGTTGACACGTCTGTCCCTTTATTTACACCTGGAGAGTTTCTATCCAATTGGTATCCATCTTCCTTTCACTGATTATGGCCCCAAGAATTCAGGTGCAGCTGACAGCTGCAGAAATTCTTCAACCAGTCTCTGTAAGGCAAGTTCGGGGGGAAAAGGCTACTCACATCATGGTCACAAATATTAGTACTAAATTATACCCTGTTGCCAACAAAAATGTAAAACATTCACTTCTTTTGAGTGTTTTTTTTAATGAAACTGCAGCTTGCACTAAGATACATTGTGATCTTAAACAACATAACATAATTCCAGCTCTCCATTGTGTTCATAACTTTTTTCTTAGCAGGCTATTTCATCCAATCCTCACAGGTTCTCCATGCGTCAGAGTAGGCAGCACTGAACTGGAAGGATCTGACTTCAAATAAGGCATTTTCTTAACTAGAGTTTGGAAAAAATTACTGTTTTTGGACACAGATCACAGAATTTTGGGAGCTGTAGTCCAATCCCAAAACATGACCTCTGTTCCTAATCAGTATTTTATTTCCCAACTGTTTAACCCTAGCTTTGTTCCTAATTGGAAGTCTGTCCATAGGTATTTGTTAACTTATATTTCAGGACCAGACTCTATGCCTTCATTTCAGAATCTGTGTAATGCTAGTTAAATGCCTTTTTTAGTAAATATACCAAGCAAGGACAAATGTTAGGCTCTTGGCAAGCATTTAATACTGTCCTAGTAATAATAATAATAATAATTATTATTATTATTATTATTATTATTATTATTATATTCAAATAGATTCTAACTATCCAACCATGTCCATATCAGTGGAAAGAAAGATTTTAGCTGGGACAATACGAACACCGGTTTCCATGCTTTTGCCTTAAGAGTAGAATAATATTCATGATGGAGAATTTTTCTAATATGTCGATATTAAACCATGATTCTCTATGTTGCTTATTAGCTTGAATTTTGCTGACAACTGAAGAAGAGCTGTGTCCCATAACCAAGAGTAGAGAGTACTTCCCTGACTAGACATACACTGCATGGTACCAATTATTTGTGTGTGTGTGTATGGAGAGAGAGAGAGAGAGAGAGAGGCAGAAGGAGAGGGAAGGGCAAGTCAGCACAAGCTGCCCACACTTCAGTTAGTTAGTTTCAACTGGAAAGTTAAAACAAACTAAATTCTATGATTTCATTCAGTGGAACCAGAGCATGGGAAATAAACAAGATGAACTTAAACTCTTAGCAAAGCAGATATGATATAACAGGCATCACTGGGATGAGATTCAAGACTGGAATGTAGTAATAGAGGGATATAATATATTTCAGAGAAATAGACCGAACAGGATGGGAGGAATGGAAGTATTATGTGTCAAGAATGTTTATACCCGTGAAGAGATCCATGACAAAAATCCTGGAAACCAAATTGAGTGTGTCTGGGTAAAAATTAAAGAGGAGAGAAAAAATAGGGATGTCATTTGAGCAGGGTCTACTACAGACCCCCAAACCAGAGTGAGGATTTAGATGAGGCCTTCCTGAAACAGATGACCACACATTCAGAAAAAAAGAGAGATAATAGTAATGGGAGATTTCAAGTATACTGATATTTGTTGGAAGTCAAACTCTGCCAAGAATATCAGATCTAACAAATTCCTCACATGCCTTGCAAACAATTTCGTTGTCCAGAAGGTGGAAGAGGCAACAAGTAGATCAGCTATTGGATCTGATCCTAACCAACAGTGATGACCTAGTTAATGGGATGGAAGTGGTGGGACCCTTAGGTGGAAGTGACCATTTTCTCCTGGAGTTGTTATGCAGTGGAAAGAGGAAGCCAAATATAGTCACACTTGCATTCTTGACTTTAAGAAAGTGGATTTCAGTAAACTTAGGGAAATATTAGGTGTCATCAAGTGATCAGCCATACTACAAGAGAAAGGAGCTTATGATGGATGGAAGTTTCTTAAAAGTGAGATATTGAAGGCACAGTTTCAAACAATTCTGTTGAGGAGATAAGATGGGAGGTGTCTAAAGAAGAAACCAAGATGAATGTCTAAAGAACTTCCAAATGAGCTAAGATTTAAAAGGGCCATGTACAAGAAATGGAAAAGGGGACAAATCTCCAAAGAGGAATTTAAACAAATAGGCAGCATATGTAGAGGAAAAAACAGAAAAGCTAAAGCACACAACATGCTCAAGCTTGCTAGAAAAGTTAAAGACATTAATAAGGGCTTTTTGGGTCATGTATTTGGCAAAAGGAAAACAAGGAGATGGTAGGGAGGCTACGAGGAGAAGATGGAGAAGTGGTAACAGGGGACAGAGAAAAGACAGAACTACTCAACACCTTCTTTGCCTTGCTTTTCTCCCAAAAGAAAAACAGTGTTCAACCCAGAGAAAACAGAACAGATTATGTAATAGGGGAAATGCAGCACAGAATAGGTAAAAAGGTAGATAAAGAGGCTACTCTTAATAAATTCAAGTCACCAGGGCAAGATGAACTACATCCAAAGGTATTAAAAGAACTGGCAGAAGTAATTTCAGAACCACTCCTGGAGATCAGGAGAAGTCCCAGAAGACTGAAGGAGGGAAAATGTTGTCCCCATCTTCAGAAAGGGGAAGAAAGAGGACCCAAAAAATTACTGCACAGTCAGCCTGACGTCAATACCAGGAAAGATCCTAGAGAAGATCATTAAACAGACAGTCCGTAAGCGCTTAAAAAGGAACGCTGTTATCACTTATTCTTGCAAACAAGGTAGTAAAATGTGGGTTAGACAATGCTATTGTTAGGTGGATTTGTAATTGGCTGCCTGGCCAAACGCAAAGGATGTTCACCAATGGCTCCTCTTCATCCTGGAAAGAAGTAACTTGAGGGGTGCCACAGGGCTCTGTCCTGGGTCCAGTGCTATTCAACGTCTTTATCAGTGACTTGGATGATGGAATAGAGGGCACGCTCATCAAATTTGCAGATGATACCAAATTAGGAGGGATAGCTAGGACAGGATCAGAATTCAAAATGACCTTGACAGATTGCAGAGCTGGGTCAAAACTAACAAAATTAACTTTAACAGGGCAAAATATAGGATACTGCATTAGGAAGAAAAAAAATGAAATGTACAGATATAAGATAGGTGATACCTGGCTTGAAAATAGTATGTGTGAAAGGGATCTAGGAGTCTTAGCAGATCACAGGCTGAACGTGAGTCAACAGTATGATGCTGCAGCTAAAAAAGCCAATGCAATTCTACATTGCATCAATAGAATTATAGTGTGGAGATCAAAGAAAGTAATAATAACACTCTATTCTGCTTTGGTTAGATCTTGCTTGGAATACTGTGTCCAGTTCTGGGCACCACAATTCAAGAAGGATATTGACAAACTGGAACATGTCCAGAGGAAGGCAACCAAAATGGTGAAGGATCTTGAAACCATGCTGTACAAGGAGTGGCTTAGGAAGTTAGGTATGTTTAGTCTGATGAAAAGAAGTGACATGATATTAAATATTTGAAGGGATGACATTTTGAAGACGCAGCAAGCTTGTTTTCTGCTGCTTCAGAGACATGGAGCAATGGATTCAAGATACAGATTTCCCCTAAATATCAGGAAGAACTTCCTGGTGGTAAGAACAATTTGACAGTGGAATATGCTGCCTCAGTGTGTGGTGGAGTCACTTTCTTTGGAGGTTTTTAAATAGAGGCTGGATTGCCATTTGCTGGGAATGCTTTGAGTGTGTGTTCCTGCATGGCAGGGGGTTGGACTTGATGCCCATTGTGGTCTCTTCCAACTCTATGATTCTATGATTCTATTGCCACATCCTTAACTGTTGGCAGAATCTGAGCTGCTGACTTCTAATTTGATCTCATGCAGGTGACTTAGCACCAACAACAAGCACTGGTTGCTTTCTCCTGTTCTTTAAATTTATATCTGCACATATAGATATCACCTGAGTATACACAATAGTTGTGTTGACTTCAATTTATGTAGTAACACACTGAGAGATATTTATTCAAGCCACAGGTATAAAATCACAGGTCTACAATCAAGGTGAAGGATTTTACAATGCAACAACTTTCAGTCTGGCTGATAACTATGAAAAGAAAATTATATTTCTGTCTGCCATTTGAAATAATAGTTATTGACCTTCAAAATAATTCCTATCTTTTTCTCTAATAATATAGTCACTGATAGTAATGTTCACTGATTATAATTTATCCAGATCTATAGAGTATAGTACCACTACCATCGCTGTTCCTTGTCCACACACATACAGTGCAGACATCCAAAGAAAAGAGACAAAAAATTTGCTGAGGAAATGAAAACAAGACAACTACAAGAGTTCTAGGTGCAAACAATTTTTCAGTGTCCCAATTTCTACAATACTAGAAATTTGGGGGCTGAAAGAAAATTTCATTGGGGGTCAGAATTCTCACTGGAGGGGGCAGTACCCTCATTTTGCCCCCTGTAGGTACATGCTTGCTCTTTGCTGAAGAAGGTATTTCCTTCCAGTTCCTATGCAGTGAAGATATCAACATCAGTATATTTAGCCCAGCCGCTTCCCTACATTCAGATTCATCTTTATAGAAATCTGAAGATCGTTTGTGTGTCTATGTGTATGCATATATACTTAAGACATCTAAACTGACAGAATTCATTCTTCAACATGGCCAACAACTATGAGAAAAGCTAAATGATGAGATGCTAAGATGCTAAAACAACTAGAAGACATTAATATAGTTTTCATATGTTTTGTGGTCAAGGTAATTTAAATCTTCTGCAGGTCTACTCAGCCTCAAAGAAGACTAGCACAGTTTGAAAAAAGCCCAGAAACAGTCAAGAGAGTGAAGAACATGCTGTGTCTTGCATCTCTAGGCTCAGATCTATGTATGGGAAAGATGAAGCAAGTAACTTTGAATTATGAAGCTATAATTTTATCTTGGTATTCTGGATGTAGCATAAATCACATGTGCTGAATTCTCATGGTTTATTTTATCACCTGAACCCCTGGATAGAAATGCAGTTCCATAAATCAGTTACCTTCTGCATCGTATTTACATTACTAGGGAGCATTTGTTCATGTCCTATATGACTTATATTAAGTCACATTTGAACTCCTTGCCTCGGAAGATGAAAAGCTTGAAAAAATAACCCATACTTCTGCAAGCCTTCCAAAATATGGCTGCTGCTGCCACTGTCTCTTCTTCTCCTTCTCCTTTGAAAAGGAGAAGTTTATGAATGTAAGAAGCAATGCAAATATACTTTCAAAGACATGCAAACACACAACCTCCATTAAAATCAGTAGGAGATGTCTGGCTACCTTCCATGCAGCGTTCTGAAATTTGAGAGAGAAGGCCTTTAGCCATTACCTGCAATGAAATTTAGTTTGAAAGCTTAATGTAAGATGGGAAATCACATTTGGGACATTGCATTTGCATAGCCCACTTCTACTGCAGGTGTCTAATTGGTAGTGATACAGGTTCCATTAGAATACACAGCAGGCTGTGAAACTAGCTAAAATGCCATAGAAGATAAATGCATTTTGTTATCTGAAAGCTAATGGTGTGCTTTGGGAACTTCAGGTGTAATACACTGCAGAGCTTTGCAGTATGGGTTACACTGACAAATAGACCCAGATATAAAACAAGGGAATAGGTTAAATATGGTAGCTTGGTTTTGATTCTGAAAGCTAAGGGGGAAATACACATTTTGAAAACCAAAAGATATGTATGATGGCTACCTTGGTCATATGACATCACTTATCTGAACTGTTCCCACCACCAACTTCTTTTCACCCTTATATTCTTATTAGATGCCTGTCCCTACTCCTTATCTTTTTGGATGAATGTTATTTAATATGATCATAACCAAGTAGAAACTCTTTTTAAAAAAATATGATTTTTTTTTAAAAAAAATTGAAAATGGTAGTAAGTGTTTTCCTGTCGTCCAACTGTCCCAATTTAGCAGGGACAGCCCAAGTTAGTGCTCTGTCAGACCACATTTACAGTTGCTTTTAAAAAGCATTGCTTTCTCCTTTTCCTACTTCACCCCCTTTGACCTCAACTTACTTCAATTTCAGCAAACTGAGTTCAAATTGCAAAATAATTTACACTCAGTTAACTCAGCAGAGGGGAGAGAAGAGGAGAAGGCAGGGTCTTGCCCTTCCCAGTGGGCTCAAACAGAAGCAAACCTCTGCATTGTCTCCCTGCTTTTGGATTCTTCTTCAACTTTTGTCATTTTGACCACACCCTGATCCTGCTTGGCCACGTGTGTCCTGGTTTGCAAATGTTAAATGTTGGAGGGTGTGTGTTATTTCTTGATTTGATTCATCATACTTTTTGGCCACAGGAAGAAGCTACAACCAAAAGTTTGTTCTTGTGTGCCTTTGAGTCACTTCTGACTTATGGTGCCCCTGAGGCAAACCTATCATGGGATTTTCTGGGGCTGAGAGCATTTGAGGCATTCAGGGTAACTCAGTGGGTTCCCATGGCCAAGCAGGGAATCGAACCCCAGTCTCAGGGATTGTAGTCCAATACTAAAACCACTATCCTACATTGGATTTCACACTTTTATCAAATAAGTTGGAAAATAATTTAATGTGTTCTACAATCAAAATAGGACATTGTTAGTCTAATAGGTAGGGGAAGCTGGGATCCACCAGCAATGCCAGTGTCTCCTTAGAATTTTGGGGGAATGATAGCTCAAAGGAGGCCTGTAAGAAGAGGGTAACGGCAGGATCTTTCCACCTATGTATATCAGTACTAACTGTAGAGAGTACTCCAGTTAAAGTTAGCAAAGTACAGTATTTTAATTTCAATTGACAAACACATGAGAAATCAGTCACTCTTAGGAACATACTAGGCTATCAGAAAGCAAGGCAAGAAAGGTTGGACAGAGAGAGATTAGGGGTGGAAAGTGTGATAATGATCAGTCTTGAAGAAGGAGGTCAGAGCAGAGGGGCTCAGACAGCATCTGAGGGTAGCATGGAGGAACAGCAGCCTGGACAATAAGATTGCACAGACAGTCCTGACTTTAGATTCAACGGTATCTCATTGGCTTTTGTGCTATCGGCAGTCAGTCAGTAAACATGTCTTACCTAGCCCTTTTGGTGTTGTGTTATTTAAAGTACACATGTATGCAAAACAAACAGAGGAGAGGTGGTTTTAAAAAAATAATAATAATACCCTCTTTCAGTGCACTGTATCAGGTTCTAGCTCATTTCAATAGCTCTTCTCCTGCAACTCTTAAGGAGCTCATCTTGATATGCTGAAACAGCCTACTCTTCTCTGTCCATCAAGTACTTCTGTCTTCTCATTTTTCCTCCTAAGATGCACTTCTTCTTTGATAATGTCTTGCACAAACTGCCACAGCTTTATCATGCCTGCACCTGTTAAAAATACAAGAGCTACTATGATATTAAAAACATGTTGCTTTGTCCTGACAAGCCCTGACTGAGCTGAAGCTCTGACTTCATATAATAAGAGACTGAATGTAGGATTTCCATAATAATGGCATGCCTTGAAGTACTGGACTGTCACTTTGTTTCTTTTGCTCATGAGAAAAGACCAATAATAGCACCATTGGCCCGAAAGAATTGCCATTTAAATATGCTTTGACTAAAAGTTCATTTTCTTGCCAACAGATGCCTGAAGCTGCCATGGCTTCAATTATAATTGCTTTAAACATGTTTTCAATCAGGGTAAGGTGGGAGAAATGAAGCACATACATGGTAAAACATCCTATGAATTTCACACCCATAGCCCCATCATATATAGCTACTTTTGCTTTGTTGCATCTTTAAACACATTAATGGAAAACATATGCTGGAAAGAATACATTACTGTTTGTGTATACAATGAAAGCAGCACATTTTTAGCCTACCCAACAACCAAAGTTCTCTAAGTAAGGTGAAAGTAAACTTACAACATAATACACAAAACAATGAAAGGATGATAATAAAATCAGCACAGAATAAAAGCAGGATACAGCCAACTGCAAGAAGTAGAAACAGTACAGTTTTATAATAAAGTCAGCCACAAAGATTTAAAAGCATTAAAATGGTTCTGGGATATTCATGCTGAAAAGAATATAATGCAGGTATGAGATGAGACTCTGTTGGAGGTACATTCCACGAGATAAGGCACTGCTAGTGAAAAGGCCCCCTTATAGCAAGCTGCTTTGAACCATTTCATGGGGCAACTGGAATAAAACTTTAGGGTCCCAGTAAGCAAATATGCAATAACACAACCTCAGCCCATCTAAAGATTAAAATCAATATTTTAAATTATGTCCAAAACAGACTGGCAGGCCTCTAAAGACCATCTCCACCAGCTCAGGTAGATACAGTGAAAAACTGGCATAGGCGTTATACCAACAGATTCTCTAATCTGTTCTGAATGTCCAAAACAAATGCAAATATTCAAGACTGACAGTCAAATGGACAAAGCTGGACAAAGGAGACAGAATACGTATAGATTACAGCAGCACTGTAGTCCTCATGTCCATGTTGTTGCTGTATTCATTCACAGGAGGACACAGCGAGCAGAAACTAATTCCTCCCTTGTCCCTACCAAGAGCTTGGTAATGCATACCTTGTTTCCACCTCAAACCAAAACTGAATCTGCAATATGAAAAGTTTTGGTCTGGCCAGCCTGGCGTCCAGAATCAGCAATAAGAGACTGTGTGTTAATCTGTTAAGGAAATTAGGAACCTTGTATTTGAGAGAAGAGCCAGAAGAAGGAAAAGTTGTAAGATGTCTAATCACTTCTCATCTCAACTGGACCACTTGCCATTTGTTAAGAAACCTGTTTAGGTAGAAAAATTGGAACATTTTCTTGCTCATTGTTGTGTTAAGTAAAAGAAGAAATCCTGAAAAATAAAGGGAGACAACCTGTTTACTTTCAGTAGATCAGAACAGCCCTACCAATGTGGTTATATTGGATTGCCCAACGTATGAGGTCAGCAGTACCTTGAACCACCTGCTTCTTTCATTCCTAGCTATAAGGGATCTTCTGAGCTAAGGCACTGATTTTTGAGGGAGTGGGGGGTGGAGCAAGGGTTTTCCTATGCCATCTCCTCCATTTGTTAATTTATCAAATAAAATAAAATAACTGTTGCAGGAGGTGCTTGCTGGGTGGCTACCTCCAGCTCTGGTGGTGACAAGCACCAGTTCACTGGTCAGTATGACCACCACTGTTCTAATTGTACAAGGAAGTCTTGGCTACATTCTTGCTCCTTGGAATGTGATCTTATAGCGGGGTAGGCAAAGTACATCACTGGACCCTGAAGCCCACCACTGGGCCCCTAAAGCACCCCAACCCTAAAAAATTTGGCATGGTTTGGGGACAATTTTGCTTCAGAAATTGGTCAGAAAGTCCCCCATGTATGAAAACATGCAAAAATACTCCCACTTAACCCCCAGAAACATCCCAGAACCCCATGCTACCTCCAAAGACCTCTGTTTTATTCAGCAGTCACTGTCAAAATGGTAACAGAAAGCAACTTCCTGTGGCAATTTTGAGAATGCTTGCAGAGGAAAATAGATGTATTTGGGCTTGCTGGAGGGTGTGTGGCTCACAGAAAGATCTCAGGGAGAAGGAATTGGCCCCTGGCCCATCTCTTCCCTTGGTCTTAGCGAGGAAAGCTGTAACATAATTATGTTGCATGTCACCAGGAGAGCTTTTTCCAAGCTCTCAGGTAGTGTGCCAGCACATACATCCCAGCATTCTAGCATCAGAATCATGCTCAGGTCATCAAAAGCAACAAACTGCTTTACCACACTTTAAAAATTATTTTTTTATTATGAAGTTTCATGGATTATAGACCACCACATTTTTTTTTTACATACATATGTTTTAGAAGCAGTAAAAATATTTCAAATTTCTTATTAGTTATTTGTTATAAAAGCAAAGTGGCTTTCTTAAAAAAGAGCAAAGAATCTTCTGTGTCTTGCTGAATCAGGAAATGCAGCCTGCCAATGACTGCGCCAATGCAACATCACAAGCCATGATGTTATATCAGCTTTGTAGTGCCATTATACCAGCTCCCCAAGCAGAGATAATGGGAAAAGATTTTGTAGCAGGCATTTCTAACAATCTCGATGGTTTCTCTGAATTAAAAAGACGATGGCTCAGACAAATGGCTCTTTCCCTATATCTGTTTTGCATATTTTTAAAATTAGTATTCTAACCAAAGAAAAAGCTTAGAGTCCAATAACAGTATATTATAACGAGAATTTTTATTATTGTTATTTTAGTAAGCCTGTGGCAAAAGCCTGCCTTGTAGTTGAATAAATGGGCAGAAAGAACAGAGAAACTGACATATTCTCCCTCCCCCAGCACGTACAAAATGGGCAGTAAGTTTACTTTATTCCCCCATTTTGGCAGGGGGCACAACATTCGTTGCCCATCCTGAAGCAGTCCTTTTTCTTTGAAAATATTAACAACAACGAACAAACAAACCTGAAACTTTAGCACCAGTATCAAGCCATCACCATGGTCCTTTCAATGGCTTGTGGAGATTCAGAGTTTTCTAGAGGATGATAGCAACTATTGGTGACTCATCAGAATGCTCTTTGTGGGAAAAGCTGACTTAGGGGACCCCTATTGTATCAGAAACGGTAGCCCTAGATTAAAGTGTACAAGAAAAAGAGACAAAGAAGATTGGTATGCTGATGCCATCCCAATGATGAACTCCCTGGAGGTCCATTTTCATCTCTGCCACCCATTGTGAGGATGCTCAGATTTTGCCTCCGCTATTTTTTGAGCCAAATGCTTCAAACACTTAACCCTACTTTTAAGTCATTGCAGTAGAAATATAGATTTCTGTTTTCTTATAAAGAGAAGGTCCTCCCTATAACCCGTTCTATACAATGTTCATTTTAAAAAACAGTCAAGATTCATTCTGCCTTTCGGACGGACGCACCATCCGAAACCCTTCTTTATGCGTAAGGTCAGAGGTAATATAATCCCAGATTTGGGACTAGATCTAGAAATTAAATTGGAAGTAAGAAGGACCATTTCTGATGTCTCAAAATCTCCTGTTAGAGGTTGTTCAGTATCAGTAAGGCAGATCTAATAACCGCTTCTTAAAGCCATTTTGAGCCTCTGTAAGCTTTCAGTCTGTGTATATGAAATCCAGAAATGTCAGTTTAAATACCATTGTACCAATGATAGCTATAAAAAACCAGAAAATTTAGAATTCTGTTTTTATCTATGTTGTGTTATATACGGTGTGTATGTTATTGGAGTTTAAACCAATGGCCAATGAGGAGTGATCAGGGAAAGGATTTTCCTCCCTTTTTCTTCTGTGAGCTGCTAGCCACAGAGTAGAAACCCAGATGCACAAAGAAATTGTGGGCTTTTCCTCACTTTGTGGGGGAAACGGGGCAGTCCGTTACTCACCAGACTGGCACGCTCCCCCAACGATCCATGATGATCCGGAGCAGCGCACGCCCACGCTACACACTCTCTGGAGATGAAAATGGAGGCTTCCAGTTGGCGGATGCTCTCCACCAACCAGAGAAGCTCGCCAGCTGGAAGGCCGCCCCCGGAAGATCTGCAGCTTCGTGCTGGCACTGGAGGACGCACCTCCCCATTTTAAATATAAAATGCGGAAAAGGCCTGTGTCAAGTTAATTAAATTCATTTAAAATAAATATAAGAAAAGCAAGAAAGCCAGATAAATAGACTGCCAATTCCCCCAAGATATTATAAGTATATACAAAGCATTTCCAGGGATGGAATCTGACAGTGGGTGGTCTCTTGGAATCCACAGACCTAATGTGGATCAAGAGATTTATTTTCAAGATCACACACAATACTCCAGAACAAATATTTTTAAAGATTCTTAGTACCACCTCCAGCAATCATGATGTCATCATATTAATCATGTCAAAATCTAAATAATTATGCTAGAATCTAAATAATGATTGGTTTATCTGAGTAGAACGCCTTGATGGTACCTCCCCATCATGGTTAATGATTGTTTGCAAGGGTTGTAATACTTCTGGGATTTATTTGTTAAGTGAGCTTAGTGCAGCCAAACATGGGTCATTATTTTTGCTCTTCTAAGATACCTAGTTTTAAGCTGTCACAGGAACCTGGGCCCAAAAACATCCTACTTGATTTAAACTTTGGGATATTTTTCTCCTACCAATAGCTCAAAAAAAGAAATCATAGAGGGTTGCAGCTGTCCAGTGAGGAAATTAGCAGGTGTGACTTTTTGCCTTGGTGTTGTGATGTGCCTTTGAGGTGTTTCTGACTTATGGCAACCCTAACATGAATCTATCATGTGGTTTTCTGGGGGCTGAGTGTGTGTGATGTGCCCAAGGTCACCCAGTAGGTATCTCTGGCTTAGTGGAAAATCAAATCCTGATCTCCAGGGTTTGTGATTTGTGTGATGCTCAGCCACTATACCACACCAGGTGTGATAACTGAAGCCCCTGTCAGAGCTGCTGATGACGAGCAGCAGCTGTTGGTCCCTGTGGCTCTGGATGGAGATGAGTCCTGCAGCTCAAGAGCTCCCCCTGCTGCCATGGATCAAGCAGGCGCGGACGTCCCTCTGCCTGCTCCTTTAGGGCAACAGGGATCCGATTCTGAAGATGGTTTGGAGCCTGTGCCAATCAGCCCACAAACAAGGCGGAGACTCAAGAGAGCTGAGCAAAGGGAGGCTTCCTTGATTAAGTTCAAGAAGCAGGGACTAGCCACACCTGTGTCTTGGGCTATATAACTGCCTGCCTGGAAGCTTTCCTTTGCTTGTGGCAAACTTCTTACAAGTCCTCCTCTTGCCTGTACCTTGTTCCCAGCACCCGGTTCCTGATACCTTGAATTGATCTCTGGACTCTTGACTTTGGAACTCTGACTACAGCTTTGCTTGACGCTCTGGTAAATGAACTCCCTTGAGTAAAGTGCTTGCTTGTCTCCTCCTGGCTGGACTTTGCTGGCTCTCACACTCCCTTTTCTGGGCTGGCTCGCTGCCCAGGTCTCTGACCTTGACACTAGGGCCCTTTCTGCACCTTACCTTTTTCTGGCACTGGGGTGTGGGGATCGCACAAGCAGCCTCCGGCGAGAGGCTCTCGTGTCCCTGCTGCTTCAGCTCTGCACAAGCTGCCTGCTCGCGTGAGACCCCTGCCTCTTCCTTCTGCAGTGTAGCCTGGGAGTTTCCCAGGCTGCGCTGGGGCAGGAAGCGCAACTGGTGCAGCTCCAGAGGCTCTGTATGCCTGGTAAGTGCATGCAGGGCCCGGGAGCAATGCGCGATTGCGCACCATTTTTGGCTTCCAGTCGAAAATGAAAAGGTGCGCGAATGGTGCCTGCCGGCCCCTGGAGCATCATGCGATTGTGAATGCATTGTGCAGATCGCTCCTCACAATCGCGTGATGCTCCAGGCACCCTTTCACATGGCAAATGCCGTGCGGAAAGGGCCTGGGTCTCAACTTTTGCCCTACTGTGGACTTGTTGTGATGTTTATAGATAATCAAGGCACCTATCAAAATGGAAAAGCAAAAATATTTAGACCTAAAAGCTCCAACAATATGTGTGTATGTGTGTGTTTATAGTTGCATTCTACTTGAAGCCATTTCACCAAACTGTGTGACAGCAGTCCTCATAAAGAGAGGTGTGTTTGGGACTACTGCAGAAAAATAGAAAATGGGCATCGCTCTAGAAAACTGTCGGATCATAAAGAACTGTAAGGGCAAGGAAAATTAACTGCCCTTCTCTCTTCTCGTGCTAATGCATTAATAGTACCTTGGTAGAGAGGTTTAAGAGGCGGGGAAGGCATCTTGGAGGTGAGATGGTGGCAAGATGGGCAAATTCATGTTGTCACAGGAGAACAGGTTTCTGATTTTGAGAAAAATAACTTGGGTTTATTTTTCAGCCAATTAGGTGAGAGAAGAGCACCCTGTAATCTGCTGTGCAAAACAATTTCAACAGAATTATCATTGTTATATAGATGCTAGGCACAATCTCCTATCTTTTATATTTGCTTCAGATTACTGTATAAATGGCTTTACAGAACCAAAGACCAGAATATCTGTAATCTGATGCTAATCAGGTCCATTATTATCAAATGGCACACAATGTTTTCAAGCTTAATTTGGAAGAAAGAGAAAATGCCCTGTCTTTTCGCTGGAACTAAAAGCATAGAATTAATTTTATGAAATTTCACATGTACCTATTTAATGATTACACCACTTCTAGAGGAAGAGTTAAGCTGAATTGCCATAAAATGTACTTAAATCATATTCTAATCAACCCTATAAATGCTGTTTGCACTGTGAGTTTTTAAAATGTTGTTTCATTAAATATGCACTATGTTTTGCATGCCAAAGAACAGGAACTGTAATTTTTGATTTCAGAGGAAATAAGATTTTGATTTAAAAATAGAAATGCATATACTCTTACACTTCCATGAAAACCTAATGAAAATATTAATATTAGTCCTTAAAAGTTTTGAAAAATGCATTTCAGATATCTTCTTGGAAACAAAACCTAAATTTTAAAAGAAAATAAGATATCTTTCTTCATTTTTTTTTACCTGAAATGTCTTGATTTTCTTTGTAAAGCTAAACTGAAAATTAAAATCCAATCTTGTATTTTTCCAAACATTTTATCTAAAAGAGAAAGCAGATTCCACATTAATAATATTTTTAAAAAGATGTCTCATAATTTGTTTCAAAACCATAATTGAAAAGCAAAACCTCTTTGTGAAAGTAATGGTTTCTGGTTGTGCTTATTTTGCTTTTCCCGGCTTGTGCCTTTTTACCTTTGATCTCATATGTTTTAAACCACAAAGTACCTCAAGCTATTGGGAGAAAAGTGATACATAAATCTTCTAAATAAATAAACAATGAAAAAATTCAAAGTAGGGCTGTAGACTGTCAGCTGTGTTCTTGTTGAGTTACCAGTTTCTAACTTGCATTTTTGGTTCTATCCCATTTGTGTATCTGATAGCTTTACTTGTGTCCTCACACAGCAATTCACGTGTATTTCATTGCACATTTTTCAGAATGTACAGATTTTGTCATAATTTTTCTAACATGCAAATTCTATGACTATTTAGCAACCTTAATTCAGGAGTGAGGAAAATGAAGCCGACAGGTCTCCTGTGGCCCTTGGGAACCCAGCGCACAATCCCAAAGTCCTCTTGAACTGGCCACAAATGGGGCAACCTGCTTTTCCTACCCATTCCCAGAACTCCTGAATCCTCATAACACCATGAAAACACACACACACACACACACACACACACACACACACACACACGAGGCCAAAAAAATTGCCCAAATGGTGGCAGGAAGGGATGCAACATCCCATTTGGTATACTAAAATGTCCTGATGCAGGGGAGATACAAAGGAGTAGAGGCCTCCATCCCCTCAGCAGTTGCCCACCCCTGCTTTAATTTGGAGTAGATGGGTTGATGATTTAGATAAACCAATTATGTAACCATAGTAACTGGTTGCCAAGCTTACTACATGTTCCTGGCCTGCCACATGCTCACCAAAAAGCCCAGAAGAAAGCTGCACTGCATAATGAAAACATATTAGCCTGAATCCAATTGGTTAGGTCACCAATCGGTCATTGAATGGTGATTAAACACAAAGAAAAATTCCATAGATTCAACAGGTTTGCAGTAGCTGGGACTGCCTGTAGCATTCAGGGTACGATTTATGGAAAATTTTCTCTAATATAAAGTATGTTCTCTAGTATATTGTTAGACAATTGTTTTGCATAGTAGGTATCTCCTGGAAGTAAAAAGGAGAGATTTTAATCATAATGTTATATGGGTTAAATGTTATATGGGTTATACAAGTTAAACACACTATGTGCAGTATGTTTCATGCTGTGACTTTTTAGTTGTACTACTAAGACCCTTTGCATTTGGTGTGGCTGCCCCTCAGTGGGGACATGATGGCAGCACTCTACGAGTTGTGCTTCTGCATGATGTCGTCACAGTCCCACTGCCATCTTGTCCCCATGCATTGCACATGCGTGATATTTGTAAAACAGAAAATATCCATTTTACACTTACCATCACACTGCACTGCTACCTTTCCTGGCCATGTGGAAGGGCAGACGCATGCTGGCGATGCCTCCCTCCTTAATGCAGCAATGGCAAGTGTCCAGCTGCGCTGCAGAAGGGAAGAGGTGGGGCCAGAGTGCTCCCCTCTACAGCAACTGGGTGAGGTGCAGAGCGGAGTGTTCCTGGTGTGCTTTCCCTTCCCACCAGGGCTGCAATGAAAGGACTTCGCTGAGTCCTGTTGTGCTCAAAGGGCCTAAGTCTATATGGAAGCTCTCCACTCAAGTAAGATAGGTCCCGTTGATGCTATGCAAAATCTGGCTTCTGATGTGCGAAACAGCCACCAGCTCCAGCTTGCCTCAAAAACTTGTTCAGGCTTTTTACATATCCCCTAGATATTCTTCAAATTTCAAGGGAATTGTGGGGGTTTCAGAAGCCCAAATAGGTAAACTCAAAAAACCCTAAATTGTTACTGCACAACGATTAACTTTGCTCTGTCACAAAAGCAAAGGAGTTTAGCTTGGGAAGATAATGTTAAGGGATTTATCTAGTTTTTGGTTTTGCCCCCCCCCTTTTTTTCTTTATCATTTGTCAATGTTAAAAAAAAATTAATCCTGAAGCATAAAAGCTTTAAAGGGTTTTTTGAGCATTCTCTAGGAAAGCTTTCAATAACCTGATGTATTCTGAAATCAGTCAAAGGCAGTCAGTCCTTCATTAATGAAGGCTATGTTTAGGAAACCTTTGGGTCCCTTTATAAATGTACATGAAGTTCCAGAACTGGTCTTTATAAGTGAGATAGTTCCAGTATAATGCTCAAAATACCTTAGAATATCATTTATATTTATTTGTATATGAAAGTATTTTGTGTGTTTGTATGCACCTTCCTGCTGTCTGTCATCTCATGGTGACCCCATGAATTCCATAAGATTTTCCTATAGCTCAAACCGTATCAAAAGATCTCAGACTGAAATACAAGTCAGTGAAATCACTTTTAAAAATTTAAAAGAATTCCAACAATTTGAAGCACTGAATGCATGAATTTTACCAATCATATCCTTACCACATCCATTTCCTGTCTGATTTTGAATTCATCTGTGGTTTGCTTCACCTGGAAACCGCTGTTGTTTCTGTTTCTGTCCACTGCTTTGTAGTGCCAACCTCAGGCTTTTATGCTGAAGCTCTTATGCCCAGGTCATGCCACAATGCTGATGAAATAAATCCCTTCCATCATGTTATACAAGTCTACCACTCGCTACACTGAAACATTTATCTACAAATTCAGTGGTTCATACAGTTGACTAAATCACATTGTCTCTGCTTACAGATTCTGCTTTAGAGATTCCTCTGTACAAAAAAATTAATAATGAGCCCTCTCTGATAGAGACATTGTGGGGGGAGAGCAGAATTGGGGATAGGCATTTTTATAATATTTCAAACCTCAATGTTTTACTTCAACATTTTTCTGCAACATTAAAAAAAAAACCCCAAGAATGTTCTGTTTTCCAATTGCCTGTATTTCCAGTCGTGCTCACTTTGGACAGCAATCACAAAAGTTCCAATTTCTAGACATAAAAGCTATTTTTCCAATAGTGTCATCTGTTTCCTAGGAGACTCCATCACACTCATGTTAACCTCTTTCAAGTTTCCTCTGGATGGATCTGTCATGCAATTAGGTTACTGAGGGGCTGCCATGACAAACGGGATTCTATTTTCTTTTGATGTACTTACGATCTGGAAGCTTTGCTGAAGCTTTTCTGTTAGTAGATGCTGTCTTAGGACTCCTGTGTGTAGCTTTTTTACCCAGAGAGAGAGAAATTGAGAAAAAGAGAGACCACAATAACCAAAATCTCCCCCATTAAGTCTGTAGAAAAGCTTGAAAAAGTTATTTTTCAACTCCCAGAATTTCCTACTTCAATTGGTCGCAGTAGCTAGGGGATTCTGGGAGAGATATTTTTGAGATTTTTTGAAATTCATTTCTCATTTTTAAAAAAGTTTGCTTTCCCCTTCCCTGGAGATGCTCGGAATGGCCAATGCAACATTAGAAAACAGCAACATTGACAACAGCCAGCAATCTAATGGAACAGATAACAAACATTTTTTATTAATGGCTGCAGAAGAGAAGTTGAAGACGTGACAGAACAGCTATGTTCAAATATTTGATGGGATGTCTTAAGGAGGATGAATCAAGCCTGGTTTCTGCTGCTCCAGAGACTAGGGCCTGGAACTACAGCTTCAAACTACAGGAAAAGAGATTCCATCTAAACATCAGAGAACTTCCTGATGGTTAGAGCAGTTCAACAATGGAATAATACTACCTTGGAGTGTGGTGGAGTGTCTCCTTCTTTGGGGGGGTGGGGGGGTGAGTGGCCATCTGTCAAGGATGCTTTCATAGTGTTTTCCTGCATGGCAGGGGGTTGGATTCAAAGACCCTTGTGGTCTCTTCTACTCAAAGTCATCTGGAAGTAAAAATCATTACGGAATCAGAATTGGAAAGGACCTTGGAGTCATCTGTACAAGGCATCTAGTCAATGAAATGCCTGAAGAACACAAAGGAGGAGGAAGATCCTCTAATCCAGGGCTGGGGATCCTCTGTGCACTGGCATGGCATGACTGACATGACAACAACATGACAACACTAAAGGGCTGATGCCAGGTTGCATTACCACTGTTCCCAAGCATGCAAGGAACAGCTGGATTACGGCTGATAATAATGCAACCACACAGCCCCAAAAGAATAAAGGCCATTCACACTATCCCACAAAATAGGATTAATGGAATACAAGGCATGAACCTGATCAATAATTTGACATTCTTTTGTGCCTGAAAAGTAGAGTGGTCTAATATCTGATGACAGCAATCAAAGAATGAACATTCTGCTTGCTTTGTTTTCAATTACTAAAGCAGCTGTGGTATACATTCTGTATAAAACAAGCTTAGCAAGGCAAATGCTTGGGAAACCAAAATTTCGCATTAAATGTGAGAAAGAACTGATTTGCTTGTATCAAAGTTTATTTCTCTGATACAAATAAAGAGGTATTGGAAAAACTTAAATGCAAATATAAAGGTGAATCATTTTTAGTTCTTACATCAGTATTGCTGACACTCTTGGTGGACATTTAACAGAGCCACATCTTAATCAGGCATATTTATGGGTAGAGTTGTATTAAATTTCTGAGTTATACTGCATAATTCATAATTTAGGGTTTGCAGCTAAAGCTGTCTTTGAAAACCACTTGCAAAGATCGTTGTTGTTGCTGTTGGCCAAAATTTACTTGGGCAGTTATGAATGCTTACTCAGCATAGTTATGGAGCTGCACAGTGGATTTTGTCACAACTGTCCCAGTCCCCACTTACTGGGCAGCAACCAATATGATCAATGAGGACTTATACCTCTGTATCTTAGGGAGCAGGTGATGTATGTTTCCACCGCTCCCATGAGCAATTTCCATAGTGACAGACAGAAGCAGGGTCCCTTTCATAATTTCTCCTTGCAATGGAGATCATTTGTGTAAGAGGGACTGAAAATATCAGTCTTCTTCACAACTGACAGGGGAACAGATCTCCAGTGGCTGTTGCCCAGTAGGTCAGAACTGGGAACCTTCCCATATATAAGGATAGGAACCATCCCTTCCTTACATATCACCTAAACAAAGGAGTGCTGAGGAATTGTGAATACGAAACAGTCACGAATGTGTAACTCTGGGTTACATGTTTGTAACTGCTTGAGTGAATTCTAGCCATGAAGATTATGATTATGATTTCTTCTACATTTAGCAAAGGTATAAATAAAAAGATATGATACATAGCCAGATGCACATATAGTGTAGCAAAATGTAATTTACAAAGGGATTTAACTGTCTTTAACGCTATTAAAGTGTACTTAGTCAAGAGAATTCTTGGTTTTCATTAGCTTTATAGTTTCATTTTGCAATGAGTGTTATATTAGAATGATCATGGTGATTTGCAGGATGTATGTAAGTCCATTGGGCAAATCATAAGGGACAAGGATTCAAAACTTCGTTATCAGCCATTACAAAGCATAATGATAGAATGATAAATGCACGGTGGTATTTTTGTTCTGCACATCCATGTGTGACTGAAGTCACAAGGAATATCTGGTGATGTATGAGCTCATTTGTGACAAAGCAATGTGACATTATTATTCCTTCTACCAAATTAAAGAGCTCTTAGTTAAACAGTTTTCTGATTTTTATCATTCCATTATTCAGTTTTGGTTGTTGTTAACTGCCATCAGGTCCACTTCAATTTATGCCCACCTATGAAGGAGAGACTTCAAACTCACCCTATCCAGACTCAGGACTGTGACTTCCTTGATTGAGTCCATCCATCTATAATGTAATCGTCTTTTTGTACTGTCTTCTCCCTTACCAAGCGTTACTGTCTTTTCTAGTAAGTCATGTCTTCTTATAGTATGTCCAAAGTATGATCATCTCAGTTTAGTTATCTTGACTTCTAGGGAGAGTTCAAGCTTGATTTGCTCTAGGACTCATTTATTTGTCTTTTTAGCAGTCCAGTATATCCATAGAAGTCTCCTTCAGCATATTTCAAAGGAGTTGATTTTCTTCCTATCAGCTTTCTTCACTGTCCAACTTTCACAACTATACTTAGAAACTAGAAACACGATGGCATGAACAACCCTAACTTTACTATTCAATGATATATGTTTTGCGTCAGGATCTTGTCTAGTTCCTTCAAATCTGCCCTTCCAAATCCTAGTCTTTTTCTGATTTCTTGACTGCATTCTCCATTCTGATTAATGACTGAGCCAAGCTATTGAAAATCCTGACCTGTTTCAATGTCTTTAGTATATTCTTTAAAGTCATGCAAATCATCTGTGGTCATTATGTTTGTTTTCTTACAGTTGAACCTGCCTTTGTACTTTCTTCCCTGACTTTCTTTGCTAATGATTCCAAATCTTTGCTATTTTCTGCTGGTAGTATGGTAATATCTGCATATCTTAAATTGTTGTTGTTCCTCCAATTTCACATCTCATTCCTCCAAGTCTAATCTCCCTTTATATATGATATGGTCAGCATATGGTAACCTATCATAAATAAATTAGCTTGACAAATTAGCCCATTGATTTCAATTTACTCCCACCAATGAATCAACTAAAATTTCACTTTCTTAATCTGATGGTTGAAATTTTTATTAATTTATTGACTACATTTACCTCCCATCTCTCCAGCAATGAGCTCAAGGCAGTTTACTTGACCCATTTGACTCTTAAAGCAGACCTGTGATATTAGTCAGGCTGAGAGAGAGTGACTGACTCAAGGCTACCCTATGAGTTTAATGTCTCAGTGGGGATTTGAATCCAGATCTGCCAAGTCCCAGTCCAGCATTTCAACTATTACACCATATAGGAAGCTCTAAGCCAGTGGTTCTCAACCTGTGGGTCCCCAGATGTTTTTGGACTTCAGCTCCCAGAAGCCCCAGCCACTATGGTCAATGCTCAGGGCTTCTGGGAGCTGAAGTCCAAAAACATCTGGGGACCCACAGGTTGAGAACCACTGCTCTAAGCATTCAAAGTGTTTCACATGCTTTATTTCAGTAGGTTTGCCTATAGAAGTCGGATGAGATCCTTTCTACTCAAGGCCAGTCAGTTCAGAGGTGGGCTGTGATTTCACTTGTTTTGGCATGCTTCTTGACTACTGTTCTACACCAGATTCATCTATGTTATGTCACTTACTCAGCAGCTCCAGAAAGGTGGTTTTGTTAGAAACTATAAAGAGAAAATATATTTTGCACGAGATCTGTTATCTCTTCTACATAACCTACATAACACACCAAACACAAATTGCAACTGCCTAATATAATGGCTTGGCTATGAGAAGTATAGAACAGTTGGTATTCTGCACTATGCAGAGCTGTAATTCTTCTTATAAAATTTTACTAAGCAAGTGCAGTACTACTTTTGGAAAAAAGTAGTCTTAATAATATCTAGAGGGTTGATATTCTAATGATTTGTATTCAGTAGTAGTTTTACAATGTCATGATGGATGCCTCTGTTTTTAATTGTTTTTACTTTATTGAGTGAATGATTGGACACAATCAGCCCCAAAAAAGAACTGAAAATTCCTTATGAAAAACTTAAGTGGAAGTGTTTATCAATATAATAAAACAACATCAACTTTAACTTCCTCTTCCATAAGCTCACAAAGTTTTATAGACTATTCAAATCAAATCAATTTGATGACATTCCAAAGGCATATAAATTGTAGTAGTGAAAAATAATTATAAATATTGGGTTATATTTCCTATCATGAATGGAAGACAGTTTGCAGAAGAAGAGCTCCTCACTCCCTCCTTCTTTGGCATCCCAAATGTTACATGTGACAGGGCCTTCATCTTTCTCTCTCAGACTGATATGGCAGCTCCCCAATCTGATAAGGTGCCCTGTCACTTCACGCACAACTCTGCCTTCCCCCTTACAGCACCACCTTTGTGTAAAGGCACAAGGCATGTGTGTGCATGTATGTGCCTTATTTGAAAACATTCTGATCATTTCCTTACCTTAATAATTACATTGGATTTCCTGTTTAAATGGCAGAGGCTGAAAATCTCTATAATTTGTTTATGATGATAAAATGGCTGTAAAATCTCTCAATAATGTATTTTATTGTGCATAAAAGCAAACTGTTGTGCACTTTTCCATTATGAATAGTACTGTAACTGTGTACAGATAAGCAATGATAACAGTCTTATTCCAAAGAACTAGTCATTATTTTAAAGAATCTATTTAGCACTTAAACCTTTATTCAGTGTTTGTCACATTTGTCCTGTGCTAATGTACTTCTGCAGCTGTTTGTTGTTTCTTTAAAAATCCATATATGTTCAAGTACAGTGAAAGAAAGGAGGGAAACCATGTGAAGGTAATAGGTGTAAATATCCAGTGCTTGGACTAAGGATAGTAACATGATTACTAGTCTCATAAAGTGTGATGAGAACTAACAGTAACCCCTCCATAAGATTTCTGCGAGATCTTGCGGAGGATCAAATTTTTGCTTGCAGTTCAGATTTGCTGTTGACATTGGAAAAACACAGAAAATGTGAAAACTCCATTGTGTTTCTCCTCATTTCTGTTCAGAGGAGAACAATATTCAGGAACTACATAATGCAAGATGCAATTTTTCATTCCCATAAAGAAAAAATGAAAACATTTTTGAAAAACTGAAGTTTGGAGCAACATGCCATTTTGGCTTATTTTATCTCATAATATCCTACCTTTCCTCCAGTGAACACAGTGTAGCTAACAGTTTATCCTCACAACAGTTCTGTAAGGTAGACCAGCATGAGAGTGTCTAGAAGTGTCATAGTTCAGTGGAGATTGGAAACTGGGCCTTCCATATCTCAGATACTTATGGTAATTTAAGCAATAAAGTGAGTTGGTTTTCTATTATGTAAAATGTAACATATACTGGACAGCCAGTTTGGTATAATGGTTTGAGAGCTGGACTAGGACTCTGGGAGGGTTGGAATGCCCACTCAGCCCAGCATACCCACTGAGTGACTCTGGGGAAGTCACATGCTCTCAGCCTCAGAGGAAGCCAATGGCAACCCTTCTCTGAAGAAACCTTGCCAAGAATACTCTACTTTTGGTTCCCCTTACTGTGACCATATGTCAAAAACAATATACATTGGTGTACCATCTAGATGTCTACAGTGATGCCTCCACTTTCACAAGGGTTCCACATGCAGACCCTTGCGAAAGTCAAAAAACCATGAATAACTCCCCCCACCCAGCCAAGTGAGCACTCCCCCTACTATTCAATCCCAGGGCTCCCCCCTCCATTCTCCTGCCTGCTGCCCATGTGCTCTGTCTTCTTTCTGCCCACACAGGCAATAGATAAGAGAACAGAGGAGAAAACACTTTCCTCTGCCCACTCTCTTTGCCTGCCCTTTGCCCGCACACTCTGCCTTCTTTCTGCCTGCACAGGCAACAGGCAAGCAAAATGGAGGGGAAAGCATTCCCCCCACTCCATTTGCCTGGCCATCATCCACGCACCCTGCCTTCTTTCTGAGCACACAGGTGGCAGACGATCCTCTTCCATTCGCTTGCCTTTTGGGGCACAGAGAAGGAAGGCAGCACACCTGGGCAAAAGGCCAGGGAATGGGAGGGGGAGAATTGGGGGAAGCAAACAGGCACCTTGTGAATAATCAAATTCTCAGCAGTCAAACCCATGAATGTGGAGAGAGAACGGTGTTTTACTATTTATTGAGGAGGAAATTGCTTAGATTTAGCCATGCTGCATGCGTAACTTTCTCTGGATTGCATCCCTTTATGGAGCATTTCCAATTAATTTCGTTTATAGACCTCCTTCTATGCATAACTAAATCTGGTTGTCTCACAACAATTCTGTGAGGCAGGTCACTTTTTTCCCATTTTATGGGGATGGAAACTGAGGACAAATAACATGCTCAGTCCCTGAAAATCACATAGCAGTTTTAGGATTTGAACTCGTGCTTCTAAGAGTCAGGTCAAAGTTCCACACATGTCAGACTGAAGAACACTTGTTTGCATGAAGAAGTTATTACATGCCAGGAAATATATACCATACATTTGTATTTATTCTGCACTCCAATTCAATAGTTAGATAAGATTCATTTAAATCTTTTTTAAAAAAATTGCACTGCCTCTTTGGGAGTTTTCTGCCTGAATATGTACAGCTCTGGAAATTCAGCTGAGACAGACTATCTAATATTCTTCTCTACTATTATAAGAGATCTTTTCTCTTCATCCTATCCTGCCTATCTGTACATATCAAAATATGTGAAATAGAAATAAGATGTATGCTCATCTTACATGTAGGAAAAACATTAAGTGACTATATAAATAAAGGTTAATGTGTAATATCAATACAATAAGCTACTTCCAGAACCAAGATTTTCATATTAGTTTTAGATATATGAGAGACAGAACATAGACATTAGTAATTCTGAATGCTAATTTGAAAAAACTAGATTCCTTTGTTGTTGTGTGTCTTAAAGTCATTTCTGACTTATGACAACCCTAAGGTGATTCTATCATGGGGCTTTCTTGGCAAGATTTTTTTCTGGGGTAGGGGTGGCATTGCCATCTTCTGAGGCTGAGAGAACATGCCTCACCCAAGGTGATCCAGTGGGTTTCTGTGACCAAGTGGAGATGTGAGGCCTGGTCTCCAAGAATAGTAGTCCAGTGCTCAAACCACTACAGCACACTGACCTCTACAATCTTTACAGCATTGTTTATACTTGTAAAAACCAGGTATTATGAACATATTATTCCTGTGTTTTACCTGCTGCCCAGTTCATTTGACTCCTACTTCACTTCTGGGCTTAAATTTAAGTGATGCTTCTTAACCTTTTAAAGTCCTTCTTGGTCTCTGACCACCTACAAAAAGACGTTCTTTCCAGCAGAAAGAACTTCAATCTTGCCAAAGAGTGCATTGTGTATAGGAAAGTCTATAGCCAGTACTGTGAGAATGTGAATAATGCAGCGCATGCTAGGGGTGCAGCTGAGGGGTGGGGATGAGGACATTACCCCTGAAGAATAATGCCCCCCGTGAAATTTTTTCAGTCCCCAAATTCTAGCGTTGCCATAGCTTAACACTTCGGTTGAACATTTAGAACATTTATAGTTTAGGCATGCAAAGAAAAGGAACAGGCGTTACCATGGGAATGTAAACAAAGCAAACATAAGAGCTCTAAGTGTGAATAATTCTCAATGTCTCACTCTTTGCAGTGCTAGAAATTTGATGACTGAAGGAAAATTTCATTGTGGGGACAGAATTATTATTTCAGGGTGCCTCACCTCTCCATAGTCACCCTTTGACGTATGCAATTTCCTTACTGATGAAAGGAACTATAATTTCCAAATGTGGCAATTACCCATTACACAAATGAGCTTCCATTCAGTGGATATACAAAGGTGTTGTTTTAGTCTTTAGTACTCCTCCAAACAAAGACACCTGTCCTTCCATCCCCAACAGCAAATATTCTGCCAGACTGACACCAGAAGCAGTATATGGCTTAATGGTGTTGAGGAAAGAGGTAGAAGTACAGTTTTGTGAAAAGCACAGAATATGATTTTAAAGAATCATGCTAGATGGGATGAAGGATAGTTGCTCCACTGGCAGTATTTCGGGCCCCATGTGATAATTGTTTGGGAGCAACTTACATCTGACTGACACATTGAATCTGCTCAAGTCAAAATTTATTGGGGACTTGTGATCCAATTCAAATCAAGACTTCAACATCAGAAAGCAGCAAGGGGGGGAGATAGAGAATCATTATTGTCATTAACAACTAATGTGTCATCTATCTGCTTCTTTAAAAAAAAAGAAGTACAGTTATTTAACCTGTGTCACTCATATTGCTGTCGTTAGTCTGAGGTGTAAGAAATCTTTGCAACAAATGCCTTTTAAATAAGCTGCTTTTTTCATAATTTAGTCCTGAATATGCCTATGAATGGGCTTTGCTGTGAACCTTGTCCCCCCTGCTTCAATGACTGAAATCAAAAATAGTGCTTCTAGCAGGAGGCCGGCTATAGCTTATAAAAGGAAATTATTCAAACATTCATACACCCATGACCTAAAAGAATTTCTTTGTATATTCTTGGTCTTGTCATGACAGATTTTTCTTTGCAATTCTGTTTCAAATTATACCAGCCCTTACTACACAATGGGTTCCAGCAAATGCAGTATTGAGAAAGGTGAATTTTTCAACTACAGTATGTAAAATAACTACTGGAACATGTTTTATCATTTCCATTGGTATAAGCATGATCCTACTAGTTATGAGAACTCAACCACCCATGTGTAAAGGGCTTCCATCATGGGAGATGGGAACAATTACAGATGCACGTAGAACAAGGCAGCAGGATATTTCCAGGGCTTGGTTTACCTCATATGTCCATCTAGTCTGCCCATGCTGTCCCATGCTGATCAAAATATTCTGGGTCTCATGCAACTTGGAATACCTGTACTCTAGAGGTTGGATAAGGAAGGACAGAGCTCTCAGTGAGAAAAATCCTTTGGAAATGGCACTGCACTCTCATATAGAGAAAGATCATGGCCATAATTTCTGGCCTGTTTTATTTTATAGGATCCTATCAGTGAAGTCCATTAAAGTAAAATGTTTTGTTACATAGCTCTTGTAGATTACAAATGCTTAAAGCTGCAGTTTGTAAATGAGAAGTAATTCTAGCATGGTAAAATAAGACAGAATCAGGGTGGAAGCAGCCCCAGACATGTCATGTTATGTTATACTTGTCAGTGGATTTTTCTTTTTTCGAAGGACCCTTCCATTATGGACATAATATGGTGCTTCAGGACTCCCGGAGGGAAAAAATCATACATTTCGTTTTGACATGTACATAGAAAGTGACTCAGGAAGAACTGGTCTCCTCAGCTCTCACATCTATCTTGCTACTTCATTGCTGTGTTTATTTATCTAGTGCTTTGTTGATGGGTAAGTAGTGAATTGGCAGTGGTGCAGATGAAAGCCTGTTTCTGAAATTGGATTAATATTGGCTTCCCTTCCCACTTTCGAGCAACCTTCAATTTGTAAAATTGAGTCCTTGATCATGTTCTTTAGAGCAGAGCCTGGAGACAGCACGTTTCCAAGTACTCTTTCAAATGTGAGCTTTGTCATCATAAGTGAACTTTCCTGTTTGGGAAGTGTGTGCATGTATCTCCTATGTATGTTTAATCAGAGGTTAGTGCCATTGCCTTCAATGAACTTTTCTAGGTAAGTGGGTAAAGGATAATACACACACAGAAATTATGGCAATAATTTTGTTTATCACATATGCGTGTGTAACCAGAGATTATGTGTACATATGTCCTTTTTTGTTTGGATGTCATGAAGGAGATATTCAGTACCTTCTGAGTAACTTTCAGTTCCATCCCCATCTCTTTGGTAGCTTCCCAGCCCTAGAGTGCATTCCCAGTGCCATTTACTGGCTGGTGGTGGGTGAGAAGTGCCCAGGAAACACTCAGCTGCAGTTCTTACAGCGGGAAGAAGCAAAGGTCTCTGGAGATCTGGGAGGGCAATGTTAGCTGTCTTTTCCCTATTGTAGAACTGCAACTACGGCCCTTTACGCACGGCATTTGCCATGCAAAAGGGCGCCTGGAGCGTCGCGCGATTGTGAGGAGCGATCTGCATGATGCACTCACAATCGCACGATGCTCCAGGGGCCGGCAGGTGCTGATCGTGCACCGTTCATTTTCAGCTAGAAACCAAAAATGGTGCACAATCGCGCATTGCTCCCAGGCCCCACGTGCACTTACCTGGCGTGCGGAGCCTCAGGAGCCGCGCTGGTCATGCTTCCTGCCCCAGTGCAGCCTGGGAAGGTCCCAGGCTGCATTGCAGAAGGAAGAGGCAGGGCTCTCATGCAAGCAGGCAGCTCGTGCGAAGCCAAAGGACCCCGGATGTGAGAGCCTCTCACCAGAGGCTGCTTGCACAATCCATGCACCCCAGTGCTGGAAGAAGGTAAAGTGCAGAAAGGGCCTACATTTTGCCTTGGTACTTCATGCCTTCCTTCCCCTTCACTAGTAAAGAGCCATGGCAGCTCACTTTGGTGTTTAGGAGTTACTTGCTTGGGCAGTGGGTAGATAATTAATTTCTGCCCAGATCATGTAGAGTTCTGATCTATGTGTGTCAAATTTAACATACAGTAATTAGCACAAAGATAACACCATAATATTTTTATCTTCTTTCTCCTAATAACTTAATTGTGAGAGACAGTACAACTGTTTCTACAGTCCCTACAGAAATCAACACTTATTTGTTGTAGAACATCTAGTCAGGCTATACATATCAGCTATACATTTCCTACTCAATATTTATGATGCCATAAGCCAGCTGTATGACATCATAAATTTGGGAATCCAAGTTTGTTCTCTTTGCAGCATTACAATGATGAAAACAGCCCACAGATACATATTTTAGAAGCCAGGCAGTTCCACCAACATAGGGATTTATGAAGCACTGGGTGTCATGCCCCTGCCCCTGCCCCTACCCCTGCCTGTAAACAGGACTCTTCCCAACAGCCACATCCTAGAGACATGAGAGGAACAGTACTTATGGCAGCCAGTGCAGCTGGAAAATAGAGAACCCATGCTTCTGGCAATGTTTATATAGGAAGAGCTTGTTAATTAGGCCACAGCTGGGTAGGACTCTATGACTATATAACTAGAGGTCTGGAAGGCAGAAAGCTGCTGGAACCTAATAATTCCATTGTTGGTGACAGCCTTGCTGACCCTTGCATTCTTTGCTTGTGAACTTTGGACCTTAGACCTTTGCCTGGATTATAGATTCTGCTCTTAGACACTCTCTCCGTGGACTCTTGGTAAATTTGGATTCAGTTGCTCTAAGCTTGCTATGAACCTGGACTGCTTTAACAAACACTGTTTGCTGGTTGCTGCTATCTGCCTGATTATATGGCTGGGAAGCCTTGGCAGGCTGCCAGCACAGGACATTGAAGAGTGGGGAGTGAGTGAAGAAGCATCCAGCCCTGTCCTGGCAGTGAGGCAGTTTGCAACAGGCACCCAGAGAGAGCCCTATGAAGTCCTCCTTTCATGAAGTGCCTCGCTCTTGGGAGAAGACTGGAAGCTTTTTCACTCACCAACTCACTCTCCAGAGCTTGGGAAATCCCTATGTTGAATATAGAATCATATAAATGTAGAGTTGGAAGAGACCACACGGGCCATCCAGTCCAACCCCCTACCATGCAGGAACACCCTCAAAGCACTCCCAACAGATGGCCATCTAGCCTCTGCTTAAAAACCTCCAAGGAAGGAGACTCCACTACACTCCGAGGCAGCATATTCCACTGCCGGACAGCCCTCACTGTCAGGAAGTTCTTCCTGAGGTTCAGGTGGAATCTCCTTTCCTGCAGCTTGAATCCATTGCTCCTTGTCCTGGTCTCTGGAGCAGCAGAAAACAAGCCCTCTCCTTCCTCTACATGGCATCCCTTCAAATATTTAAACATAGCTATCATGTCCCCTCTTAACCTTCTCTTCTGCAGACTAAACATACCCAGCTCTCTAAGTCTATCCTCATAGGGCATGGCTTCCAGGCCCCTCACCATTTTGGTCGCCCTCCTCTGAACTTGCTTCAGCTTGACCATGTCCTTCTTGAATTGGGGTGCCCAGAACTGGACACAGTATTCAAGATGAGGTCTAACCAAAGCAAAGTAGAGTGGTACCAGTACCTCCCTCGATCTAGACACCATACTCCTGTTGACGCAGCCGAGAATTGCATTGGTTTTCTTGGCTGCCACATCACACTGCTGACTCATGTTCAGCTTGTGGTCTATTAAGACTCCTAGATCCCTTTTACACATACTGCTATCCAGCCACATGTCTCCCATCCTATATTTCTGTATTCCATTTTTTCTACCTAAGTGTAGGACCTTACACTTCTCTCTGTTGAATTTCGTTTTGTTAGCCGTGGCCCAGCTCTCCAATCTATCCAGGTCATTTTGAATTTTGATCCTGTCCTCTGGCATATTAGCAACCCCTCCCAATTTGGTGTCATCTGCAAATTTGATGAGCATGCTCTCTATTCCTTCGTCCAAGACGTTGATAAAAATATTGAACAGCACTGGGCCCAGGACAGAACCCTGTGGCACCCCGCTAGTCACTTCTCTTCAGGATGAAAAGCAGCCATTCGCGATCACTCTTTGGGTTCGGTCAGTCAACCAATTACAAATCCAACTAACAGTAGCCCTGTCCAGCCCACATTGATGGCCCCATTGATGGAACTACCCAGCTTCTGAGGTAGGGTTCAGGGAGACGTAGCTACAAGGATGGAACTCCATTGTTGTAGCTACGTTTCCCAATGCATGATCTTGGCAATTAATTTTCAGATGAGTGACAGCAAATGAAGAAGTAAGTAAATAACAAACATCCACTTAGAATCCACACGATTGAAACCAAATATTTAAGTAGTGTGGAAATAATAGCTAATATTACAGGTATTGGTTGGTGGGGCCGGGAAAACTGTAGATAAAAACAAAATGAAATGTGTGGGAACAGAAATACTATAAAGGTGAAGTTTAAAATTGATTTCAGTTTTAGCATTGCTATACTTGAAGACACTCTAGCATTCATGAGCTTTATTCAGTAAAAGCCCACCTGGAGTAAATGTTTGCAGGAAGGGAGAGAAAATCACTCTGTCATATTGTAAACCAAATTCATGGTTTTTTAAAGCTTCTGGGGACTCTGGCGCTGGACCTGCTGCTAGAGAAAGTGAGTTCACAGATAAACAGAGATCATGCCAATTTGGGACTATAATGGACCTCTTTGATTCTATTACATGCATGGCAGACTTCCTGGTGTACCCCAGCAGAAATCTTCTTTGAAATGAGTGTCAAGGACTATGGAGAGATTGATCATTTATCTGAAATAATGTTATTTCTCTGGTTTATTCTGTTTGTGCAACCACTGGAAAAACATTTCCTTTCTTGACAGCAGCCTCTGACAGGACTTATCAACCTTAGGGGCAAAATGTCTTTGCTGCAATAAGTGGTATACTTATTAATTTTTTTTTTTACTGTTATGTTAAATACTACATTACACATTGAGTAGTTTCTAAAAGCCATATTGTTATAGGTTGTATAACTTGCATTTTGTTCTTCAAAGCTGAAGGCTTCGGCTGTTTGATTTATTTTGGAGGAAGGAAACAGAAAGGATGGCCTATTGGTCTAGAAAAGCAGGATATTAACCTTTTCATTTACGATGATCAACCTGGATTCTTGGCTTCTTTAACAGTCTTTCCTAGCAAAGAAGCACACTCTTTCCAGGACAAAAAACTGCTCCCCTTTCATCCTTTGAAATGGATACTTTGGCTCCCCAGAAGTGTATTATTGCTGCTATGTACTTCCATTCAGTGTCTATTACACCCTCACTCCTTGCCCTGAAATGGTACAGCGCTTAGGGCTGGTTTCCATGGCAAAGTAGAAACAGAACAATCTGTTTCTGCCCATGAAATCTCATCCCCCAATGACTTTTAAAGTAGGGAAATGTGACCTGTAGGTGCCATATACCTCAAGGCCATTTTTGTGACCCCAGTGCTCCCCCAGATGCTCCCCAGTTAAGAATAGTTCCCCCAAAATGCTTTTCTCTTCCTAGAAGCCTCTAAGCCTATTTCCATACTATGGCCCCATCCCAGCATGGGGACACGCTGAAGCCAGTCCACAATGCATGCTACCACATGACATCATTGCAGTCCCACTCCTATCATATCCCCAGCCATTACGATCGTGCGTTACTATTATTGAAAAAAATCTGGTAATATGCCCTTTTTGCATCAGCTGGGGCTGTGCAGGAAGGGCAGAAGCACCATCAAAGTACTTCCTTTCTCAGTGCGGTGCCGGAAGGAAAGCCAGCTGCACTGAGGAAGGAAGGAGTGCATCCTGAATGCTACCATCCACTGGGAGCCTGCTCCCATCCTAGCAATGGCACTGCTGGGACGTCGTGGGATCCAGGTAGGGTGCAGAAAGGGCCTAAGAGTGGTTGCTTTGCATGGAAATAGATTCCATCCCCCCCCCCACAAAACCATTGAACCTATCCCCAGCCCAGAAGACAAAACAGGCTATCTGGTCACTTTTCATTTTGATTTTTCATTTTTGTTGCTGTATTTTCTTTTCAGGCCTAGTACAGCCCGTAAGAAGACCCTGGAGGGACTTCAGGCCTTTTCTAAGGAGGCCATGAGACTGGGGAAGGCTGCACCTCCTGCCTGCCCCCCCAAAAAATGGCAAGGAACAGACCAAGCCAGAGACTCGACTGCAATTACATCTGGCAGAGAGGCATTAAGTTCAGGGAACATGCTTTGGCCCTCTCTTCCAGCTGAAAAAACCCAACCCTATCTATTGGCCAGGAAAAGAATTGTATTGATTACTTTGCTCACCTGTCCTCACTCCTTTTTCCTTTGATGACATGTCCATTATTTGATTGTGATCCTGTAAGCAAGGACTGGCATCTCTTTCAATATTTGCACTGGGGTTAGGATATTTTGGATACTTTTTACAATCGAATAAGAGTGAGGTGAGAAGGGGAGGAGGAGGGGAAGGAGGAGATACAGCAGAAGAAGAAGAAGGCACAAGTATTGAAAAAAGTATTAATATTTAGTGTATATTTGCCAAAGAAGGTGACTAGTGGTGCTATAGTGTTGCAACAACCAAATTTACAACAATTGTTATATGGAAGCAAATATTAATGCAACCACTTTCCATATAATACTCTCAACTGGGTTAATGTCAGTAGCTTGGCATGGAAATCTTACTCAGTGTGGAGTATATCCAGTGAAGAAAAATATTTTGCAACAGAAATTCTAGCTGCATGAGGAAGCGTTTAGATCCAGTACAAGCTACCATGTAACCATTGGACACCCATTACAAAGCAATACGTCTAGGGATTTCTCTCTCACACTACAGTCCATTTTAAACAATCTGGGCATGTTTTCCTTCTGTCAAGGAATGGCAGAACCTTATCGCCGCCACCACCATAAAGTGAACGGGTGGGAATAATGGAAATTTCCAGCTGATTTTAAGGCCAGAATCAAGCTGCATTTTTTCTTGCATGTGCAAGAAGGACTACTCTAACCTACAAAGAGTAAAAGCAGAGACGGGGACCTTGGTCTGCCTAAGGTGATTTCCCTAGCAAATCAAGTAATTAGGACGGCCTCAGTTCAGAGAGGCACATAAGCATTAAAGAAGATTTAAACACATGCGTAAAAGTTCAAGCATGCCCTTAAGTATGTTAATGATGGAGATGTACATGTGATTAAATCATTTCGTGAGTTTAGACTGTGGTAAATGGAGAGGCAGGCTAGGTGGAGAGATTAGGAAAAAGAACAGCTTCATTTCAGATCTTTCTGGAAACCAGTATGATTTTACTTAGCAGCCAGTCATAGCTATTTGTTTATGCCATTACTTTGTTTTTATCAGACCCATAGATGACTGATAAACCTAGAGACACTATATTCCCAAAAAAGAGATCCACCCACCTGTTTGAGGGTAGTCCACTAGATTTGTAATTTTTAGCGCTTATAGACTTTAGGGCTTATAAATGATAGCCTGGACAAAGATGGGGAAAGAGAAGTCTCAGTATCCTAGCAAAAGAATAAAAGTGTCGTCTGGCTATGACAGTGTTTATTTTATTGCTTGGTGTTAATCTGAGATGTAGCAGGAGCAAGAATTACAAGTGTCAGACAGGAAAGGACTATTGTTTTTTACTATTGTGACATCTATTCTTGAATTTTGAAGCCACGTAGAGTTTAAAAATATTTTTAATTATAGAATGGCAGAATACTGTCTACTGTTATTAGTTGGAAGGGGTTTAGAGCAGTTGCCTATATGAGAAGCACAGAGGTTATAGAAGGGCAGAAAACAGAATTGTAGACAATGTAATAGAGTAGATTGAATGGATAATAATATACAGTCACAAAATAGCCAAACAACATATATGTGATTTACTGTATCTTTTGTTTCTCAAACAATCTACTGACTCTCAGACCGGAAACAATGTAAAACAGCCTTTCCCAGGGTACACTACCAAGACTTCAGGTGAGAATTCCTGAACACTTCTCTGTTAGTTAAACAAATTTGTCAGGGGAGGAGGAAGACTGATTTAGTCTTCTCCCTGCAGAATCTTTTTGGAACACAAGAAGTTGTCTTATGGTGGACTCATGCAAACACAACAATAAACTACTTTTTTATTTTTAAGAGAAAAAAGCCTAAATGAGCCTTTGGCTCATGCGTTCTCTCACACCTTTGCTTTTGGCACAGTCATGAGGTGACCAATAGCTTTTGCTTCTGTTTTCAATAACTGCAGCTAAGCATCCAGACATAAGCTTACTGAAACTATGGTTTATGAAACTCTTGTTTCCATAAACTGTAGTTAGGATCAATCCCAGTTTTGTGTTTGCACATAATGTGAAAGTATAATTATTTGAAATCAGAAGCAAAAGCTTCCCATCTCCTCCTTGCAGCTGAACTGGATGAAGAGTATCGAGTTACAAACCTGTGACTTACACACATAACCATAAAACTCTACTTATTCCTTGTTCAGAACTGGACTCCTGAATCAGACCACTGATCCATCCAGCCCAATATCATCTGTGTTGACTGAGTTAAACTGTCGCAAGACTTTCCTAGCATGCTGCACTGCTCTTGCTTAAAATCATTGTCAGAATTCTGCAGCCTCAAGAGAGCCATTGTATGACACCCAGAGCCCTCATTGCAAAAAAGAAATAGAGAAAATAATAATGGGGAATCATACTACTGGAAATTTCTAAATGGTACAGTTCTTGTGTATCACAAGGCATTCTCTCTATCTCGCTCTCTCATACATGCAGTTGTTCCTCTCCCCACCCATCATCTTAAAACAAAATGGAATGTGATCTTCCAATCAACTGGAACGTGGACCAAGGGGGGCTCAAGAGTAGTGGCATGGGTGTGGTCCTGGACCAAACAAGATGCCTACCTTTTAACATTTGGGTACTGGCAAATGAACCTAGAACCTTCTACATGTCAAATATGTGCTCTGTAGCTCCCCCTCCTATAACCTATGCATGACCCATAGGCCATTTCCACACGGGCATATTGCCCACGCTAGAGCGACCTCTCCAGGAGGTCTTCTTCACCGGGGTCTGCGCTAGAGCAGTAAAAAAAAAAGTGAGGTTCTAGACCTCAAGCTGCTCTAGCGCAGCCCCAGGGGTGGCGCTGTGAGTTTTATAAAAACCACCTTCAAAAGTGGTTTTTATAAAACTTACCCGCGCTGCTCCGTAGCAGCCCCCAGTGAAGAACTGCAGAGACACGGTAGCGCATCCCTGCAGATCTGCCCGGGGGCGGGCTTCTGGCTGGTGCGCCGTCCTAATTGGCGGAGCGCCACCGGAAGCCGCTGGCCACCATTTTGGGCGCTGCCGGGCACCGCCGAAATTCGGCGGCGTTTGGAACGGCGGATCCGCGCCCTTCAGAGGGACGGAGCAACCCACTCGCAGGTAAGCTCTACCCCTGCGTGCGCGGCCCCGTTTCGCCCCCCCCCGTGAGGAAAGGGCCATCGTCTCACTTTACAGTAAAAGAGAAGAAGCCTTAGTGGATAACATTAGAGAGGAAATCTTATAAAGACTATCTGATACTTAACACTTCTAATTGTCAATACAAATAAATCTTAACTGCAGTATGCAGTTTTACTCTCAACTTGAAAATTCTCACACCTTTGGTTTGTAATTTTCAAGGCAGTTATCCATGTTATTGCAGTTTTGTTATAAATGCTGAAGACTGATGTTAGCTACTACCAGTCTGCCATAATACCATTTACTTGAAAAACAGGGATATGCCACCCATGACAAATGGACAGTCAGAATTCTAGAACAGAATACGATTTTTTATGAACAGAGTGACAAGCCCTTTCTCTGCTTTGGATGGACGTTGGCTGAAATCTTACTGTGGGAGACATACATATTTCACATAGTTATGTCTCTGTAGCTCTGTCCTCAGAGAATGGGAAGATCAGTGAAGATGTGTCCAGTTACTTTTCTGTAGTTTGACATATTGCAACTGCATCTGTGATGACCTCTGGAAGTCCTTGGGAGTTCCCGAGAGATGATGTCCTTGCAGAACATCCAAATACAGGAAACTACCTGGAAAATATGATTGATCTCCCCACTTTCTGATGACATAGAAATGGCTATGTTGGAAGGAGGAGTTGTGCTGCATACAAGGTAGGATTGGGGGATTTCGGTTATTTGAACAGAATTCCAACCTCTGCAAGGACCAAAAGAGTGAGTTGTACAGTCAGCCCTCCACATGTGTGAGTTTCACTTTTGTGCATTTGATTATTCACAGATTATTTACTTTCACCTCTGCTGCCTCCCTATGCCATTTTTAATGAGGACTGCAGGCCTCATGAGACTGAGAAACTGCAAATGAGGTTTGTAAGTCCCTATTAAAAATGGTGTGGGGCAGCAGTGGAGGTGGCAGTAAGCCCCACCAGCCAGCCACTTCTGCCTTGTGAAGGAACCCTTATACTTCAAAGGAATCCATGGTGGGTTGAATATGGTGATCATACTTTTTTTTGTGTGTTAAATATGATTTGGGAGGGCCAATAGTTATTCATGGTTTTTCCACTTTCACGGAGGTCCTGTGCCCCTAACTCAGGTGAATGTGGAGGGATGACTGTAATTGTGTACAGCTGATTTGAGTCACCGTAATTCACCAACAAGATGCCAACCATTGATTCAGTAGTAGCTCTCAGAAAGAATAGGGTCAATTTTCAGGAAATCATAAACAATTCAGATCTTTCCAGAGAAACAAATCCCTCAAGATTTCAACATATGATTATTGAAATATCAAATTAAAACTTCATTATACACATCCTCTCAAATTTATTAAATTTGATTCCCTCCCTCTGTGACTCTGTCATTAGTTTAATCATATTTTTTGTCCTAGCAAATAATTTTAGCATTTCCTCTTGTGGAATTTCACTCTTCTGATGAACAGAAGTAATCTGATTTCTAGCCTAAATGTATTCATGCTCACAGTCTTTTGTGTTTCTAAGATTCTTTGTTCTTTTGCTACATTCTCCTTTTGCTTAGCGTTCTTTGGAAGACTATATCCTATATGGACCCAAATTCATGAAAAAAGTCATAAAGGAAAATTATTCAGGTACCATAATAACTAACTAATGAATGGTGCACATTGAGGTAACTATGAATCAGAATCAACTTCAAGAAACACCACAACCACCACTATAACAACATAAGGTCTAACAGCAATTTTAATAACGATGTTGATGCTGATGTGGCAAGCTTTTTTTTGTTTTGTTTTTCATCATTAAACTACAGTTTGGGAAATTTGTTGTATTTATTGGCTGACTTTAGAGGACTCTGGCAATAACTTTAAACTCTAGAAACCTGCTTTGAAATAACAATGTAGCTGTCAATGAATTGAGTTTGATGCCCTAGCTTTCTTGAGAACAATGGTGTGCCTTGCCTTTGAGTAGTCTCATGAAATTTAATATAATTGTCAATCTGATCAAGGAAGACACAGCGATCAGTTTATTAACATACTGTACAAACCAGAGCCTCTTGTCAGTCTACAAAGCATAGGGCATGTTGAGAACAGTAGGGTGCATAGTTTAGCATGAAACTAGTGAACTCATGTAGAGACATGTCAGAAAAAAGGAAATGTCTGATTCAAATCCAGTGGTCGTCCACTGTAGATACTGTATATTCTGAGTATCATGTTCATATTCATGTCACTTACTGTACCAAGTCAATCTTTATTTTTACCAGAAAAAATACAAAACAATAAGAAATCGATCAAAAATATGCTTACAAAAAACAGCAGCTCTCCAAAAATGTTAGCATACTCTGAATTCCCCCTTTGCATACAATTCAGTATTTGTTTTTGGGTTTTTTTAATGGTCATCTGCTCCCTCCATAGAAAACTCACTTCTATAGGTACATTGTTGCAACATGAAAATGATTGTACAACTCTGTACTGGGCCTCGGTTCTAAACCTGAAGCCTATCTAGTGGTTCTTCCTAGCCCTACTGATGTGTTTGGTACCCATTGGTAACAAAAACATGAAGAAGTTTTTAAGAATCTATATTAGGCACAGCCAATGGACATGGGCAGACAGGCAAACCAAGCATTCTAGATGATGCACAACCAACATCTGCCATAAAAGGGCCTATGTGTGGAGGACGCTTTCCACATGAACAATAACTCTTGTTGATCACAGTTGCTGTCTTGTGGAAGATGTCCTGTATGCATACATCTGTTATTTTGCACCTTTGCTTCAGAGTGAAGAGTACCACATATATGCTGGGAGAGAGTACAGTTTGTCAAAGCCTCAGTGAGTGCAACTAGTTCACATATTCTTGACAGCTATTTCATACATTTGGAAATCACTGGCTGATTTCAGTTCAAGCCTCAGCTGAAATTCAGTTACAAAAACACATAATGGTTTGAATCTCTATTGCATTCCCAAAGGCTCTGATGTTCTGAGATGCTTTCATAAAAATTTATATTGTATTTGGAGTTTCAGATGAGGAAAAAAGTGTTACCAATACATGTTTCCCTTTGAAGAAGTTCCAGTGTTTCAAGCTGCTATCCAATAAAGCAGAATATTTAAGACATACAATAAACCAGGAATGATTATTCTTTGAGTCAGGACTTTGTAGAGCTGTCAGGCAGTCATTTCTTTTCCCTGCTGAAGACAGCTGGCATCTAACTTTGAAGCCCGATCTGACCTTCCTCCTTGATTAATGTTTCACAGCAACAGAAGGTGACATTCCACTATTTTCCTATTGCTGCAGTAGTATTTACGTGATTGCTTGATTATAAACTCTCGAGGATATATAGATGAAATAAATACTTTCAGATTACTTCAGCTAGAATAATTATTTAGTGTTTAATCAGGAGGACGGACAAATTTGTCCACAATGACATTCTCTGATCTCCCTGTCCAAGTTCATTGCAACCTTGCTCCATCTCAGATGGCAAGGTGTGGTTTTTTGTTTTGTTTTGTCAGTATGTTTGTACATATTTTCAAAGTGGAGATACCTTTGTATGTAACTTTCCAGTGTACACATTCTCCTATAAATTAAAGTAGGTCTGTGTAAATATTTCAATGAATTCAGAAGCCTAAGTAAGGTTGCTATGAAAAAAATAATTAACATATCTTAATAAGCTTTTTATAACAAATGTTAGCAATGAAACTGGTAGCTATGCTCCAGTGTTGCTCTAGGATAAACTGTAGAACCAAGGAATTATATACAAATATAACAGTAAGCAGGTATAGTCAATAATTTGTACCTCCCCCCACAAAAATAAACAATGTACCTTGGGGAATTGTAAAAAGTCCTTGCAGGGTACATGTCACTGTTGGGCCACACTTTGCCTAACTTTGAATTAAATTATGGGACTAATATCAACATTTTTGTTGCACAGTAGGGGAGGGTTAATCTGACTTGGTTCACACCATGCTTGAATATAGGCCTCTGATTTCAGTGCCAATCCTAGAAAAATGGGTAAGTGATTTTAAGTAAAAAAAAAAGATCATTGAAAGATTACTTTGCTTACTGTTAAGTAACCACAATAGACTTCTACATAATTAAACAGGGACATTTGTCATATCGGATTGATTTATGGACAAGATTGAGATACAACTTTCTCTTTTTCAAATTAAAAATGAAATCATAAATGACCAAGGTGGCTAATGGGAACTTGAGCCTGCACCAGGCCAACTGAGGATGTGCTGAATCCAAACCCTATCCAACTTTGGGTGCGATGAATAATTATTTAGAACCACCCTGACCTGACTTTCAGTTGCTACTGAGGCTGTATACCTGAGTTTAAGGAGGTGTGGATCTGGCATAACTCTAATCCTACATCACTCTGCCCATTTTCTATCTCATCCTTGTTTTGTTTTGTTTTGTTTTGTTTTGTTTTGTTTTGTTCTGTTCTGTTCTGTTCTGTTCTGTTCTGTTCTGTTCTGTTCTGTTCTGTTCTGTTCTGCTGGCAGATCTTGGCAGCAGAGTGATTCTGTTGGCAGATCTCAGATCAGCTGACAAAAGAGGCTTCTGCCAGAAGAAGAGCTTCTCTTCAGTCCCATTAGATAATGCACCAAGATTAGTGACTACATGATGAAGCATGTAGCATGGCAAATTAAGTTATACTTGAATAAGTTCTTTATATTTTAGCATAGATAAACTATTTGGGTTTCTCCCTCCCATCTCCCAAAAACTAAAAAAGATCTGAATGCTCATGTTTAGGTACTAAAATCAGTCTGCAAAACAGGTGCATTAAGTAATGATTTCAATGTATAGGCAAATTGTGAGTTTAATGAAAATAGGGATTTTAGAGAATTCCCCGAATCCAAATCCTGGAAGGTTCTGGGAATCTGCGAATCTAACAAATCTTGAATCTTTCGAATCCTTTTTTAAAAAAAGGTTTTAAAAGCAAGGGAAAGAAGGATAATCTTGGGCAAGGCACGCTCTCTCAGCCTTAGCAAAAACTTAGGTAAAGGCAAACCTCCCTCTGAAGACATCTGGCCAGGACAATTGTCATCGTTTTGCCTCGGGATCTCCCCAGATTGAAAATAACATGAATGCCCTTTCTACAAAAGCAGGAAAATGTGGATTAATCCACATTTTTTCTGCCTGTGTAAACAGGGCCACATACTACAGTCCAAAGATAATCCAGGTCAAAACTGGATTTTCTTTGCATAGCTCCTTATGCCACCCTGGGGTTTGTAGTTTGATGATGCACCAGCACACTTTTGCAGAGAAGTCTGTGACACCTTGTAAAACTACAAACCCCAGAACTGTGTACGAAAGAGTTTTGCAAGGGAGCTATGCAAAGGAATCTTTCAGCTGTCTTTGAAATCTCAAGACTGTGCCTTCCAGTCAAGTCTCTAGTCCTCCAACAAGGAAGGCACTTTAAAAAACAACAACCAGCCTCTAGTCCAGTCTCAATTCTGTACCCTGCAGTCTCAAGTCAAGTCTTAAGTCCTGCAACAAAGCACTTAAAAAAAAAAAAAACAGCCTCCAGTTCAGTCTCAGTTCTCCACCCTCAAGTCCAGTCTCAAGTCCTGCAAGGGACTTTCAAGTCAAATCTCTAGTCCAGTCTCAATAATTCCCAATCTTTACCCTCCAGTCTCAAGTCAAAAGAATAGAGATTATTACCTTGCAGAAGAAGGCAGCTCGGGCAGGCACAGGCAGTCTGAGCAGGCATATCTTGTGGAAGGAGGTACACTAGCCTACTTGTGGCAATCACTGGATGAGATTGTGTGACCTTGCCCTGAGCCCCACTTCTTCTGATAGGCATCAGACTCACTGACCCCAGCATTTATACATGCCATTGATTATTAAATGAACTGAAATATTAAATATTAAATGTTCAACTTAAATATATTAGAATACAACCCCAGATGTAATTTCTGAAATTGTTAGCAAAGGCCATTATTACTCCAAGGGAAAAACTCACCTACTTGCCATCTCCCCTTGTACATCTGGTCTCCCAGGTTTTCAGGTGTCCCGGTCTCCAACAAACTATTTGGTTGGTGGATTCGAAAGATTCAGTTTGCCTATTTTGGTGCAGGGATTCGGATTTGCGAATCTCGAGTCGAGAATTCAAAGATTTGAGGATTCGGTTGGCCCATCCCTAGGTGACAATATGTCATGAACTCAAAAATATGCCTCTTCATATTTCTAAAACATATAAACTAGACCAAAAGTATTTAGAGTTGTACTTTCAGGGCCTTTCTGTACTACAGTGTTATAGTGCTATTATTCCACTTTCAACATCCTGTGGAATCCTGGGATCTGCAGTTTAGGGAAGATCATTTAGAATTCTCAACCAGAGAGCTCTTTGGCCTCAGTAAACTACAAACCCCAGAATTCCACAGGATGTTGAACAGGCAGTAATAGCACTATAACAATGTAGTGCAGAAATGGCCGCAGTCTCTGTAGGGCGAAGCAACAGAACAGACACAACTCCAGATCAACTTCTGCTTGTTAATTATTCTATAATTTTCTGTAGAAAACGTACATTTGGATAAAAACTATAATTTTCTATGGTTTGCATTTCACTTTTGTGAATAAACATGCTAGATCCTGAATTTGAGATTTTTAGAAGTACATGATGAAAGATAGATGGGTTTGATCATCCTTTTTAGAACTGAAGGCCAGAATCCAGTGGTATCCTTCCATTAGATCTCACAGCTTCTGCTAGAATGGTGACACTCACACCCCCTTGCACTCTAAAGACGAGCTCCTCAGGATTGGAAAACTTTCTGCCCCTGGTGTTTTGGCACCACGAATGGCTATAGCAGAAAGTTGAGGGAAAGAAGTTGCCAGTTCTGCTAACATCAGACACTGAAGTACAGCACTGGATAATTGTTTCATTCTGCAAGTACCAGAAAAATGTTTAGAATACCAGTAATGAAGCCTGTCTCTTAGAAAAGGATGCATTAGAAATGAAATCAGCACGGTGACATCAAAAGTGTTAATGCTGTATGAATGAATCAGAAAAAGAAGTGATTAATATTATATAAAGGAGACTCAGTTCCTCATCCTACACCCACCTTTTGAGCTGAGTTATTATGCCAAAGAAGAGCAAACAGTGAAAACCATTAAAGGGTGAACAGAAGGAAAACCCATTTGATGTCTTATTGGCCACCTCCTGTTTTTTGAATAATGTTCAATAACACAGGGGAACAGATATTTACCACTCTTCTCCGTGAGATCCATTATCTCTGATTAATTCCTCATGTTTTATAAAACTGAGCCTCAGTAAAAAAACACCATTCCATTATGTTGTGAGCTGAATACTGATAGGACATTATCCAAATAAAAGCTTAATGGTTTGGATGACAAGGTTAGCTAGGCCAGGTCGTAGCATGCTAAACCTTTTAGCATTGTATATTGTTAATTCCAATTTATTCCTCTCTAATGAAATAACTGGCTCAAAAGCTTAGAAAGCTTTATGCACTGTATAAAAGTATAACATCTCAGAGTTGCAAAGCTTTAGTTTAAAATCATGAACAAGAAAACCTAGAAACAGACAGGAAGTAGGATCAAAGAATACAGGCAGGTTTAAATACAGCACAAGATGGACTGCTTAATGTTACTCTATCAAAAAAAAATGGCTCTTGATCGGTCTCCACTAATGTCAGCATCGCATCTTTCAGAATTTGTGACACTACAACAATCCCCAAGGCCTTCATGCTTGGATTGTAGCAGTGTGTATAGAATGTATGATTTATTCAATAAAAGAGAACCCCTCTGCTATGCAGATTTTTGTGGAGCAGAGGATGAAACCAATTACATGGTCTTTTTATCAGTACCTGCAACAATGTCATTTTCTTAGCCAGGCTCACATTGAATAGCAAAGCACATACAGCCCCGAAAAAGAAACAAAACCCCCCACAGAAATTGCAATTATTTTGCCTAAAAATATGATATAATCTCTTCATAACACCTTCCAAATGCCATTAGGTGAAGACAAGAGCTCCTTTGTTGGAGCATGAGCGAGTGACCTGAGCAAGTCTTTTGAAGAAGATACTGGCAGTATTTCTCAAGCTCTGTTGCATCTTTATCAGGCAACAATAACATAAAGGAAATACCATGCAATCTTATCAGCAGTTAGGTCACTATGCCTACAAAGCTTCACCTGATACCATCCAAACTATAGTCAGTATTCTTACATGGGGTGGGCTCATATTAATTTATATTTTCATATTTTTTTACTTTCCCCCCCCATTTATTTATTTATTAATTTTTAACAATAATACTCTTATTTTGAACCAAAATAACATACATTGAAAAGATAAGGAGGGAAGAAGGAGGAGAGGAAGAAAGAAAGAGAGAGAGAGAGAGAGAGAGAGAGAGAGAAAGATGTATAACTAAAATACATATAAATAAATGTGTATTTGTATAAGTGTAAAAATAGGGCTCTGACCTCTCCCATTCCAACTATAATGAAAAGAAAAATAAAATAGTATTGTTCTACCATTACAGATCTAACTAAATAATCTTACTAAAATTACTAATAACCATAATCACAGATTATTACATTGTTAGATTTCTTATTGCTCAAAAAGTTGACTTTACACTGCAGCCTCCAGTCTAGGAAGGACCAACTCACTTATTCCTTTCAAGAGCCAGTGTTTTCATCAGTCCTCCATCCATATTCCCAACTCATTGTGTGTGTGGGGTGGAATAATAAGCAACAGTGGTGAGTGCTGATGTGGGATTGTGTGCATTACTTTGAGAAGCCTGGTTACTGAGGAGGTAAGATCTGGCGGGGAGGACCCTTAGTCTGTGGAACAGAGAGCCTAAGGACCTTGAGGAGGCAAGATATAAATGGGACTATCCAGTGATGTAGACTCAAGTCGATTGACTCGAACTCAAGTTGGACTTAAGTCGCTTCAGTGACTCGACTCGGACTTGACCCGGCAATAAATGATGCACTGACTCGACTCGACTCGAGACTTGTATATTTTTGGTGACTGACTTACTGCCTTTGGTTCAGTAACATAACGTATTCATCCAGAAACCTTACGACTTTGAACAATGCTTCCATCTTTTTTTTCTTTTTTTTTGCCTACTGGTCACATGACAATCTGTCTCAAGACCAAAGTTTGGGTGCATTTCTCAGAGGGAAACAGCAGATGGGTTAGGCCATGGGCTTGAGGTCTGCTCAGCAGTTTGTGCCGCTGCATATTGGAAGAGCCTTATAAAACTTTTCCTAAGAGCTGAAGGCAAGACTCTCCCTGAGAGAACAGGGTGCATTTGTCAGAGGGGAACAGCAAAAGTGTTAAGGAATGGGCTTGAGGAGGAAGGATCTTTCCTTCTAAAGCTTTGAAGCTTCAGTAATGGGGAGTAAGAAGGATCGTATTCCCCACTTCTGAAAAATCCTCCAGCTTCTGAAATGGGAAGTACGAAAGATCCTATTCCACACGTCCAAAGCTGCAGATGGTAAAATCACAAATGTGGAGGGCTGACTCTTCTTAAATTGTTAATACTGTCTTTATTCAACTCTGCCCAAATTTCTGTAATATAGGTTGAGGTATAAAATTGGCTCCCAGACTTAAGACTTGACTTGAGACTTGACTTGAAAGTATCTTCAACGACTTAAAACGTCACTTGAGACTTGACTTGAGACTTGAAGGTAGAGACTTGACTTGAGATTTGGAGTAAAAGACTTAAATACATCACTGGGACTATCTAAGAAAGTATCCATCCTTTCGCAGGTCGGTAAAATGAGTACCCAGCTTGTTGGGGGCAATTAGCTAAAAATACATTGTAAACCGCTTAGATAACACTCAGTTGATAAGCGGTATAGAAATAAATTCTATTGCTATTGCTATATGGAATCTCTTCTACAACAAATTATATGGGTGTTTCAGACAGCTTTGCAACTGACTTGGCCAAATCTCAAACTAAGTCAGATGATTCAGACAAATCCAAATCAGACCCAAATCAGGCTGGAGCAGATCAGTTCAGCAAACTGGTCAGTGAAAGAAAGATAGACAGTGGTCTCTTAAATTTTCCAAGATAGCACCATGTGCAGAAAATACTTGGGTAGGTAAAGGAATAGGGGATTGAATTGATGTGATCATTGCACAGTTTTATGGGATTTTTTCCAGTAACACTATAACGCGCAATCATGATGGCTGGAACAGCAACAGGAGTGGGACTGCAATCATGTTGTACTGTAGCACACATCGTGGACCAGCTTCAATGTATCCCTATGTCAGGGTGGGACTGTAGTGTGGAAATAGCCTTAGTGAAGTATTACATCCCTACATCATAGATGCTATTATAGTGGAAAAATACAGCATGCTTTAGCAGACTTTAAACATATTTAAGCAAAATTTTAAGATGGCTGTCATAATTACTACCTGCTCTACTTTGTACAAGTCATTCCTCCCCACTAAATTTCTTGCATGTGAAAAAAAAAAAAAACAAAATGTCATGGTCATTTCTAAGACAAATATTAAAGATAGCTGGCACTGAACACTTGGATCTATTTATCTATAATTTGGCAGGATAGATCTCCTATCCAGCAGTTACTGCCTCTCCAGATTTCATGTACTTTTGTCCAAAAGAGAAGAGCTTGAGGTCACTTGTGTTTCCCAGCTCAGCTCTTATCAATGAATCAAATGTTTCAATTACCAATTTTTGGGTTGGATCGAGGACCAAATCAAGTCACATCAGACCTCAGTCAGTCCAAATCAATGTTGAGTCAGAATCACCAAACTGAACCCCAAACAAAACTGGTGAGAGGGCTTTCCCTGTTCTACTTGAGCCTTTCCAAAGTCTTACTTCCTCCCGATAGTCTTTGGATGGTAATTCTTACTTTACCTACTCCTAGCACTTAAATTTCTGCTAGGAAGGGTGTTGAGGACCATTCTTTTTATTTGTCATTGGGCCCTTGCCAACACAAATTGACATAGAATCAAACAGTTGGAGCTACCCATTCCAATCCCCTGCCATGCAGGAATACACTGTCAAAGCACCCCAACAGATGGTCATCCAGCCTCTGCTTAAAATCCTGCAAAGAAGGAGACCCCACCATACTCTGAAGGAGCGTATTCCACTGTCTAACTGCTCTTACAGTCAGGAAGTCCTTCCTAATGTTTAGGTGGAATCTCTTTTCCTGTAGTTTGCAGCCATTGGTTCATGTCCTAGTCTCTGTAGCATCAGAAAATAAGCTTGTTCCATCCTCCATATGACATTCTTCAAATATTAAAACATGGCTATCATGCCACCTCTTAACCTTCTCATTTCCAGGCTAAACATATCCAGCTTCCTAAGCCACCCCTCATAGGGCATGGTTTACAGGCCTTTTACCATTTTGGTCTCCTTCCTCTGGACATATTCCAACTTATCAATATCCTTCTTCAGTTGTGGTGCCCAGAACTGAACACACTATTGCAAGTGAGTAGAGTGGTGTGACAGAGTATAGGGGGAGCGGTATCCTGAGCGGTAGAAAAGCCACCCAGCAACAGGTTGTCAGCAACCAGAATGGCCAGTCCAGAGGAAAACCCAGCCCCTTTACTCAGAAGGAGGGGGTTGGAGGCCTGAGTGAGAATGTATTTATAGCTGACACACTGGTTTGGTTGAGAAAGACTTCCAGAAAATTCAGACTTTCAGGGATCAAGAGTGAATCCTTCAGCCTCACTCATTGAATGATGGGGGTGTTTTATCAGGGAAAGCCTAGAGAAGAGGCAGAAAAGATATCAACCCACTGTTAAATCAGGACAGAGAGAGTGGCCTAGATTTGGGAACATAGCCTTTGGCAAAGAGAGAAGCCAAAGGGCTGTATGTATGTATATGTGACCTGTGCCTTTATGCTGTTTAAAGAGACAAGAAACTGTTTAAACACACTCTGAAGATCTCTTTGAACTTAGACATACATACAAAACCAATACATTATTCTGTCTGCTGTTTCAGTATGGATTGTACTATATTTTTTTTATAAAATTGGTCTCAGTTGAATGATTCCCAGTGGTTATAACCATCCAGAACCATGCTACCATAACTCATTAAAGTTTTTAATTGGCAACTGAAAGTTTTTACCCTGTTTACACAAAGGCGATATTTCTAGGGAAGGCCACAACTGTGCATAAAGTGGCAAGGTGCTTTAGCAGATTCAAGGGGGAAAGCTGCCATTCCACTCTGAAAGAAAGAGCAAGGCTTTGTCTGTTGTCTCCACAAGTGATACTATTACATCCCTTGACCTAGAACACTTTACTCCTACTGACGCAACCTATAATTGTTTTTAAGACTCAAAAGTTCAGCTTTTGGTCCACAAGACTCCTAGATCTCTTTCACATGTACCATCCTATTTCTATGCAAGCCATCCTATTTCTATGCATTTCATTTTTTTCTGCCTAAGTGTGGTACCTTACTTTTCTCCCTGTTGAAATTCATTGTGTTAGTTTTGACCCAGCTCTCTAAACTATTAGGATCATTTTGAATTCTGATCCTGTCTCTGAGGTGTTAGCTACCCGCCCCCAATTTGATGTCATTTGAAAATTGATTAGCATGCCATCTATTTCTTGATGGAACCACCTTCTTAGGCAACATTTTCAAGTACAGTCATCCCCCCACATTCACTAGGGTTAGGGGCATAGGACCTCCCTGAAAGTGAAAAAAACCATGAATAACTCTCGGCCCTCCCAAACCATATTTAACACACAAAAAACATATGATCACCATATTCAACCCACTGTGGATTTCTTTGAGACACTGGGGTTCCTTCACAAAGCAGAAGTGGGTGGACAGTGGGGCTTACTTGTCACCTCCACTGCTGTCCAACAGCATTTTTAATGAGGACTTACAAGCTTCATTCTCAGTTTCTCAGTCTCACAAGACTTGCAGTCCCTATTAAAAATGGCATAGGGAGGCAGGAGAGGTGACAGCAAATAATCCATGAATAATCAAATCCACAAAAGTGAAACCTGCAAATATGGAGGGCTGACTGTACTTGAATAAAGAGGAGAGTGGTTAAGTAACCAGAATATTTTCTGCTTTTGGGGGCAATAAGGGATCTGATAACAGCCACCAATGACACCATTCAATTCTTCACTGTTCTGGAACTCTTCTTCAATGCCAAAAATACACTGAGCATGGCTGTTTGTCACATCCCTTTGTTTACTAACAAGCAGAACTGACCGGGACAGTTTTACCCAGGATCCATTTGCTGGTCCCCCATCTCAGTTCACAATGCTGCATAAGGGGATAAGACTTCTGACTGGTCTCTTCTGCATTCCTGAGGACACTGCAGCCCAAACCAAGCCTGACAATAGCATTACCAAGTGATTTCAGGAGCTGAAATTATGCTGACCATGATATATGTAGTTCCGTCTGACAGCTTTGCATTTACCTTTAGGCCACTCGGAGATTTTGTTTTTGTTTTAAAGCTACCAAGTGGGATAAAGGTCTTGGATAGATACATCTGTATATTTCTTAAAATGGGAAATTTGGTATCAATTTCTATGTTATAGAGCTTGCTTAGAAAAGCAATGGCCATTCCTGCACAATGGGATTCTTGCAAATCATCCTGTTGTAGTCCCAGCAGGGAAGGGAGCGTGACAGGAGTGCTCCCCTCTACACGGGACCAGCTCCCTGTGGAAGAGAGCGCGACGGCCACACCTGTCAGGACCCTGAAACTCCAGGACACAAGCTTTGAGTCTGAGCCAGAGGCCCTGGAGCCTGCTGCACTAGCACAGCCCACTCCAGAGGCTGCCCCAGGCACAGAGCCCTTGGCCCTAGTAGTCCCAGCAGCAGAGCCAGGGGCTGCCTCAGACCCAGCCAAGCCAGAAGAATCGGATAGTGAGATTCAAGAGCAGGTGCCTACTTACCAGCAGCATCGGGAGCAAAAGAGTGCTCTCAGGAGGTCAAAACGTTTAAATAGAAAATGCCAGGCAATCAGGGTCCAGCTGCGATAACACCTGGAGGAGTGATCTGCCTATAAAAGCAATCACTCAGCCTTGGGGTCTTTGTCGGCTCACAACCGTCCATTTTTGGGGGGGGGGTGCTTGTTGTGTATCCTGGACCCCAGCCTTGCCTCCTGGAATGCTGCCCGACCTGCTGGAACGTCGCCACCCTTTTGATCTCGGACCGACTCTGGTAACTTCTCTGTTTGAACAGACTTTGACTGTGTGCTTGCTTGGCTGTGACGTAACAGCCAGGGAGTCTCCCTGCTGCTGGTATTTACTGCTATTTTTTCTGTTCTGTTCTGCTGAAGTAAAGCCCTTTAATTTATTCCCTGCCTTATCTGCAAGAGACCTGTAGCCGGCTCCCTTGGCTGCTCCCCAGGCCTTGGCGTTGACAACACCCCTTCCTTCTGCAGCACAGCTGGGTCCTTTCCCAGGCTATGCTGGGGAAGGAAATGTTCTTGCCCTTCCACAGGATGGGTAAGTAAGGGAGTGTGACGCGATTGTGAGTGCTAAATGGATTTTATCCATTTAGCAAATACCCCACAGGCACAACACATGGGGACAGGATGGCAGTGGGCCAGTGACAATGTCATGTGGAAGCACAATCAGCCAACCGCTGCCATCCTGTCCCCATAGCGGGATAGCCCCATCATGCAGAAATAACCAATATGTATATTCTGCAAAAAACAAATATTTTTGTTTGCTTACCTTTATCGACTGATTTCTTCTGATTATGTACATAAAAATATCCAAACTTGCAAGAACTGACCCTTCCATTTGTAAATATAAAATTTGTTCCAGTCAAATGAATAAAATAGCCCAGACATGCAGGAAATCCATATTTACCATCCTACCAGATCTGTCCCTTCTGTTTGAATACGTAGAACTTCTCTCCCAATAAGTTGAACAGAATAGCTGAGCATGCAGCAGCTTTGTATGCACATCAGAGCATGTGTGGAACCATGGGTCAACATCTGTCTTGTTTTAAAACATTTAAATTGCTTTGATCTAAAGAATTTCAAGCACTTATCATTACTGGAGCTAATTTATTAACAAAACTGTACACGTAATTCACTTTCTGGAAGTTAGTTTATCATTTGTTCTCATTACTTTCATAGATATAATATTTTTTACTTTACTTATTGGAGTGATGCATTCCCTTTACTGAAGAAATATTCTTTCCATGAAATCTCTTAAACCACAATCTATTAAATTACCAGTCATATAGTATTAATTCTCCTGCTTGAGTTCAGATTTCCCAGTGTTTCACAATATTCCAAAGCCAACAAAGAAAGGGAGGAAGGAAGCTCTTCATAGCATTTGCCCGAGTCAGAGTCCTATTGAGCATACCAGCCTTCCAATTCAAAGCAATAAAACATCAATCTCCTAGCTCTCCAACACAGTAGTCCCTCTAATTCTACATTAGCATTATACACAAACAAACAAAAAAACAGTATAAAAGCCCCAAGAGGCAATTCACCACATTTCTGCATTTCCCAAGGCCAAATTGGCTATTGAAAACTTAATTTAAAAAGCTGACACAGATACCACAGTTAGAATGGTAAATCTACCTACCATCTGCCAGATTCTTAAATAAAGTTTTCAATCACTGTTTCAGTCTTCATAAGCAGAGAGTTCTGCTTTTAGCTGTCTCTCCAGCAAGTCATTCTTACTAAAGTTCATTGCTTTTAGCATTCAAACACACCTGGAAGGACTTAGGAGGAGGTCAAAAGTTGATAGCTGAATAGGGTTTCTCTCCCTCCCTTTATGGCCTCCAGTCAAGTAAAAGCTGGCATGTAGACAATGCTTTCTGAGAAGGTTCATGGGAAACATAATGGAAGCTCTTATGTAGAGTTTGGAAATTTTATTCCCAGAATCTCTCATGCAGAATGGAACTGGTGATGCTCCCTGAAAGTTTTAGGATTTATAGTCCAGAAAGCTGTGTTTTTTTAAATAAAGACCTCTGGCTAAAGCATAAAATTTTGAAATGTGTGATGAGCTGTTGGGCCACCAAAGCAAGGAAGATGCAGAAACTTCCCAAAGTCTTTCCAGGATTTGTGTGGCGGCTGTGCCTGTGCCAGGAGAACCACAGAACTCCTTTCCAAACCAACCTCTTTGATACGCCCTGGAAGAAGATGGAGACCAGATTCATTGCTCCACCCATAAGGTGGGTTACAACATTTCTCTACTCATCTTCTAGGAGTGCTTCCTAACAGAGACACTTTAAGGGCTAGAACAAGCCATGCCTGTAGCATCATTCTTGAGCAATAGTGTTTTCATTGCCAAAAGGGCAGCTGGCACATTTTGTCTGCCTTCCCTCACCACCATCACATGATCCTGTAAAAAGGGCAGGGAAACCTGGATACAAAAGCCTGTTTACTGTCAAGACTGTCAAGGAATATGACGTCTATTTATGATGCCGTTTGCACCAAAGGGCGGAACAACAACGGCATATACATTCAGGGACAAAGACGTTAGAGCAATAGCATGCATATTTTTATATCACTTATCAGCGCAAGCACTCTTTAAGTGGTTTTTCTCAAATTGACTCTTGAGTTAAGTAACAAGGGCTAAAAAAGGAGGTAAAAATGTTCTGAGGAGCAGAAGGACAAGGAGCAGGACGAAGTGAGAAAGAAAATGAGCAGACTAGGCTCTCAAGTACAGAATGAAATAAAAGTGAGGCACATCAAACCAGAGAGAAATCTGCTGAGGACATCCAATCCATCTAGCATGATCAGTTTTTAACAAAGGTAAAGAAAAAACATTGCAGAATTACAGCCAACGCAACAAACAGATAACAGAAATACCCTGTGAAGGGAGAACACTCTTGTCCAACCATATTATTGGTGACAAGGCTGCACTGTCTTCTTTTTTTAAGCTAATGCAGACCAGATGACTATACAGGCAGGGAGGTGAGCAAAAGATAAATTGTTACTTGCTGATATCCACGGTACCATCAGCAGATACCACAGTACTGCACTGCACCTACCTTAGACTAATTTTTAAAAATCCTTTGTGTATGTTTTTATTCATACATTAAGTCATTCAAGACAGATTAGTTATAACTTAACTGTTAACAGATTCTGGTCATATGCTCTTACACCAGGGTGGAAGTGGGAGTGGAGGAAGGAGAAGAGGAGGAGGAGGAAGAGGAAGAGGAGGAGAGCTGTCCTGTTGTTTTGGCCAACTTTGTATTGTATTGTGTTGTATTGTAGGATTGCTACGATATGGCAGTGTATTTTAAATTTGCAATGAGAACTTGAACCACATTGCTGTGCTGCAATGATTCTAGTTAAAAAATAAAAAATAAAAAAAGTTGAACATAAAAAAAAAACCTGAAGCCAGTCCTCTACCACCATCTCTACACCCTCCCCTCCCAGAAGTGTGAAAGGAACTGATTACAGCCTTCTGTCCTTCCCCTCCAGTTATTTCTCTGCCAACACAGATGGCACCAGCTGTGTGCACATAAGGATCAGGGGCCAGTTATACAGAAATCAATAAATGCCCTGCAGTCACAATTGTATTTATCCAAACCTCTGAATGTTTAGGATTATCCTTTTCCCCATTTGTGTAAATGAAAATATACAGCATCTAGAACTATGTTTGGAAATGTGACACATTTGAATGGGTGCTTTTTTAATTTTAATGGCACATTTAAATTTTAAATCATTATAATATGTATCTCTATGCTTGAATTTATTATATACAGTGAAAGCTCAAGATTTTTTTTTCTTACATGGCCATAAATATTTACAAGGCTTTTTTTTTTCTTTTCTTTTTTTTGGCATTCTTCAGAAGCAGCACAGATTATGACATGTTCACAGTGTTGCTGGGGGAGTGGTGCTCCATTTTTAAGCCTTTTATTTCCCACAGTAATTGCAATATTTCTTCAGTTTGTTTGGGCAGTGCCTGGAGGATAGGAAGAATTACTGGTCCCAGTTTTTTCTAAATGAAATTTCTATTTACAGTGAGTAAATAATAAATAGGAAAAGCATGTTTTTTATACACGCGCGCGCGTGCGCGCACACACACACACACACACACATTCATCAGGTAATATTTTACAGTGTAATTCTGCCACACACACATCCTCCCTACTCCCCCAAACTCCACTCAGTAGACTTATACATTTCCTTAGAAGCTTGCCTTTCTGGCTTAGAATAGCTTGCTTGACTCAAACTATCTCTCTGTTCCAGAAAGGGCCAAAGCTGGATGTCTCCAAACAAATGTGAGCAAGAAGGGAAAGGGAGAGGTCTCTTCCCTGAAGTAGAAAAAAATTTCTGGAACTTTTGATAGGTTTTCCTGGAGAAAATGGAGTGGGAGAAACCTGAGCAAGGAAACTAAAGCTAAAGGAACCATCAGGATACAAATGCCAACTGCGCTGTCTTAACACTCCGTATGCCACGCTCACACAGCTTGAGGTAGAAGTGGAAGTGTGAAGCCCTTGCCCGCTTTAGGCATTGCTCAGAAGGTTGAACATAAAAGCTCTAACTTTTTGCAAGCACCACTCCCCCAACAGGGAAAAAGCTGTGATAGGATCTCTCATTGCATTTGTAATTCTGAAGTTTTCTCATTAGACTGAAGATGGCTTCCATCCTGTTGGTTGTTTCTGATTTTCCTAAAGGCATAACCTGTTCCTTGATTTTTGTTTCCTAATGTGGTGAAAACTATGGTGACTGAAGAAGAAGGCTAAGGTTACTTCAGCCCTGGTGTGTGAAGCCAGTGGTTGCCTTCAAACCCCAGGGAAAGCAGAAACCACCTGGCCAAGTGCTTTCCAGTCCTGTGAAGTGAATAACAGCTACCTTGCAACACCTTGATATGACCAACCAGTTGAGTCATAATCAGTTGAGAGGTTAGGACAGGAGCCATGACTCCATAGGGCAGCCTCCAAAAACTGCCACCTCAACCTTCCCAAATCTCCCTCAAACTAACTTTTTATTGTATTCACTCCATATAGAAAATTGAAGCTCCCCATTTAAACACATCATAGCATTACCTTGCACTGTTTAAAATCAGATTTTTTTTCCCCCAAAACCAGAGCTGGATTTCCAGTTCTTTCTGGGTTTTGTTTCATTTTGTCATATTTGGAAATCTGTGCAGCCTTTGGTCAGTGATAGCATAAGAAAATTTGTCACCCCAGGCCTGCTGAAGTTGCCCAACCCTGTAGTAGAGTCAGACTCTGGTTGTTTTGAATCACATTAATTATGTCTGAGAACAGTATTGTTGTTGTGTATCTTCAAGTTGTTTCCAAGTTATGGCAACATCAAGGCAAACTTATCATAGGGTTTTCTGGGGCTGAAAGTGTGTGATGCGCCCAAGGTCACACAGTGGGTTTCCATGGCTAAGTGGGGAATCGAACCCCAGTCTCCAGGTTCATAGTTCAGCACTCAAAACGTTACAGCACGCTGGCTCTCTTGAGAATAGTATAGCAACAGATAATGCCCAGAATCCTATTTGTAACTGGCAGAGAGGCAGATATAAAGTAAGGTCCAGGAAGAGCAGTGGCTGCTTTATTTGTGAGAAAGAGCCCAGAAGAAGTTGCAGCAAATTGGGTCCGTCGGCTTGACGCTGACTAGCAGTTGAGAGAAGGAAGAAGGGAGGATGCATTGATTTGGCAGGCCCAGGGGGTGAAGGCAGCCAGCCAGCTGGCAGCAACATGGAGCATTCTTGGCACTCCCTGCCCATCACGGCCACTCAGTGGCTGTTGAGATTAGGGTGGCAGGGCTGTGTTGGGTACTAACCAGCTGTCACTGGGCTGCCTAGAGGATCATTGCACAAGTAAGTACTGGATACCTACTTGTGTAACATCGCAACAATTGTCTGCATTATTTTAAATCATCAAGAGAATTCCAATGTGAGCCAATGTGTGCTAGTAACTTGAAGCAAATGCCTGGAGTGAGCAGATAACTTTATTCTACAGCTAGAAAAAGAGCTCTTATTCTGAGCAGGCCTAATATTTAGGATTTCTTAGTTTAAATACTAATAAACACAACACTTGAATATTTTGCTTACAGCATTCAATGCTCCATCTGCTTATTATTAATCACAGGCAGCATATAATACTTCTGATGGACCTGACAATCATACTCAAAATATTTTTTTCCCTAGAGATCCAGACATGGGTTTCTTGTTCTGAAGGCAAGAGACAATCTCTTTTGGTTTGTGAAGGTGATGTTCTAAAGTCCTATTGTCCAGACATTCAGCAGCTCCTATGGGCCCATTGTCATAGTTAAGATTCTAAAAGCCAGTAAAACACTCTCTTATTTTTTTAACAAAGATTTCCTGGGAGGAGACTCTTCTCTTTGAAGGGTTGCTTCTCTCACCTACCTCAGATGAAATCAGAGATTGAGATCCCATGTGCTTTAACATTCTATAGCTCACGTTGTTATATTTAATACACTTGTAACTTGAATTAATTATTTATTAATGCTTGATAAAATATTTATAAAATGGAACCTTGCCACAAAGCAATTTGCTGTCTTGGCTGCTGTAAAGATATTTCCCATATTAACTGAAGCAAATTTTAAGTTCAAGGAACTAAGTGCTCAGTGCAGAATTTTTAAACTTTATTTCATGTTCTTTATGTCTTATATTCTTTGTTCAGTTATTGGTTAACCAATAAGAAAACTGAGTGTAATCTTACTGGAATTTACTGCAATTTGATGGATCACACTTCTGAGTAGAAATGTATAGAATTGTGCTAAGATGGCATTGCATTATAAGGCCATTAAAAAGGCATCAAATCACAGATTCATATATGGGTTAAATAAACTGCAAATAGAAATTTATTTAAACTGTAAGACTGTCTTGTTCTATACTCATGTACCAATTTTATTTCTCTTCATGGACAGTGGAACTATATTGGTAATTTTCTAGTACAGGAGTGGGAATCATGCAACCTTTCAGATGTTGTTGGTCTGGAACACCCATCATTCCTCACCATTGGCTGTGTTCACCAGGCATGGTGAGAGCTTAAAATAATGGGAGGAGTAACCCTGCTCTAGCAGATATCAGTGAAGTAAGCATTATGATTCAGTTTCTTATACTGGTTAGTCAATCAATATTTTATGGTTTCATTAAAATTCTCAGCCTAAGATCCATGAAATATCTGCAAGAGTGCTGTCGGTAGTCTGTTGGGGCCTACACTGATTGATCACTGAGGCCCTAATCTATAGGGAGAGGTAAAATGGATGAACCAATCAGAAAAAGAGTGAAAAGAGTCACAATGATGAAGCCCATCAATTAATTTCCTGAAAAATAGAAGGGATTAAATGCCAGGTATAATCTGTATCATGAAAATGTTTACTGATAGCAAGAAGCATCAGGCAGGACAGATTAAACATTTTCATAGGCTTTGTTAAAATTGTTTAAAACAGCTTGTTCACCAAGACTTCAAAAGCTTTCAGCTGCAATGTAGCAGTGTGCAGAAAGGAAGAGGTTAGGAACCTTTGCTGTTTCTGTTCCAGGCTAGGGGACCAGTTTTCTACTATTTGTGCATTTTAAGAGAGAGCACCAGAAGATAACAAGAAAGATTTCCTTCATTTGGAGATGTCCTTCAAGAATGTTACAATAATTCTAGTCCCAGTCTGACTCAGCTGGTACTCTATGTAATCATGCCAAATGGTTAATCTTTTCTTGAATGGAAGAGCAGGGTTCAGATTGTTAAATTAATTATGGCATGTAGAGTAAAATGTGTTTGGCATATTGTGTCTGAAAATTAGAAATAAGCTAATCAGAGTATCATTTTCGCTATTATCGTTGAAATGCACATCCATTTTACAGTGTTGCCTCAACGATCCACTGAAATTGAGTCTGCTATTTGTTAGATTCTGATATGGAGAACAAGTAACCTGCAGCTCTTGTTGGACTATAGTTCCCAGCACTTCCTATGGTTAGACTGGGAGTTGCAGCCTAACAATACGGAGGGCAAGCATTCTCCTACAATGGTTTAATGGCCAGATGCTGAAAAGAAATGTGCAAAAGCCCCCAAGACTATCTTTTAAGGTTCTGTAAGTAGGTCAATGCAGATAGTTCATGAAATTTCCTGACGTTGTGAGTCTCTGTACACATCTGGCTAAGTAATGAAGCTCCTTTTTCAAAAACTGGACTAACACGTATGCAGAGTCCCTCTATGTGTTCCATCCAGACCTTTCATCCCTTTCCCCCCACCCCACCCCACTCTGTTTACCTTCCCATGGGCTCCAAGGATGTAGTAGTAAATTTTGAAGCAAGAGGAGCTCACTGCAACTGTCCCAACAGCCAACATCTAAAGAAAGTCCAAAATACAGGTAACTGTTCTTAACAAAATATTCAAGGAATTTTCATCTCCACCAGGTCTTACGTGATTGGATCTTAATTGCCCATTCAAAACCAAGCCAGACCCAAATATTTTGCATTAGAAGAGTAGTAGGTCCCAATAGTATACTGTTGCTGGGGAAATCTTTTCTGACCTCCACCCCACCCAGCTACTACTATGAGGGTTGCAGTTAAGCTGAGAGGGAGTAGTGACAGATAATGTCGTCATCCATACTAAATATAAAGTCCTGTCACTTCAACCCTGTGAATTCTAATTCACATGATTTTTGACACTCTCAAGGAACTGGGAATAATTATGGCCTAGTCTCAGTTCGTGGGGGAATTGTGTGGATTGTTCTTCAATGTGTGGTGAAGTACAAGTGGAAACTCAGGCATGGTCTCGATACTGATGGGATTATAAGAAAAACAAAACACTGTGCCTAAACTCAGCCTCTCTCATGACAGCCATGGCCACTATTACATACGCTCTAGAATTTCACAGATGAAAAACAGGACCCTTTCCGCATCTTACTTTTTCACGGAGGTGGGGGGTGGTGTTCGCACGAGCAGCCTCTTGTGCGAGGCGCTCACTTCGCTGCTCCTTCGTCCCGCAACTGGCTTGCCAGTCACGCGAGCGCTGAGCGAACGCCCCACCCCTTCCCACTGCAGCGCAACCTGGGAATTGCAGGCTAGCACTGAGGCAGGAAGCGTGACCAGCCCGCTCGTCCGACGCACCGCAGGGCAGGTAAGTGCACGAGGGCCCCGGGAGCCTTGCGCGACCATGCAGCATTTTCAGCTTGAAGCCAAAAATTAAAAAATGCATGCGCGGTTTGCATTAGGCTCGTGAGCGTCGCGTAAATGGGAGTGCGTCGTATGGGGCCCTCTCGCAAAAGAAACTACGTGCGAAAAGGGCCCAGGATACATGTGGCCAAACAGCAGTGTGTGGTCAGGATGGCAAAAGTTATTGAGGAACACACACCAGCTAGGAGAGGCTGCAGCAGTTTGCTTTAGCCTGAGTCTATTGGGAAGTAGAAGGCTTTACTTTCTCCTCTCCAATTCCCTTCTGACAGAGGTCCTATCACACTACACTGTCATAGCACTATTATTCCACTTTAACTGCCCTGGCTGCATCACATGGAATTCTGGAGTTAGTTGTTTGATAAGGCACTGGAACTCTCTGGCTGAGAATTCTCTGCCTAAACTGCAGATCCCATGATTCCATGTGCTATTGCTATGGCAATTAAAGTGGAATAATAGTGCTATAACAGTCTTGTGTGGCAAGGCCTTCGGTTAATTGAATGCAAAGTATTTTGCACTTTGAACTCAGTTTGTAACAACTGGAGGAAGCTGAGGGTAAAGAGGGAAAGTGGGAGGATTAAAGAAAAACTAGGATATTTTAAAAGCAACTCAAAAAGTGGGATGATAGATAATAAACTGTGACAGTTTCTACTAATTGGAACAATTGGAAGGTATACTATTACTATATAGAATGCTTTTAAAACAGCCTTTTACAGCTCTTTAAAACTGTAGTTTCTATTTAGGACTAATACAATTGCTAGTTCCAACTAAAGTAGATCCACTGATTCCTTCTCTTGCCTTAGGATGTATCAGAACAGACATAATGAGCTAAATGTCCCATCTTTCAATATTATAAATACAAATGCATTCCATTCAACAATTTGCATTTTAAAATCCAATTTTAATTAAAGTTCTTAATACCTCCTGATCCTTATAAAAATGAAATAGCAATCAAAATTCCTTTGGCTGCTTTCATAAGAGCATACTGACGGTATCCAAAATATTCCAAAAATGGTTGATGAGGTGTCTCTGAAGTGTGAGGAATCTTTGATGTGAAGAAGTAGACTGATGAGGATCTTCACAATTCAGGATTTATTCTGCACAAGATTCTCAAATTTTTGGGGGGGGGCAGAACACAGTATTTTCTGACATGAAATAATATTTCTGCATATAGGTATTATTTTCTGCACAGGAAAATTCCCAAGCTGCAAACAGTCTTTGAAAACTCTACAGTTTTTGAAGATGCTGTTGCAGCAGAAAGAAAATTGCTAAAATTACTAATCACTTTCTTCAAGAAATAAGCAAAGACTACAGCCAGAATCCTGTTGGGGAGTTACAAATCCTTAAGTGAAATATTTACAGTGTTACGCCATGGATCGTGTTTTGACCACTCCCCAATCTCCACTCACCAGGCAGCCACTATGACCTATTCCAGAAGCTGCTGACTGACAGTGAGTGATCTCTGGTGCAACAGGCAGAGGCAGGACCCCTATTGTAATTCCTCTTGATGCCAGAGATTGCTCCCATCAGCCAGCTGCTTTCCAATGGACAGGGAAATAGAGTCCCTTCAGTTACAGTGACTGCTGCCTGGTAAGTGGGGATTGGGGAAGATTTATAGTCCTTATGTATCTTCTAAACTAGGGACTACACAGGGATTGTGAATACAAAAGAATCATGAATGTATAACTGTAGGCTACATGTTTATAACTGCCCAATAGAATTCCAGCCAGTATCCCTATTGTGACATCGTTTAAGCTAACCAATACCTCTGAAAAGTCGAATTCAAGCATGTCATTTGGAATACATCCACCTCTGCGTTACCCAAGACCATCTCTTGTCATCATAAAAATGCCAAACAATATTCATTTTTTGGCATCCTGCTCTCCCTCCCCAACTACTCCCTCTTGAGCCATATGCTAAATCTATTTCAGCTCACTAAATTTCATTAAGAGGGATTCCAAATATCACCAAGAATTACAGAAGATTCACTGTGTTGTTCCAAGGCAATAAACAAAACTTGCACAGATGCAGCTGTGTGTCCTGAAGAGAAAGCAACTGTTTGTTGAATTGGGATTATAAATTCATCCTCAACACGGATACTAGGAAGACTACAATATTGACATGCCCAACATGTATCAACATTTCCTGTTACATTTTACATCTTCAAGGCAGCTGTTTCTCTCTGCAGTGTCTGAAACACAGATGTTAAACAGAAAACATACGGCAGCTACTCCAAAAGGAAGGTAAAAGTCCCTTGTTGTTACTGTAGACAATTTTAGAGTCCATTGAAAATGCATTCAGTCAGTGGCATGCACAGGGCTGTTTTGAAAAATTATCAAAAGTAGGAGATGTGAACAATAATAAATTAGTCACCTCCTCTTTGTACTTTTGTACCAGCATTTTCTTTTGTCAGTAATAAGCAGAGCATAAGCTGTCTTACATGAATTACCTAGATTTCTATCAGTGTGGGGTTGACAGCAGCAATTGCTTGTTAAATTTTGCAGGCACGCAAAAATGGATTCAGTTACTTCTCTTGCTTTCCTCCCTTCATAACTAGTTGATCAATGGAATCATAGGTGACAGAGGGTGTCACGAGGACAACAGAAGGGTGCTGGCTTCTGCTGCATTGAGATTCCCTTAATCCTCACCTTTCACTTCAATATTCAGTAAATACATTTTACTATGATTTATGGGCTATACCTGCCAACTTTACTGTATTTTGCTAAACTGAACTCTTGTTCACCAACCTAAGTGATGCGTTAGCACCAGAATGGCAGAAAGTATATTCTTGAATATTGTTTATATATATATGATTGCTAAATCCTGATAATAAAAAATAGTAGGATAGTCTGGATGATATGTGAGAATGATTAGTAGGTTCAGAAAAGCTATTTCTGACAAATGTCTTTTTTCCTCTCTTTTTCTTTGCATGACTGAACACATGTGCAGAATGTCTTTCTCTAGATATTTCTTTCTACTGAATGTACCTGCTGCTGCCTGACTTTGTTGTCTGCAAAAAAGAAAAAATGAGAGACAGCTGTAGTGCCTTGGGAAATGGCTTTCAGCAATAAGTGTGATGAAATTCTTGAGGTGTGGCTATCTGGCACCTGGAAGCAGGTTCTCAGGCAACCAGAATAGCTCCTCAGGAGAGAAACCCAGCCAAATAGTGAGTGGGAGAGGCTGGTGGCTAAGAGAAAAAGTTATACAAAGGCAAGTCCCGGTTGATGGTTTTTTAGTCCTTCAGGGAGATTCCTAGCAAGAAGCTATAGAGTAGAAACCTTTAGCCAGTCAGAGAGTATGGGCCTTTCCACACCACCCTGTTATAGTGCTATTATCTCACTTTCAACATCCTATAGAATCCTGGAGTTTGCAGTTTAGGGAGGGGCATTTAGAATTCTCAGCCAGAGAGCTCTTTGGCCTCAGCAAACTACAAACCCCAGAATTCCACAGAATGTTGAAAGTGGAATAACAGCACTAGAACAGTGTAGGGCGGAAAGACTGTGTGGGAAGGGTTAATTCTCAGCACAAGCCTAGTAAGAGGCAGTAGAGTAATTGCATCCTAGTAGAATCTGGTCAGAGAATGTGACCTAGTTTTTTTGGGGGGTGAGCTTTTGTTAGGAGTGTAGACAAAAGGCTGCTATATGATCCTTGTGTTTTATATGAGAGTCTAAAAATACAAATGAACTATCTAAAAAGTGCTGTGAAGAACTGTATTAACTTCAACCTGCATATGAACTTTAATACTTTATTCCTGCTGTTATCTAAATAAATGTTACAGTCTATTTTAGAAATACTGATTTGGCTGAATTGTATATAGTATTGAAAGTAACCCAGAAAACATGCTGCCATAAAGTTACTGAGTAGTTCTAAACTGACATCGAAACCGCTCACACAAAGGTCATATTATAAGTAGAGAGGCAGAGTTGTGTGGTAAAGACAGGGTGCCTTATCAGATTGGGAACTGCCACACCAATCTGGCAGGAGAAAGGGCCTGTTACGAAGTACCACTCTGTGAAGAGTTAGGAAAATCACAGAACAAGGCAGCACATTTAGGGGAAGTCAACGGAGAAATGTAAGGAGTTGGCACTGATTATAATGACATACATATTATATATATTGTAAATGTGTCATTCTGGTATGAAGCTACAGAGGATGGTGACAATGGAAACGTTCACCCCTAGATTCCAAATGGATTAAAATTAAAATTCTGAATTAAAATACACATACACGTTTGTGTGTGTGTGCACACGTGCACATATACATGACAGCCAGTGTAGCACAGTTGTTTGAGTGTTGAACTAGGACATAGGGAGACCAGGGTTCAAATCCCTGCTCAGCTGTGGAAACCCACTGGATGACCTTGGACAAGTCACAATCTCTCAGCCTCAGAGGAAGGCAAAAGGCAACCACTCTCTGAACAAATTCTGCCAAGAAGACCCCAAGATAGGTTTGCCTTAGGGTCACGATTAAGCCAGAAATGATTTGAAGGCACACAACAACAACAACATACATACATATAGTACAGATCAAGAAACCTGTGTTAACTAGTTGTAACAGCTTTTGCATGATTTATTCTCCTTCTCTTTTTTGACAGGAAACAGATCTTATTCTGACTTTCAACATCTCAATGCACCGATCTTGGTGGATGGAGAATGGGCCAGGCTGCACCGTGACATCTGTGACTCCAGCCCCAGACTGGGCACCGGAAGATCATCGCTACATCACTGTCTCAGGGTGTGTTCTTGAATACCAGTATATAGAAGTGGCTCACAGTTCTCTACAGATCTTCCTTGCAGTAAGTATTCTATTGTCTCCTCTTTCATTTCTTGTTAGGTACAGTATCGCCAAAAAAAAAAAAAAAAGTGCAATAGGAGTAATATGGAAACAATAGATTGTGGAATTGGAGGATATTTCATAGAGGATACAAATGGGAACAGAGTGCAACAGAATAACAGTCAGTTGGAGGTTTGGAAGGCAAGAATGAGGGAACTAGATGTTTGTTCATTCTAAGCACTATTTTTACCTAACTACAGAGCTTGTAAACAGACAAAATGAATGTAGCCTACCGACTATTTGAGGAGCCCTGCCTGTTGTACGGCAGAGTTTTCCATTCACTTGAGCCTATGCATATTTACTCTGAGGTTCTTTAGAGTTCAAGAAGACTTTCCCTAGGCGTGTTCAGGACTGAAACCTTAGGATCAAGCTACTATGTTCAGCTGAATATTATGTTTGCTCCAATGCATTCTTTTTCATCTCATGATTTCCTGCACCAAACCTTTCCATGCCACAGGTTATGCTCAACAGAAAAGCATCAGTACTGGAGAATACATATGTAAATCAATATATTGATGTCTAGAAAAGAATTAGTAGGATTTCTCAGTGTACAGTGAAGGTTGGCTGGGCAGGACAGGGAAAATGATTGTTTAAATGTTCTCTAAGAAGTGAATACACCATATACAATGATTAATGCTACACGCATATTATATATCTTATAGGAATCAAGGAAAGCACCAGGTATATATAATAGGCACTCATAAAGTCATTCTATCCTGTCTACTATATAAAAGTCAAAGTTTGTGAGTTTGTCTATTTGTCTGTGTCAGACAGGCCAAGACCTCATACTATGGGCTGCGTAAGGTGAGGAAACCTCATATGATTGGCTGGCTGTGAAGATTGTATAGAATCCTGGGATTGGCAATTCAGGGAGGGGCCTTTAGAATACTCAGCCAGAGAGCTTTTGGGTCTCAAGCTGGTTGCTGTGGAGACAAGGCCCAGCAGCAAGAAGGGCAGTGTATTCCCTCAGAAACGAAACCTCTGTTATGTTAACAACTCTGAATACAGATTGGATTGTGGAATATGGGGATAAGTTACAGACACTGGAATAGGCCAGTTACTATGGAGATGAGGCCTAGCAGCAAGGAGGAGGATACTGTATTCCCTCAGGAACCAAACCTCTGTGTACAGATTGGATTGGCGACTATGGGGAAAAGTTACAGATATTGGACAAGGCAGTTTGGGGAATTACAGACACAAGATATCAAATCTTGTATTTCAACCGCATCTAATTCCTAAGGTAAGGTAAGTTAATTCCTAAGGTATTTCTAACAAGCGTTACCTATGAGAAAATAAAATCCCGGACAATACTGGGTAAGTACACTAGTTGTGAATAAATTATTCTGTTTTTCATCTAATATGGGTTAGAATCTTTTGTGGTTTCTGTACAGACACATGTACAAGAAAATCTGTGCAAAACATGTTCAGAACATTCTAGAAAGAAAACTAATCTTGTTGGCAGCAGAGTGGGTCCATCTGTTCAGTGCATATGGCGTTCTCCTTGAGTTTCAGCCAGCACTTGGAAAGCTTACTGAGATAACTTCCAGTGAGAATGTTCTACCCAGCACTTTGGCTGTAGACTCCATCAGAAGGTATGACCTCACTCCTTTTTATCATCCAGCCCTCAGAGGGCCCTGACATGGCTCACCACCCTTGCCCAGCAATACATCAAGTCATTCTTGTTAGTCTGAGGCCATATGGCAGCCTGTAGCTTCTTCTCCAGACCTCCCAAAACAACACCAACCCTGGTCCAGATAACCTAGACCTGGAGTCATGAATGTCCTTGATGCTTTCAGGTGAGATGCAGCCCTTCATTATCTTGCAAATATCCTGGCAGTTTACAGCACAAATGGCATAGCAGCAGAGTTCCCAACAGTGATGGCAGTAGCACAGCAATGGTGTGGAGGGGAGCAACATTGTGGTGAGATCCAGTGCGGATCTGATAAGCACACCGCTGACTGTATGTAGAAGAGATAGAGCCATGGTCTTTCCTAATTTCTGTTTCATTTTCATCTATTGTTTGCATTATCCCTGCTTCTGTCAACAAGAGATAACTTGTGCGTGTGTGTATTAAAGTTCTAACACACGGAACTGTCGCTAGTTACTTTATGAAATTCAGCTTCTTTGACCATGAATTGTGGTTCGTTTTGCATTTATCGCAATCCAAAATGATGGATACGTATGTCTTCCTTGGCTCCTCTGTTTGACCAAAATAAATATCTGAGGTATGAGCTAGTTTGATGATAAAAGTATCTTAACTCATGTTGATCCATACATTAAAATATCCTCATTCACTTAATGGCTATTGATTTTGCCCCTTTCTTTCAAAGTCAACATTTCATTTTCAGATATCCCTGAGTTAACAGCCATAAATCTAATTCCATCAAAATAAAGTCTCAGTTGAAGCACACATGAAGACTGCAACAGCAGCTTCATGCAAACAGGCAACACACACACACAATTTTTAAAACACTGTACAATGTATAATCCAGCAAACTGTTACCATAGAACTACTATACTAACATGTGCAGCTAAATATGTACATTTCATAAATTTGCAGAAGATCGCTGCATGATCTTAAGCATGCTTACTCAGTCCCATTTCTGTCCCATAGCATACTCACTAAGTGTTTAGAATTGCAGCCTTAGCCATAGCTTTTACTTTTTTATTAACATTTTTCAAAACAAACACTGCAAACTCATAAATGAATGTGAAAAGAAAAACAGAAAAATGAAAAAAAAAGTCCAAGCACACATAGAAATTTATGAATTAACATGAGTTAAAAGATAACTTCAAGAAAGAGAGAGAAAGAAAGAAAAAAAAGAAAGAAAGAAAGAAAGAAAGAAAGAAAGAAAGAAAAAGAAAAAAGAAAGAGCGAACAGAATGGAATCAACTTCCCTTCCTTTGAGTGGGATATAGCCTCGTATTCCTTCTTTTAGCTTCTACTGCGTTCTATTACAGCATGCTTGCATTATAAAAAGCATTAATTACATCACAAATAACCCTAATACTGCTAAATAATAGTACAACTAATTTTTCTGATCACTGCTAACCGACTTAGACCCTTTCTGCACCCTACCTTCCACACAGTCCCCCAGTGGCAGTCCTGGCAGTGGCTCTGCTGGGACAGAACCGCGACAAGATGCTCCCCAGTGCACCAGACTGGCTCCCTGTGGAAGGGAGCACATTGGACATGCCTCTTCCTTCTGCAGTCTTGTCAGGCAAAAAGACTTATTCAGCTGTTAATTGCAGGAGGAGTATAGCTGCAAGAGACTTCTCTGATCCCTCTTAATGACAAGGGTTCTTCACATTTATGACTTCCAAAGTTAATTGAAGTTTCTTCTTTTAAGAAAGCAGGTTGCCTCCAGAGATCTTACAATCTAAACACCTGTATTTCATGGCAAGGGCAAGATGTCACTGTCTCACTCCTCCCCATTCACAACATATTTACTAAAAAGTAAGTGTCTATAATGGCTATTCCATACCCAAATGTACCCAAATAGATAATCCTCTGCTCCCCATTTATCTGGGGGGGGGCTTCAGTCAAAGAGCCCGCTGGCTGGCACCTTACTGTGAAAACTCTCCTGGCTGTTGAGCAGGTGCAAGATCTGCCAGAAGTCGAGTCTAGTCACAACATTCAACAGAGTGCACCTGCCGCCATTTGCTGACTAGTCTTCTTTTGTAATAAGGGCAAAAGCAACATTTCAATTTAACTAGCACCTTTCTTCCAACATGGGACCCAAAACAGCTAATAACAAGGTTAAAAAACTAAAAACCTGATGACATGAAAATTTAAAAAATTAAATTAATTAGCAGTTTAAATACCTATCATTTAAAATAGTATAAAATAATTTTTGAAACATAGCTATAAAATTTAGCAAACACAAACCATTGGAAAACCCTTTTGCACAACCAGTTACGTTCCTCAACTAAACACCTATTTATATAAAAAGAGTTGGCATCCTGTTGAGAAGTTACATCATCATAAACCAACTTTTGATCAAGTAAAATTGAATTGCATCACTACACATAGTTCATATTCTCAGGGAAGGAACAGAGATGTAGCTGCTATGCCATCAGGCATTGCACAAGTAGTGCTGATGCACAAAGTGTCCCGATGCATAAAATGTCCCAATGCACAAAATGTTCCATTGCACAATGGGACATCTTGCATAATGCTCTGTTGTGCATTGTTATAATTCACTAGCATGTTAGTGCATCATGTTAGCAACATAGCTCCATCATCATAAAATTATGCGTTGTAGCCTCAGATGCAGTATCTTCGCCAAGGTCTTTATCTGCCATGGAAAAGAGAACAGAGATGACCAGCCCAGCCTCCTGCAGTACCATCAACAAAATATATCTTTAATCTGGTGGTATCCATATCTTTCATTCTTTGCCATTGTTATATGTTCAAGGACGGATTTTTCACTAGGTGTAAATGAGAGTCATCCGTAAATGTTCTGCCCATTTTTCCAGCTTTTGGAATTGATGTGCAATGCATTTTATGTAGCAGATTTCCTTCAGTGGCTTTTCTAAATTACTTATGAGATCTCGACCATCCATCTCTATGATTCTATTATAATCTGGAAGGCATGAGAGAGAATGAGAAAAAGAAGCATCCAGTCAAAACCATTTTCAAAGCCCTCTGCCACTAGAACGGTAGACTGAATTTTCTTCCTTATTCAAAGAAAGCTCCTCTGAATACCTGCTTGTTTTCAGAAGTGGACTGAAGTGTCCCAAGCAGAGACTTTCCTCAACTTATAGTGCATAACAGGGCAAAACTTTCCAATAAACAATTGTAAACTCATCAGGAACTCTTCAACCAGGCCTGTGGATAGTTTCGGTAATGTGACTCTGAATTGGAAGTGTGCAGATTTCACTATAAGTTTAACAAACTAAATATGAGCTGATTCCACTTTTCCTTTCTCTAGGACAATTGACTGTGCCCAAACTATATGGTGATGTTAAGGATCAGAGATTATGTGCAAGTGGGAGGGAGTTTTGAGATTTTAATGAAAATAATTGATTGTTATGAATCTTTTAGGAATTCAAGTCTTTCATGGTTTTATGAAATTTTGTGAGTACATATTTTAACCTATATAATTTAACCTAAGAATCTTAATGTTTAGACCCCACCACAATAAAGTCTTGTTTAAAATATTTACTTTAAACCTGGTGTTTTTTCATTTTCTTAAATGTCTCAACACAACTTACAATAATAAAAGTCATAGATAAAATTGGTAGGCACACCCAAAACTGATAAAACTAGCAAATCCATAAAAGTAATTTAGGAGCTCCAGTACTCCATAATCATATAGATATCTCCTCGATACAACATAAAACTTACTAATAGTCCTTTATCCATTGCAGTGACTTTTTAATTTCTCTCTCTCTTTTTTTTTAATGGCGAGTTGATGCCATTAATCCTTTCTTGTTTTGTTGTCTTTGACAATGGCATAACAAAATTACTATGTCTGAAAGGGGATGATTGCTGATTGCAGCCCTGTCTCATTTTCTGCAATAAATTGGCAAAAATACAGTTGTGTGTGAAACAGAATACTGATATTATCATTAGTACCCTTAAATAATGATGATTGGAAAACATTTCAAAAAATTAAATTATATCCCTTGATTGTATTATAATGTAGATATAAATTTACTGCATACCTAAAACTTCGTAGGTGGCTTGCACCATCAAAATCTGACAGTTATGCCACAGAAAGAGGAAGCTCCTGTATCTCCTTTGCGCTGTGTGCCCAAGGACAGATGAAGGCTCCTAGATAGAGCCCCCCCCAACTGCTGGCTTTGGGTGTGTGCCCAATGTAAGAATATTTGATATCTATATTAATCAGATTGCCTTGGGGCTAATCTAGTATGAGCTTGTGCAAGAAACAGGAGAAATTACTCTGGATGTTCTTGTCAGGTTAAAAATATGTGTGTGTGTGTTTATTTTTTCAGGAAATCCATCTTAGGATAGGATTAGAAGAGCTAAGCTAGCATCCATTACAGAGGTTGGAGCCCCATGGGTTGTCCTTCCAGCCGGAGGGAGCAAAGAGACTAATTTCTTCAGTGGAGTAATGATATCCATAGGTAAAAAGAAAGTTAAAGATTTTAGCACATAGACCAAAGAAAGATCTAGAGAGATGAAAACAAAGAGAAGATATTATCTAAACTGCCTTTTCTCACTAATCACTTTATACAAGTATTGATGCCTTTTTGCTTTCATCATCTGAGTATGGTTCAGCTATTTTCCCACAGCTGAAGCTTTCCCCTTGTCCAGGAAGCAATGGCTGCTGCTGCTCCTCCTCAGATGAGCTACGACAGCCATACAATGCTCAGGTGCAAACACATGGCCAGTCAGCTCCAGTTGGCCTTGGACACAGAAGGCAGAAATATATATCCTTTCCCTTTTGCACATGCACACGCATTGAACAGCAATATTAAGTATTTTGGTAGAGATTTGTAGTTTGGCAGTGCTACTACTGGATCTCAGTCAATGAGTGAAAACTTTCATGGTGTAACTTTCACTTACTTTTATAGTTATGTGATGTGACTTTGCTAAATAGTAGAAAAAAGTCATCATATGGTTGAAGTGCCGCCTTATGCTATGCTTCATGCTTTTGCCTCATGCTCTGTTTTGGGGATTGAGGGGGACAGGAGAAGAGATTTGTTTGTTTGTACCACAAGGCAGCTGCTAGTAGCTTTCAGATTTTTTTTCAGTAAGTAAATTCATATATTGGTTACTTTGGGATGATGTGGGAAAGTAAAGCTTTATATTTAGATAACAGCTATTTAACTACTATTTGGGAGCTTTGAACTATAACTGTAAGTAATTACTTTCTGAAAGTAACTGTCTTAAACATAATATGTTATAAACAACATGTAACAATATCCTCCATGTATTTCTACCTAAAGGCAGTACGTACCTCTAATCAGTGTTTGCTAAGAAGAAAGAGGCAATGGACATCTCCTTCTTAGAGCCATGCAATTTCCTGGGCCATTTCTGCACTACACTGTTATAGTGCTCTATTCCACTTCCAACATCCTGTGGACTTCTGGGATTTGCAGTTTACTGAGGGCAAAGAGCTCTCTGGCTGAGCACTCTAAAGGCCCCTCCCTGAACTGCAAACACCAGGATTCCACAGGAGGTTGAAAGTGGAATAATAGCAACATAACAGTCTAGTGCAGAAATGACTCTGATATAATATACAATATTTTGCTTATTAGGCCATTTCCGCACTAGACTGTTATGGCGCTATTATTCCACTTTCAACATCCTATGGAATCCTGGGATTTGCAGTTTAGGGAGGGACCTTGAGGCTGCACACCCTAGGACTCCATAGGATGTTGAAAGTGGAGTAATAGTGCTATAACAATCTAGTGTGGAAATGGCCTCACTTGGCATTGAATTTATATGAAAATAAAAACATTTTTGCATTCGTTAGAGCTTAATATTCAGTTTCACCATGAGAATGAATAAAACAGGGGCAAGAATTTTGCGTCCTGTGGGCTGCATGTGGCCTTTTGTGGGGTGTTCACCATGACTGTTGCCCTCCCAAGGACCCTCCAAAGCCCTTGGAGCCCCTCAATTTTTTGAGCTAAAACATTTGGTTTTGGCTAAACACATGTGAAAAGTACAAAAAAATGTTTTCTGGGGTATTACAGGAGTCTCACTATCCCAAAATAGGTAGGGGGAAAAAACCCTCAAGTAGGTAGTCAGAAACTATGTGTGCCACTCCCACGTCTTCAAAATGGCAGCAATAAGATTGGTAAGGGAACTCTCCTGAGCTCCACAATGGAAAAAATTGCTAAAGCCACTCTCTGGGCACCAGAATGTGTCCATGAACTAAAAGAGTGAACTCGGACGATAACAGTGAGAGGACCTCTGATCACTGGAGAACCACTAAGCCTGTAAACGGTAATATGTTGATTCTCTTTGTTGGCTACAACTTCCTCTCATGCTAGGCACCCCAGTGTGCACACACCCTTTTCTGGGGCTCAAACTAGACAGAAGATAGAGAACAAAGAGAACAAAGGAGTTCACAAATGTACTAACAGAACTAGGGAGACACATTTATCATATATTTCCTGCCCTTCAGACTCTCCTTCTACAAATGCAAATTAATGTGTGGTATGTATCACTTAGTGTAATTCAACAATACTATTGGGGAGTTGGGTGAATCATTTGGCAAAAGCCCTTTCTTCACATGCTGTAAATATATCATCACTAACAACTTAAATCAAACCAAGAAAAATAATATATAAAGGCTATGCTTTTCCTTATTGATCCTGTGAGTGCCTTCCTATATAATGTACTGCACAGTGGGTGCAATTTTTCTTTGCATGCATTGAAACTAAGTAATACATTACAAGAATTACCATGATACCATTACCAACCTTCCTTTGTATTTAAAAACCGAATCCCATAACCAGGTTAGCAATTCTAGATCTTTACAGTAAATGTCTACTGTTCAGCACTATATACTTAGTTTATTTTAGGGCTGAGGTGTGTATTTGGGAGACAACCAGTCTGCTCAAAAGTGGGGCCTGAAATCTTTCCTTGAGTCCTACAAAACCTTCCCTTTGCGTGATGCTTTAGTCACCAGAATCTGAATACTATTTTTAGAGCTATTTTCAAATTAACTTTTTTTGCTAGCTAAATTTTTGCTTGTTTGTTTGTTTTGTATTCAGTAACATTATGGTGCAATAAATTCTGATTGGCTGTTCTAGCGATGGCAGTGTCATCACATGTTGATCAGATTTTTCTTTAAAAGAAGCAAGGGAACAGTAGCTGACTGAGCCTTTAAAGACTTTATTGTTTCTGAAGTACTGCTGATTGAATGCAAGCTCTTTGGGGATGTGGATGTCTCTGAATGTTCTTACGTATACACTCCTGCTGCACCTACTTTGTTAAAACCTCCTGATTTGTACCTCCTTTATGGAAAAATCACTGAAAATTAGGGAGGCATTTTTAGAACTGTTCCATTGTTGTGTTGGCCATAGAGTTAACAATAGGAAAGGGAAGATTTTTTTTAAAAAAAGGTTGAAAACATTTTCCCCATGCATTAGGAAACCCTAATGAGAAGAATCCTGAACTGAAAGGAATCTTCACCTTTGGATGTTATTTTGTGCAAAATTTGCATATAATGTTTTGTGTGTGCGCGCATGTACAGAAAACAGTTTTTTCAGCACAGAAAACAATATAATAAAATACCACATGTGAATTTCATGGAGGATAAGCCTGAAACTAATAATAGTTTTCAAAAACTACAGTTTTCAAAAACTTTCTCACAGCAGAAGGAAAATGGCTAAAATCACTTGTTGCTTTATGCAAGAATGAAATTTGCAAAGAATTATATCCCTTGATAACACTTTCCACTTTTCATGTATCAGCAGTAGCAGAATTTATCACTTCTGAAGCTGCCTCTGTCAGCATCCCATGCAAGTTGCTTCTGTTTTTAGATTTAACTCAGCATTTGATAAACTCTAGCTCAGGTCTCTTGGGACCCTACATCTTTTGTGATGCTTACTCCATCTTGAGTTGTTCCATTGCCAAACAATACAGACATTTTAAAATGTTTTGTCTATATTTGAGGAAAAATGGCATTGGCCACCATGTGATCATGTATCTGGTCAGAGAAGTCCATTGAACTGTTGTTTTTTATCATATAAATAATGACTTCAGGCTTGGAATTCTGGTCTAGGATTACTGTTTCTTTATGTGTTAAAGAAAGGAGAATGTAATCTTGGAAAGCAAAGAAGAAAAGCTGCTGTTGACACTTCTGAGTTTGTGAGCAAAGAACTCTGGAGGAATTTCTGGTTTGTTTTTCAAAGTGCCAACCAGTGGCAGATATTGCTTTGCTAATTCCCTGGCCAGCAGCACACTGGTGAAGAAGTTATCAATTTTGGCATTTTGTCTGGATCCTCTAAATATGCTGCTAGTTTCTCAGCCACTAGGTTTTGAGCTAGTGATTACCGAGATGCCCAAGGCAACCCTCAACATCACAGTTTGCAAATATTCTACTACATGGGCAGGCAACTTTCCTAGATTTGGAGCACTACACACTCTCCACAGGGAGATCTAAACCTCCCTACACATGCCACTCTTACATAGATAGATTGTGTGAATGTCATTTTCTTTAGTGTTAAGTAAAAATAGTAGTTTATATCTTACAATAGTAGGCTGAGAAAAATTATCCTGTGTGCTACTGTCTTACAAAAATGAAAAGCAAGATTTGGGAGTAAGGATTTGTAGGCATGAAGGATAAATAATTTTAACAGTATATCACAGGGTCATTTTGACCGCTAGTAATTATATATGTGTGTGCATGTGTGTGTGTGTGTGTAATTATATACATGTTATTCTGATAAAGGCTGAACAAATATGAAAACTAAAACATCACAGCTTCAGTAGGTTTGAGATGAGGATGCTGAAATATGTGGCAATTTGTACCTTAACATAGCCTTGCCTTGTTTTCTTGGTGAACCATGCTCAAGATGCCATGCCTAGCTTCTTGGGATTTTCCCTTAGAGAAATTTCCTCTAGAGAAAGCCTGCTAAGTAGTAAGATAAAAATCAGGATAATCAAATGGACCTGTCTGCAGAGAATGAGACACTTGATTATCCTAGACATTTCATGTATAACTTTTATATCTTTAGAATCACACAAGTCACACATGTCAAAAGTCTTCCCTTTGCTGGAGCAGAGCAATTACTATTCTACTCAAAAAGGTCATAATCCTAGATTCAAACGACCCTTTGCTCTTCCTGTACTGACCTGCATTCGGATGCAGATTATGTGAATCTAGGTTCTTAATATAGATAAGCTTTTTATTCTATAAATTTTGGCAGGCTGGCATTGAGTGTGGTCCTGCATGCCATCTGTTCACCAGATGTACCATAATGTCGATTGATAAGTTTGGAGCTAAATGGTAGAACGGGAGCTGTTTCCTTATGGGATCCTACTTAAGTTTGAGATCAAACCCTTTCCAGATCATTCATTCCATTATTTTAAGTATAGCTGATGATTATGACAAAAGTAAAAAGCTACCACCATGATTTTAAACCATAGTGCATTTGATTTTACCCCAAACTAGGGAACCAAACAAATTTTCTAGAGTGGCATCAAAGAAGGAGATGGTGACCTGATTTTGGCCCTTTCCGCACCTTACCTTGTTCCAGTGCTGGGGTGCGGGGATCACGTGAGCAGCCTCTGCCAAGAGGCTCTCCCCTCCCTGCTGCTTCAGCTCTGTACAAGCTGCCAGCTTGAGTGAGAGCCCTGCCTCTTTCTTCCGCAGTGCAACCTGGGACCTTCCCAGGCTGCACTGGGGCAGGAAGCGCAACCGGCCCAGCTCCAGAGGCTCCGCACACCAGGTAAGTGAGCAGGGGGCCCGGGAGCAATGCGCTATCGCACACCATTTTCGGCTTCAAGCTGAAAATGAAAAGGTGTGTGATTGGCCCCTACCAGCCCCTGAAGCATCGCGCGATTGTGAGTGCATTGTGCAGATCACTCCTTGTAATTGCACAATGCTCCAGGCCCTCTTTCGCATGGAAAATGCCATGCGAAAAGAAGAGGAAAGAGTCCATTCTTGATCATATGCCCTTTTTTCTCCATTCCCTCTTGTTGCTGTTGTTGGCAGTGTGTAAATGAGAGATACCAGGACTCTGGAGGAATGTCTTCCTGCCCCCTTCTCCCAGTGGTCTGAATACCCAGTCTTAGATCCTGAGACATTGTTCAACTGTAGCTCACAGAATACCAGACTATTTGCCATGCAGATTAGAGCTTCAACTTGGTGTTTATCAATAGCTCATGTTCCATGTTTGGGAATCACTTCATTAAGTGATGGATGAAGGTAGGCAGCCCCCTTTCCACCACATCTATACACGACTGTGCATGTGGCTGTAGAAAGAATCTGCTTCCTTCTTCTTCAGTGAACAGGGTGCCAGCCACCAGGGCCTTGTTCCTAGGCACCGGTGGTTTTTTTGTACCCATGGTCATAAGATGTTCACAGTTCACTGCATTACTCTGTGTCTTCTGTTTGTGGAATACAGTGAGCTCTGTCAGTGTCTGTGCACCTGAACCACTACAAATCAAATTTCTGTTGAATGTCATTATGCTGCCACTTTCTGTTAGCTGTGCTCAAATGGTGCAAGAACTGCAGTGTCCAGATGGTAAAGAGGGGAGGAGAGAGTGTGATTGCAGAATTCAGTTTTGCTGGAAGGAGTTTTCATTACACTTCTGTCAATCAAACACAGCTAGAGGTTTTAAAACAACAGATGCTACCTATATATCCTGGGCTAAACCTGCCAGAATGAGCAGTTTTTATGTTGACTTTTGGAAGAAAGATGTACATCTTACCAATCTGAAGCTTATGGGTGAAATTTTATCTGGAGAATGTTCTTACAGTGCATTGAAGAGAATCCACTAAGGCTTTCTGTGAACCAACAGAGTGGTAATAATTTGTCAGGTTAAATGGACCAAGATCTTTTGTAATCAACTTTCTGCTCAGTGACCATAGTGGGGAAAAGAGGACCTTATTTGATTAAGATTAAGTCCTCTGTTGAGTCAATACAATTCTATTTTTCAAAAAAAAGCAGAACAATTGATTTTAAGTGATATAGATAGGTAATAGAGAAAGAGTAGTCCTCAGTCAAGAAGGGGTGAAATTAGTTCAATGAAAGAAGGGTATGAGCCACAACATACTGATAATGTAACAACACCGCCATGTCTTATTAGCAAAGCAATGACTTCAGCCTTAGGCTACTGTGAGACATTGCCTGAGCACTCAGTACATTGCTAAAACTTGACTTGACAGTAATATTAAGGAAAATATCATTAGTAGTGCAAATACTGGCGAAGTAATACCTTTTTACTTAGCAATGTAAACATATTACTTATGAGGTTGGGGTTGCTCAATCACCACAAAACCGTCCCTTCTAAAGGGCACTTCACATACAAAACCTGCTCTTGATCTTCTACAAAAGAACTTCTTTTTTCAAATTGGGTTTTATGGGGAACTGTATGGAATAATTCAACACTTTTGTCAGATTTACTGCGAATTACATGCCTAGGACACTGGGAGACAAATCTTGGACTGTTATCATTTTGTCTTGGAGTTCCTCATTATTACAATGGACTTTCAGGATGTCTTTCATGAGGATGGGTTGGCTATATTTGGAGAGACCAAGGTTTAGAAGTAATGCATTACAAATTCCAACATTGCCTGTAATGCATTTTTCTGTGCAGAAGGTAATGTTTACTTGTTGCTTTTATTCGTTATTTTTGCAGGGGAGCTAGAAATATCCAAGAAAGACCAGTGGCTTATGCTTTTCCTTAGCATGTCTTCACTCCCAATAATCAGAGGATGAAGTTAGTTTTTCCCAACCATCTTTGTATGGGAAAAGTATCCTCTGCCACATGTGAATAACAGAGCCGTGCTAATAGAGATGTTATCATTCCCATCCACTCATTACTATGAAAGTATCCAAAACCAGGGTCATATATCACTGAAATATTGGTTTGATACACTTTCTTTATATACAAAGCTGGCCTTTATCTCTTCTCACTAATGAAAATACTGCATGTATTCAGAGAGAAGGGGAGCAGAGTTGAAAGATCGATTGTAAAAATAATTATGATTCTCATATTACTTTCTCTGGGAGAGTATTAAACCCTAGTACAGATTTTGTGGATAGCAGCCAATGGATTAAAAATTGTTGATGTTTAAGATGCAATTAGAAAACCACTCGCTGTGGAGCTGTCCTGGTGGCATTATGTAATAAACATCTGGGGTAATGGAATGGTGAGAGTAAATAATAGATTCTTAACCAAGTAGGTGGTTTCAGGAGAGCAGTACAAATGGGGATAAATACTGCAAAGCTCGAGCCTATACTTATAATGAAATACCATTCCCACAGTCTTTGTTCCCTCTTTTGGCTTCCTCATAAAATAGCAGGCCTAAATTCAGTTGCTGTTAGGCCCATTGAATCAGTGGGAATTACAAAAATATTGATTCACCATTCACAGTAGCCTGAAAGGATCTATTTTACCGGCAACTACCAAGAGACCTCAGGCCATGGCTTGCTTGATATTTAGAAAAATACAAAAGAAACCAGAATAGTGTAGTGGGTAGTGTGTTGGCCTTTCAATGGGGAACTCTTTGAATCCCATGCCAGCCATGAAGCTCACTGAGTGGGTTTAGGTTCATTCACAATCTTTCAGCTTTTTGTCATTCAAGGGGTTACTATGAGGGTTAAAATAGCAAAGGTAGAAGAAAGGGGACTGCCTTGTGCAGGAGGACCATCCCATACCTTTTCCCCAGCCCCTAGCACACACACACACACACACACCCTGCACATGTAAACTCAAACAGCTTCTGTTCAGAAAAGTTCCAAAACTTCCAGAGAAAAGAAGAAATGGAAAGAGACAGTTGGAAAGTCACTTTCTGTGAGTTTGGTTTTGCTCACTCTGCTTATGACCCAAATTGCCTAGTATGCACATGGAACATAGAGCACTGTTTTTAAGCTATTTCAAGGGAGGAGAGACCAGCAGGATTCAATGTGTTAGGGACCAGCATGATATTTTTGCCCATTAACTGCAACTGTTTCTATCTTTTATGAAAACTTACTGTGGACCAGCAGCTAACAGCTCATGGACAGCACTAGTCCAGGGACTGCCACTTTGACTAGCACTGACATACAGGATGGCATATCACAAACTTTTGTCATGATTTTGGCTATAGTGAGAAAAATATGCTAGTCTCTATCTCAAAACGTGGGTGAGTTCTGCCATAACATCTAGGCATCATGCTCACCACATAAAAAAGTGTTGCCATGTTGCTAGTGTTTCTACCTGCATTGTACATTATTAGTTGTCCCTGGTAGGGTAGAGAAACTTGTCATGTGATGATGGTCAATGGTATAGTGAATGTTCCTATATTAAGCCAGGGAGGCAGAGAATTCTTCACAGGATGTTCTTGGTGTCACTATGAAGCCTTTACAAGAAGGCCAATTCATTGTCATTTCTACAGAAGTACATCAAACTAGTGTATCATCTAATGTATAGCAGAACATCCATTTTCAATGAAAGTACCCTAAGACCTGTCTTTTTTTCCCCTCCTGCCTGCATCAGTAAATTATGAACTAATTATTCGATTTGCATCTGCTTTCCATTGTAGTATTGAAGTGCGTCTCTTCTTTTGTTGCTGCATCCTCCTTCACAAACATTCCTTCATTCTGCTCCGGCTGCTGGAAACAGGCAGTGACAGGCAACTTGAACTGAGCAGCTGCTCTCAAACAAAGCAGGTAGAAGCGCAAGAAAGGCTGTCGAATTCATAACAATAAGCACATCATGACATAATTACAGTAAATCTCTAGAGTAGTCTTTATGCACATAATGCCATATGTTTTCAGAAGAGGAAATATGCCACAATGCTCTACAGTGGAATGTAAGCATCTTCTAACAATATTCTGGGAAGGACTGAATTGATTTTTTAAAAAATACAGGAAATTAGCATATATGTGCATCTATTGACAGGAGACAGAACAACTCAGTTAAATAAGCTAGTGGGTGATTTTTTTTAAGGCTGAAGGGCATAAGCAGACAAAAGGAAATGATTGAGAAACATATAAATATTCTCCAATGCAGCTCATCTAGTTAACCTTTCTTTGGCACTTGCATTATAAGTAATAACACTCCTGGTGCTTTTGTAATGTATTTTAATATGTCAATTCAATGGCACTGTTTTGAGAGCAATTCTGTGTTATTAATATTGTCATTTTAAAGAGAGAGAGAACTCACAGTGGTTAATCCAGGTACACATTCAGTGCAAATATATCTATGCTACACTTCTTCCAAAATTCTCTGGGCAGTATAAATATAGTCGTCATATCAATTTTGTTAGTTATACATTCAGTTGAGAAAGACTGATACAAGAGTAGTTGGTCATAATTTGAGTCCAGTTCATCTAGGTTCAAAGATCACAAGGTTTCACATGTTTTGTCATAGAAAAAATGAAGAAGAAATGGCCGCTAGCTTCATCTTCCCATTACCTTCCACAAAATGATATAGGACTGTGTTTTCATTTGTGTAGTGAAATCCAAGTGAGGAGTAGATTTTGGATAACAAATTTAATCAGCGAGGACAGAGGGTTGTGAAGCAGCTTGCTGTTCCATCTACAAAAATGTGACTAGGAGACCATGGCAGCTGGTGTTCCTATCTCAGTGGGACAATGAATCTGTTCTGGATTTTTGTTCAGACTCTCAAGAAGCTATTCTAGGTCCTGAACATGCTCAAGTATGCTCCAGCCATATTCAGAACCTTGGAGAGCACCTGTAAATTCAGCCTAAAATCTGGAGTGGATTCACAATCCCATTGACATAGAAGCCACCAATCACCATGGCCGGGGAGGGATGGGGAACTTGGGCCTGTTTTTGAAAAGAACTGCCTTATCTTTGAAGGGTCAAAGGATATTTGAACACCCATGGTACATTATGACCGTCTAGTGAGTGGATGATTGCATGTGCTGATTCAGTTTGCTTTTAATAATGCATATATTTGCTGTTTAATTTTTTAAAAAGGTCTTTATTTGACTTTGAGTGGGTTAATAGGATTTATTATTGCTGCACACAAAGCCCTTGTCAATATGTGCAATGCCTTGTGGTTTGTCAGAGATTATTAATAAACTACACTTTCAAAGCTTGCTTCAGGAAATAATTTAGTCTTCTGAATATTTAGATAAAAACAGAGTGATGGGGTTTTTTTTGTTTTGATGATGGGAGTTAATTCTAATTAACTCATGGGATCAGTTAACTGTTAGATATCTCAGTATTAACTATCAAAATTAGCTTAATTTTGAAGCTATATGCCCAGCTGTCCACTAGAAAGAATTTAGCTATATAACCAGAAGGGAGACAGAAGCATACCTGTCAGGTAAAGTTCAGTTACTGTGAATGTTTTCACATTTCAGCAAGAAGGAATTACACTAATAATATTTAGCAGATGGCACTCTGTATTCCCAAAATCACGGGACCATAAAATAGGATTTTGCCATAGTTTCTTCTCTTTCTGCTGTCCCAGAAAGTTTAGTTTCTTAATGTTCAGGTTTTGGTTTTATTGAGCAGCCATCACATGATTATTATTTTTTTTTCTTATTTATGAAAGAAATAGCTTCAGTCCTATCTCTCATGGGTTTATTTCATTTTATATGAGAATTTTAATTTTGGTAGCTTGTAGCATGCTATGTTCATGGACAGTGAAATGGCGGGAGGGCAAGAGGCTCAAGCCCTCCTAAGGGTAGGTAAGGGGGACTGACCCCTGTGATGAAGTTCTGGGGGTGGAGCAACCTGAAGTGCCACTGCAGCCTGGAAGCAGGTTGCTGGGCAACCAGAATAGCACCTCAGAAGAGAGGCCCAGCCCAGTAGTGTGTGGGTGGGGCTTATGGTTGCGAGAAAACATTGTATAAAGCCAAGTACCGGTGGGTATTTTGATTCCTTCAGTGAGAGCCTAGCAAGGAGTTAGGGGGTAAAGTGCCTCAGTCAGCCAGACATTGTGACTGTGTCGAAAGGTTTAGTTCTCAGTGGATGACTATGAGAGGCAGCAGAGTAATTGGACCCTAGTAGGATCTGGTCAAAGAGTGTCACTTAGATTGGGGGTTAAGACACAGGTGGGAAATTAGGCAAAGGGCTTGTTGTATGATAATTGTGGCTTTCAAGAAAGTCTAAAGATATAGGCCCTTTCCACAGCATACCTCAATATTGGATAGTTCTGTGCGCATCACAGCATTGCCATTTCCAGGTTGGAATTAGTATTAAAATCTTGTTGTCCACAGGCCTCCAGCATCAGTGGATGAGCACTGGCATTGAAACTGGTGTGTCTTTCACAGCACAGCATCCCTGGTCACCCCTCGTCCCTGCCTCTCTCCACCCTGTCCAAGCTCTGAGCTCCTGATTAGTCTTTTTTTTAAAAAAATTCTTCTCAGAAGCCATGCTAACCTTAGCATGGTGGATTGGGCTAACTGGATCATGTCAGCCAGCTATACTGTGCGATTGTGCTAAGGGTAATAAAGGGATTTTTTAACAATTAAAATTTGAAAGGGACGTGCAAAATGACTACGCACGGTGGCGAGTAATTGAAATTACCATGTCATGTGCTCTTTTGTCCCCTTCTCCTTCTGTGTTCAGTGCTGATGCAATAGAAGTGGCCAGTTGGCTGCTAGACAGAGATTGCCCTGGGAGTTGCTGAGGGAGGGACAGGTTGGGAATGCCCATAGCCTGCCCACTGCTGACTGGGCAACGAGAAGAAGCCACATGGAGGAACCGCATTTGCCCAGCTATCGCGATAGATGCTCAAAACAATGGTTAATGACAGTTTTTCCCCACCAGTGAAAAAGACCAGATTTTCCCCCTTGGGGATGGGATAGCAGCTGGTTAGCGATGGCATCATGGGTAGGATGGCTCCTAAACTGGGAGCAAGGTGTGGCTGAGGTGGGTTGACAGTGTCATGTGGAAAGGGCCATAGTTGAATGGTTCTGAGCAGTGAGTTCATTATTAATGCTGTCTGAAGAGTGCACTGAACAAATGCATCAACAAGAGTGCACTGAACAAATACATCAAAGTGCATATGAACTATAATACACTACCTTATTTTTATTCTTAATAAATGTTACAGTTTAAACACTGATTCAGCTTGAGTTGTTTACAGTGATAATTAACACAGAAAATACACTGCTACAAAATATATTAAATGCTTCTAAATAAACATTGGAAGTCCTCACTCTTTTACACAAAGCTGGTGTTATGAGGGAGAGGCAGAGCTGTGTGGTAAAGACAGGGTGCCTTATTAGGTTAGGAACTGCCACACTGGGAGAAGTAAGGACCTATCTCAGCCCCCTTCCTCCCAAAATGATCAGGCAAAATTGGACCAATAGGACTCTTACATAGTTGAAGCCCCTCAGAAAGTATCAGATGTTGTCACTCTGCATACAAAACCCCAAGTAGCTCAACCCATTATTTGACTATGAAAAAAACATCTTACACAAAGGAGCAACCCATGTGACAAATGTCTCCTCTAGTGTAACTCAAAGTTTATTGAAACTAAAGTCATTCACTGAATTACTATTTGGTGCCAAGCAGTGCTTATCCAAAAGGACAGTCTGTGGAATATTTTCCACCTCTTGATGAGGTATCTAGTGTTTTCAGAAACATATGGCAATAGAAGATGGAAGAGAAAAAATCAGTCTTCCAGAGTGAGTGATAACAAATACAACAGTGCAAAGGGGCAAGACATGTTACACTGAATAATGAATAATGTTACACTGGGTAAATGCAGTTACATTGGATTAATTACACAGTTCTGCAAACATAAGCAGGACAAGAGATGAGTTTAGAAAATGCCACCAGGGATTGAAGAATGAGATGTGGCCCATCAAACAAAACCAATGTTCTGAAACCCTGGAAAGCAAAATGCTGCAAGTTCATCACGAGCAAAATACACCAGTTAATACCAAATACACCAATTAATACACCAATTAAGCAAGCAGCATTTTGCTTGATGATTTGATTTAGTATATCCATTTTATCTATTAGGCACCATAAGATGTAGTAACAATGTATTTTGAGGCATTATGCCAAGTTCTCCAACCTCATTGGAAAATACTGAACTCACAAGAAAGGGATATTAGTAAAGCATCAATCAAGGAGAACAACCTCTTGTTTTCCAAGATATTTTAGTTTCTTATTGTCTAGACATTGGTTTTACCAACATTTATCACAGGAATATATTTTCATCATTGATGAAGCAAGTAGTATAAATCCTAACTTACATAGGCTTATTTCATTTTACAACAGAATTTAAATTTTCATAGCTCCTAGCATATTATATTTTCCCACTCCCACATGAGAAGAACAAAATGGGTTTTACAAGATAGTCCTCTGTATAGCACCTTTCCCTGTGTATACCTGCCTGAGGACTAAGGTCTTCTACAGAAGCTCTCCTCTGTTTCCCATAAAAGGGAATAATACTTTTCAGGAAACAGGAGAGGGTCTTCTCCGCTGTTACACTTCACTGAGGGAACACACACCTCTTAGAGGGAGGTGTTCATTTATTTCTGGGCCAAGTCAAAACATAGCTTTCTATCATAGCCTTTGAGATCTGATCTTTGTTTTTCCAAACTGTCAAATTGTTTTAAGAGTTTATATTGTTTTGACTTGTTCAGTTATTTAATATGGTTTCAGTCTGTTTAGCTTATCTTATTGGTTTAATTCTGAATTGTTTTTAGTTGATTAAATCTATTTTTCTTGTATAGCAAGCTGAGATTCCATGACATATATATATAAAGAGAGCCAACATAGCGGTTTGAGCATTGGGCTATGACCCTGGAGATCAGTGTTTGATTCCCCACTCACCCATGGAAACCTACTGGGTGACCTTAGGCAAGTCATACAGTCTCAGCCTCCAGAAAATCCCATGATAAGATTGCCTTAGACTGGGAAACAACTTGAAAGGACACATCAAGAATAATAAATACTTCCAGGTGGTACTTCCAGGTGAGAAGTAGGGAGTAAAACCATATAGTACTGGTCAGCAAATTGCAGCCTGCAGGTTACATGCAGTCCTTCAGGGCTGTTTTTATAGGCCCCCAGGGGTCAAAAATTACCTCCAACTGCCCAGAAATAGATATTTTTGCCCTGTTCTTGAACCTCCTTGTCTCAATTTAGGCCCAGAGAAGGTGTTTTTTTGTTTTTCTTGAAACTAAGAACTGTATTCCCAAAATGTTCTAGACAGTGTGTGACACTGCTTGCTGACATAACAGATCTTGCACAACTCTGAATAGCATGCCAACCTCAAAGAATGTGCTACCACTTGCACAGTAGGCATTTTTGCCAGCGTAAAGACACCATGGGATTCCAACCTTCATCTTACTTTAATCCCAAAGCTTTTAAAGGTATAGCATTTACAAAGTCCAGCTCATTTCTTAACAGTGAAGCTCTTTAGTATATCCAAGCATGATAGCTAGGAATCTATTGTCCTGGACCACCAGTGGTCAGTTGTTTGCAAGCGTCATGGGGAAAAGTTGTATGTAAGTACCACAGGGGCTTAAAATACAACTGCCACATAGTTAAAGAGATCTTCATTAATTTTATTATCTGATTAATTAAGCTATTAATTTTGCATTTGAAGAAAATACATACTTTGTCATGTACATTATTTTTTTTAAAAGGCAATCCTTATGTTATATGAAAGAAGTAGGAGGGACTCTTCCAGAGTTTGAAAAAGTTACTTTTGCTTATTACCATTTCCCGAATTGCCAAGTCAGTGCAGCCATTGTCATTCAAGGTCTAAATCTAATTGTTCATTTCAAAAAGAGTAGAGACATCATATCAATTGATTTACCAAATTTCTGTTGATTCAATGGGTCTATTGTAGCTGGGAGTAAAAAATGGAGGAGGATTGAAATGGAATAAAGTAATCAAGGTAAGGGTAGTGAAAAGAATATTCATAAATATTCAGATCTCAAGAAAGAAATCAGCTTTTGAGTGTCAGGCAGTTCTGGTGAGGAGAATCTGGGACAGATGAGAATCTTTGCAGTTCAGCATGTATTCTTCATGAAAAACATATGTGGCATTTTTCTTTTCCTGCACAGAAAGCAAGTTTCCTGTATAGAAAACAACATAGAAAATGTGCAGAAAATGTTGTTTTCTGTGGAAAAATATGCTGTGTGAATTTTTCACCAAATAAATCCCAAACTGTGGATAGTCCTCAAAACCATGCAGTATTGAAGAACTTTCATGAAGAAGAAAAAATTATTTGTTTTTGCCCACAAGAATGAAATTTATGAAGACTTTTATTCCTAGGTGGTGATGATTTAGTCATAGTGGCAACAATGAAAGCTGATAACTTTGAACTTCATACTAGAACCTAGAGATTAGTCACCATTCCACTAACATAGAGGCCATGAGCCATTGTTGATTGTGGAACTGAAAATGTTGATAATGTTTTCTGGCCTATCAGAAGGATGTCCTGAATAAGGAGACCTCTTTGAAGCAAATGAGAGGTAAAGAAGGTTAGTAAACTTCAACATCTCTAGTTTAGAACTGTGATTAGTTTTTGCCCAGCACCTTATTGGGACACCAGGTGGGTGTTTGAAGAGCTTGAAATGTTCCTTCTCAGTCCTCTTAACAGCACTTCTTTACATTACTCTTTCAAGTAATTTACTTCTATCTTCTCCACACTTATGGATTTTTATATTTCTTTGACTACCTTGTTTGATCCAAGCCTGTCAGGGATCATGTAATGAACACTACAAAAACATAGGAAGAGATATGTAGCACCAAAGGCACCAGAAGTCAAAAACAAAAGGAATTGTAGGTGTATCAATATTGTTGTTGTTGTTGTTATTTACCCACCTCTCCTCAAGGCTCAGGGTGGGTTACAACAGGTTAAAATACAATTAAAACATATTATGATTAAAATACACTAAAATACACTAAAAACATAAAACTATTTAAATACAAATCTATTTTAATTAATATCAGAATTAAAATATAATAAAAACAAACTGGGTAGGCCTGCCAAAAGATATAAGTCTTCAGCAGTTTTTTTAAAATTCAGACAGCATATTTTGCTGTTGAATCTCTTCCGACAGGTCATTCCACAGTCTAGGGTGGCTGACAAAAAGATCGTCTGAGTGACAGTTGCCAGTTTTAGGCAGTTTAAGTAAATGGCCCCAGAGGATTTGCGTATACAGGGCAGATTGTATGGGAGGAAGCAATCCTGTAGGTAACTTGGACACAAACCATGTAGGGCTTTAAAGGTAATAACCAGCACTTTGCACTTTACCCAGAAACTAATTGGCAGCCAGTGGAGTGATTTTAATATAGGTGTAATGTGTTCATTCCCAATCGTACTGCCATATTTTGGACCAGTTGTAGTTTCCGAACTTGGTACAAAGATAGGCCAATGCAGAGCGCAAAATATAGAGAGAGAGATTGCTGGAACAAAAACCATTATACAGGTGATAGGGATAATGTTGGATGCAAAATAGTATGAAAACTAGAGTAACCAAGATACCAAAAAAAAAAAACCCTGCTAATTAGACCAGACAGTAATAATAAGACACATATTGTTGTGTGCCTTCAAGTTATTTACAACTTACAGCAACCCTAAGGCGACAATATAACAGGGTTTTCTTGACAAGATTTGTTCAGAGGGGTTTTTGCCTTTGTCTTCCTCTGAGGTTGAGAGTATGTGACTTACTCAAGGTCACCCAGTGGGTTTCCATGGCTAATTTGAAACATGGTATCCAGAGTCATAGTCCCACACTCAAACCAATACCCCATGCTGGCTCTCACAATACGTGTAAGACAGTGTAAATTACATCTAACCAGCAAGAGCCAAAGCAGGCATTGCACACAGATATCTGCAGCACCTTGACAGTTTTTTTAATTCCCCGAGAAGGGGGGCTGTGAATGGAACAGGAAGAACAGCAGAGGAAAGGAGATGTTTACTAATTTATTTGTAGATAGTCTTTCTGATAAAAATTGGTGCTCCAGGCTTTTTCCATCCCATGTGTAATGTCTGGTTAAGCCTTAAAGCATTTTCAGTCAAACTTCTAGTTGCATCAGTATAGACTCTAAAATTCTGTGTTTGTGAATGAATATAAGTTCCCTGCTGTCATTGTTAGGCTTTTTTATCCCTTTTCACCAGTTGATATCCAATATGTCAAACACATATAGACTCTGTTTAACTGCTTTGATCTTTTCTTTATTCTCTTGTATAATCTTAGCATGTCATTTTAAATGATATACCCCATTTTTACAAACTGAAACTTGAAATATGAACCAAGGTGAAATTAAAGTTTGTGAAAAACTGCAAATTGCTTTATTAGGAATGGCAAAAATCAGATTGTAGAATATGCTGTTTGTTGTATATTGAAGTGTTGTGCTATTTATGGTGAGCTAACATTTTCCCCAGAAGCTTATTAACAAACTGCAGGCTTTTGCATTGTTGCATGTGCCTTATTTAAAATGTGATGCATAATGAAAAGCAAATGTAGAAGCAAATGTAGAGATCATTCAGCAGTTCCTCCACACAATGCAAAACTGGAAATGTGGCATATGGCAATATATGACCTTAATTTATTTTGTTTGCTAACAAATAAATGCCTCTAACACTGTAGAGATGAGCAAGCAGAGATGTATTGCTGTCTTGATATTTGGAATGTTTGTTCAGTAAGGAATTTTTCATCTCCTGTCCCAGAATAATACACCTGTGACCACCGCAGCTGATTCGAACTGGAGTGGATACACAGAGACAGATGGATTAAAACTGTCATAATTGTGGGTTTCTCCCCTCCTTTCCTTGATTATAATTTTAACAGGCTCCAGGTGATTTCTATTTCTTTATAGCATCACTCATCTCAAATAAGTCCCAGCGGAGCTTTGAAGGAGGAGATAGATAGATGCAGAATTTTTTCTCCCACATGAGCCCATTTGCATTGTGAGCACTTAAGAGAGCTGTGCTGTGAAAAAAGCAATTAGCTCCTTTAGTCTAGGGTGCCATTTAGAAGATCCAGGTCTGTGTGCTCCATCATAAAATTGACCTTTTTAATTTTTTATATCTAAGATTCTCTACTAAAAGACTTAGCGTGTATTAAAAAAAGATGCTGCCTAGAGGAGGGGAGAAATCCTGATGGTACTCCTGCAAATGATTAAAGGCAGTCTAGCCCACCCTCACTGTGGGTACTGAAAAAGTACTGTTCCAGGCTTAATGTGTAAATAATCAAGGTGTTTAAGTAACATAATAACACTCTGGCCATTTCCTCACTACACTGTTCTAGTGCTATTATTCCACTTTCAACATCCTGTGGAATTCGGGGGTTTGTAGTTTACTGAGGCCAAGGAGTTCTCAGGCTGAGAATTCTAAATGCCCCTCCCTAAACTGCAAACCTCGGGATTCCGCAGGATGTGGAAAATGGAACTATAACAGCGTAGTGCAGAAATTACCTCTGTCCGTCTCTGTCTCTCTCGCTCTTGTTCTTGATATTAACAAGAAGGTAAATAAATGGATGGGGTGAATAGCCAGATAGATAGATCTCAGAAACAGTCACATTATGCATGGGGGTTTGGAGTCTTTTCTTTTCTTTCCCCCATATAGGGATTTGAATCTTCAACTATGGCATTCTTGCATGTGAGGATGGGTAATTTATTGTAGTTTTCTCTCTAAAGTGGGAGAAAGTAAATACTCTTCTGTGGTTCTCTCCCCATATTTAAACATCCTGAAGGTGTTGTTAGTATTCATAATTATTCGTTCTCAAACTGAAAAGCTCATTTCCCCACACTTAGGAAACCCCATTCGGAAGAATAATAGACCAGTGCAAATTTTTTCTTCTAGTATTTGAATACTCCAAAGTGTTGCAAAGAAATTATTCTGTGGAGAAAAATGCATGGGTTTTGTGCAGTATAGGAGACCCATTTGTGCACTGCTGGAAAACATGTTTAGCCTGGGAATGAATAATCCCAAATACTCTCTGCATCTTTATTTCCATGTTGCACAGAAATTCTCCATTATTACCACCGTCGTACTACCCATCCATATTTGCTTTGTGGCTTTTGAATGGTGGTATTCCTGTGCCAAAAGTGAGGAATTTCTTCCAGCCTAAGGGCCACATTTAGTTTCAGAGGGCCACATTCCAGTGGAAGGCAGATGTAAAAATGTAGAGACAAAAATTCCAGCATGTTTTAGCTTCAGCTCTTTTTAATCAGTTGGCAAGCATTAGCAGAGGCATTTCAACCTTTTAGAACTGAAGAAAACTGACAAATTAAAAGCTGGGGAACCACCAAACGATGGTATCATGGAATCCCAAAGGGCTGGATCCACACTTCAGGACTGAGTTTCCTCAGCCCTGCATTGGACCAATGAAGATGTTCAGCCTAAAATATGAGGGTCTGTATGGGTGTAGGGCGCCTGTGCACTGTTCTGTTGGGAGTCACTGAAATATCAGTTCACCCTTGCTTCCCAAGTGTATAAGCACAGAGCTGAAATTGGGCCCTGAATCCGGTCGGGAAGGAGTTCTCTCTCTCTGACACACACACACACACACACACACACACACACACACACAATTACTCTTGGCCAAGAGGGAACATCTTCTCAGCTCTTGCTGTCAAATTGGCTGTAAGAGTAGTCTCATCAGATGAACAAAGCTTTACTGAAGCATCAGGATTTATATCATGCTTCCAACGGAAGAGAAAATGTGTACAGGCTGTTTATCATAAACAAAGGGAACAGAGGACAGATCATTCTAACATTCTTTCTGTAAACGAACACATGTTCTCAGTGAGTTATCTTGTTGACTTTTGATACAGTTCTTCCAAGAACACAGAATGGCTTGTTTAGAATTGCTTACGAAATCAGAAACAAAATACTAAACAATCCTTTGAAAACTTTGTACTTCCAACAGTCCTACCTGTAAAACCTCTTCCCTTTCTATGTCCATATTTCCTGTGTTGATGTGGAAGCTGTGAAGAGGTTTCTTATATGTGTTTGCTTGAATGCAAGTAGAAACTTCTGTGTGGTCAGGCTTCCTAATTTGTTGTTGTTCTGCACGTTCATTTCTAACTTATGGTGACCCTAAGGGTTTTCTGGGGCTGAGAGTGTGTGACACACCTGAGGTCACCCAGTGGGTTTCCATGGCTGACCTGATCTCTGGGGTCATAGCCCAATGCTCAAATCACCACTCTGTCTCTTCCCTAATTCAGAGAAGGCTAATAAATCTATTGAAACAAACATGCATAGAATCTCCCTTCCTACTTCCAGCTCAATATGGAAAGGCTGGGACTGGGGAGAATGGCGAAGTGGCCTGCATACATATCCATTTACTGCCTTCACCATTAATTTCTCACATATTAGGGTAAACACTTGCACAGGAATATTGTTTGTGTGCTGCGATATATCTGAAGCCATGTGCCTAGTGCTGTGAAACACTTCCATGTGGCACATGTGACATATAGTGGCTGCCTTATGGCATGTCAGTGTCTTATCAAGTTGTTTGCTTCTTATACAAGGGTGATCTTCCAAGCCATTTCACTATCACTGGCATGAAAACACAATCAGACCAATGAATAGACCCAGCTGCTTATATTCAGTGAGCCATATTTAAGAGGTTTAACAAAATGAATTTCAACAAGGAGAAATGTAAGAAAGAAAAGGAAAAAAATGAAGCTTCAAAACTTTGAAAATTTCAAAAGAAAAAGATTAAATGCACAAGTACAGGATGGGTGACATGGGCTTGATCACAGTACAGATGAAAGGGATCTAGAAGTCTTAGGAGACCACAAGCTGAATATGAGGCAACAGTGTGATGCAGCAGGTAAAAAAAGCTGATGTGATTCTAGGCTGCATGAATGGGAGGAGTATAGTGTCTACGTCAAATGAAGGTGAGCTGTGTCTGAGAAGGCATCCTTGACTGGGTTTTTTTGCAGACTTCTGGGACTGTGTTTGTTTGTCTGCTTGCTTTGGTTCTGTGTTCTCCCTGAGCACACGGTCTAACTGACTAGCTAGGGGGAATAGCTAAGTATACCCTCCAGAACACATGGTCTAACTGACTAGCTAGGGGGAACGAGGTAGTAGCCATTGGGTCTAACTTACCTGCTGACAAGCTAGTGAGAAGAGCTAGCAGCTCTTTATATTTGCTCCCAGTGGCATGACACATCGGCACACTCAGTTTGGCTATCAAAGCTTAGCAAGACTACATTGCTTCTCAGCTTGAAGCAATCCTGAGTCGGTCTGCCTTTCTGTAATGTCCAGCTGGGTTTGGCGCCTTGAGGAAGTAACTATAAGCACTATAGAACTGCACTCTCTGTCCTGATAGTTTGAGAATAAGAGCTTGACAAACAGAGGTGTTGACAAAGGTTTTCCCAGGAGACTTTGAAGGCAAAGCCCAGCTTTACTTGTTCCAATTCGACTCTCTAGATTATCAAGTATGGAGAGTGAGGGAGCTGCTGTGGTCACCTGCCACAGCTGTGGCATGTTTCTTTTCTTGCCACATGATATCGTTGGGTACACCTGCAGTAAATGCAAGCTAGTGGCTCTATTGGAGGAGAAGGTTCAACAGCTAGAAGCCCAGGTTTTGAATCTTTAGATTTATTGGGGAGGGTGAGGAGTTCTTGGACAGGGCTGAGAGGACATTTTGAAGACGGAGTACACCAAGGAGCAAGCAGACAAGGAAGTCAGTTCACGAAACTGGGAGATGGACACTTGGAGGAATGTGACACACAGGAGTAGAAAGGCACGGTATCAAACAGAGACTGTCAAGCTACAGAATCGCTTCCAAGGTCCCAACCTTATTAATGATGAAGTGAAACAGCAGGAAGAGGTAATGGAATATCACCAAGAGGAAATCCAACATCAGCAACAGGAAATCCAACACCAACAGGACAAAATCCAAAAGCAGCAGGACCAACAGGCTCAGCTTGAACAGAATATTCAGGTGGCCAAAAGAAAATCTGCTCATCAAGTAAGTCTGGACAAGCCTCAGAGGAGACGAGTTCTGGTGGTTGGGGACTCCTTGCTAAGAGGAACAGAACCGACCATTTGCAACCAGGACAAGATCAGTCGCAAGGTGTGCTATCTCCCTGGGGCCAAAATCAATGATGTAACAGAGAGGCTAACGAGACTGGTCAAGCCCACTGACTGTAACCCCCTTCTGTTGGTTTACATAGGAACAAATGACACTGTGAGGCGCAGCTTTCACCGCATCACAAAGGATTACGAGCTTAGGGGTAAGAAGCTGAAGGACCTTGGTGCGCAGGTTGTCATTTCATCACTCCTGTCTGTGGAAGGACATGGCCCACGAAGGGAAAGAAGAATAGTGGAGATCAACAACTGACTCCAAAGATGGTGCACTGGGAGCGATTTGAGTTTTTGGATCATGGTCTCCATTTCCATGAAGCTGGTCTTCTGGCAAGGGATGGCCTGCACCTCACAACCATCAGCAGGAGCATTTTTGCTAACAGTCTTGCAAAACGGATCAGGAAGTCTTTAAACTGAGTTTGACTAGGGAAGGGAGACAGTATTATTCAGGGCAAGGATTCAGTGAGTGCTGGGGAAGATAGTCCAAATGATACAGATAGAGCAGGGCAAGTAGTACTAGAGACCAACAGTGGGAGGAAAAGTAACTTTAGTGCAAGATTTCCGGGAAGGGCACATGGTCTCAAGTGTCTCTACACTAATGCACAAAACATGGGAAATAAGCAAGATGAACTTCAACTCTTAATACAACAAAATAAATATGATTTAATATCCATCACTGAAACCTGGTGGGATGAGTCTCATGATTGGAATGTAGGAATAGGGAGGAATAACTTATTTCACAGAAATGGACCAAACAAGAAAGGAGGAGGAGTAGCCTTATATGCCAAGAATGTTTTCACCTGTGAAGAGATCAGTGACTTAAATCTGGGAAGCCAAGCCGAGAGCATTTGGGTAAGAATTAAGGGAGTGAGAAACAATAGGAATGTGATTGTGGAGGTTTGCTACAGGCCTCCAGGCCAGCCTGAGGACTTGGATGAGGCCTTCCTACAGCAGATGACCACACATTCAAAAAAAAGAGATGCAGTAGTAATGGGAGATTTCAACTATCTTGATATTTGTTGGCAGTCAAACACTGCCAAGACCACAAAGTCCAACAGGTTCCTAGCTTGTCTTGCAGAAAATTTCATGGTCCAGAAGGTGGAAGAGGCAACAATGGGATCGACTATTGTAGATCTGATCCTGACCAACAGGGATGACCTTGTTGATCAGGTGGAGGTGGTGGTGGGATCCTTAGGGGGGAGTGACCATGATCTATTGGAATTTCTCATTCAGTGGGAAGGAGAAGCCAAGTGTAGCCAGACACGCATTCTAGACTTTAAAAAAGCTGATTTCTGTAAACTTAGGGAGTTACTTGCTGAAATTCTGTGGTCAAGAATACTGAAAGAGAAAGGAGTTCATGATGGATGGGAATTTCTTAAAAGTGAGATATTGAAGGCACAATTGAAAACTGTGCCAACAAGGAGGAAAAATCGCAGGTGTCTAAAGAAACTGGAATGGTTGACTAAAAAACTCTCAGCTGAGCTAAGTGTTAAAAGAAACATGTACAGGAAATGGAAAAATGGTGAAACCACCAAAGACGAATTCAAGCAAATAGCCAGGAGATGTAGGGAGAAGGTCAGAAAAACTAAATCAGAGAATGAACTCAGGCTTGCCAGAGACATTAAGAACACTAAAAAGGGCATTTTAAGATATGTCCGCAGCAAAAAGAAAAAGAAGGAAATGATAGGGTCATTGCACGGAGAAGATGGCCAATTATTAACAGGAGGAAGAGAGAAGGCAGAACTACTCAATACCTTCTTTACTTCAGTTTTCTCCCAAAAGGATAGAAGTAGTCAACCTGTGGGGTGGGGAGCAGATGAGGAAGAGAGAGAAATGCAGCACAGAATAGGTAGAGAAGTAGTAACAGGAATATCTGGCTAAACTAGATGAATTCAAGTCTCCAGGGCCAGATGAATTATATCCAAGGATATTAAAAGAACTGGCAGAAGTCATTTCAGAACCACTCACGATAATCCTTGAGAACTCTTGGAGAACAGGAGACGTCTCAACAGATTGGAGGGGGGCAAATATCATCCCCATCTTCAAAAAGGGGAAAAAAGAGGACCCTAATAATTATTGCCTGGTCAGCCTGACATCAATATCAGGAAAGATCCTGGAGCAGATCTTTAAACAGTAAATTTGTAATTATTTAGAAAGCAATGCTGTAATCACTAAAAGTCAACATGAATTTCTCAGAAATAAGTCTTGCCAGACTAACCTTATCTCTTTTTATGATAAGGTTACAAGCTTGATAGATGAAGGGAATGCTGTGGACATGGCATATCTTGATTTCAGTAAGGTCTTTGACAAAGTTCCCCATGACATTCTTGCAAAGAAGCTAGTAAAATGCAGGCTAGACAGAGCTACTGCTAGATGAGTTGGTAATTGGTTGACCAACTGAACCCAAAGGGTGTTCACCAATGGCTGCTTTTCATTCTGGAGAGAAGTGGCTAGTGGGGTGCCACAGGGTTCTGTCCTGGACCTAGTGCTATTCAACATCTTCATCAATGACTTGGATGAAGAAGTAGAGGGCATGCTGATCAAATTTGCAGATGACACCAAATTGGGAGGGGTTGCTAATACACCAGATGACAGGATCAAAATTCAAAACGACCTTGACAGATTGGAGAGCCGGGCCAAAGCTAACAACATGAATTTCAACAGAGAGAAATGTAAGGTCCTACACTTAGGCAGAAAAAATGGAAGGCACAAATATAGGATGGGGGATGCGTGGCTGGATAGCAGTATATGTAAAAGGAATCTAGGAGTCTTAGTAGATCACAAGCTGAACATGAGTCAGCAATGGGATGCGGCAGCCAAGAAAGCCAATGCAATTCTTAGGCCCTTTCCGCATGTGGGAAAGGAACCGTGTGAAAATGGGACTCACCGGATTTCTTCCGCGTCCAGTTGAGTCTGTCGGGATGAGGAGCAGTGCAAGCTCATCACTCCGCACTGCTCCGGCATCCAAAATGGCAGCTTCCGGTTGGTGGAGGCTGCAAATCTGCACCAGAGCGCTGCGACGGAGCAACACGGAGTTGCGTGCTCCATGCGACCAATTCCGGTCACTCCAGAGCAGACTGAGGTGCGGAACTGCAAAAAGTAGTCCGCCCCAGTCCACTCTACAGTGCAGAAGACATTGGAGGTTGCTCTGCACCGTTTTAATAGCCCGGTGCGGAAAGGGCCTTAGTTGCATCAATAGGGGTATGGTGTCTAGATTGAAGGAGGTAATGGTGCCACTCTATTCTGCATTGGTTAGACCTCATTTGGAATACTATGTCCAGTTCTGGGCAAATCAATTCAAGAAGGATATAGACAAGCTGGATGATGTCCAGAAGAGGGTGACCAAAATGGTGAAGAGTCTGGAAGCCATGCCCTATGAGGAGCATCTTAGGGAGCTGGGTATGTTTAGTCTGCAGAAGAGAAGGTTAAGAGGGGACATGATAGCCATGTTTAAATATTTGAAAGGATGTCATGTAAAGGAGGGAGCAGGCTTGTTTTCCGCTGCTCCAGAAACTAGGAGCAATGGATTCAAGCTGCAGGAAAGGAGATTCTACCTGAACCTCAGGAAGAACTTCCTGACAGTCAGAGCTGTCTGGCAGTGGAATATGCTGCCTCAGAGTGTGGTGGAGCCTCCTCCTTTGGGGTTTTTTTTATTTTTATTTTTAATGCATTAAAACACAAAAGATAAACAAATAGACATTCATACTTCATTTGTACATTCATTCAATATATCAGACTTCAGACATTCAGAGACTGGATGACTATCTGTTGGGAATATTTTGATTGGTGTTCTGCATAGCAGGGGGTTGGACTGGATGACCACTGTGGTCTCTTCCAACTCTACAATTCTATGCTACACTGTTCTTCTTTGGTCAGACCCCACCTAGAATACTGTGTCAGTTTTTGAACATCATGATTTCAAAAAGCATATTGACAAGCTGGAAAGAGGAGGGTGACCGAAATGGTGAAAGGCCTGGAAAACATGCCCTGTGAGGAGTGGCTGAAGGGACTGGATTTTTTTAACCTGGAAAATAGAAAATTAACAGCTGACATGATAAACGTGTTTAAATATTTGAAAGAATGTCATATGCAGAATGAAGCAAGCTTGTTAGCCTTCAAACTACAGAAAAAGATTCCATCTAAACATTGGGAGGAACTTCCTGACAGTAACAGCAGTATGACATTTGAATTTTTGGAGGGTGGTGTCCAACTCTATGATTCTACCCAGGTTTGCTGTACAGATTTGCCTTGTTGAGCTTTTCCATCATGGCACATCAAGACATGAAGGATGAACACTCAGGATGATTTGAGAGAGAGAGAAGGGCAGATGTCACAGAGCTATAACTTCCAGCTGCATAGAGATAGCATAGGCTTCACCAAGGAGCCAAAGCCTACCATATTTTGCATGAGGAGGAAAGAGAGATATCAGATACATATTAATAAAGTTGAACCTGTGTGGAAGAGGGAATTTCAATAGAGGCTCTTTTTTTCTTTCTTATTTGCCCTGGCAGGCTGTTTGTGCCTATATTCCCTCTTCTCTCTGTCACTTAAAGGTAGAGTAGTTCTTGGTTACCTTTTAGATGGTTGGCATCTTGTATTTCAACCATTTTGTTCTTCCTGACTCAACAGTTTTTGCTGCATATTTTTGAGGGCAGGATTTAGGCTACTATGATGTTTGGGCTCATCCTTCTCCCAAATCAACATGTTGTTTCTTTACGTTTTGCTGATAGCAAACAGATGAGAAGGAGGGGAAGCATCATAAAGAGCAAGTGAAATATACCCTATGTGTATTTTCCCATTTCAAATATTGTTGCTGAATAAAATAAAAATAAGTGTCTAGTAGAGCATTTTAATATGTGAGAGAGAAAATGATGGCATAAATATCTCCATGACAGCCAAAATGACCACGTGGAACATGTTGTATCTAGGGCACCACTGCAAATCTAGCATGAGTAAAATCAATAGAACTGCACAACAGTATTATTCCTACCACTGGTGATTAATTGCAGAACATTTAAATAGTAGTTTATGCAGCTATATTAAAAGCAAAAGAGAGATCACATACAAGTCAGAAGTCAATAGATCTAAACAAGATGAGAAGCTTGCTCTCACTTGCTGTACTCCAGGCAAGGAGCAGGGGCGAGAGGGATGGTGAAAATCCTCACCCTTTGCATCCTTTGCTTAGAGGTGAATTGGAAGTGCAAAGAACATTTTTCCCGTAGCTAAGGAAAGAAAAATATAACGAATCTTTCTCTAAAGAAGCATAAACTGTTAAGGCTGAGAAACAAGGCACTTCGAAACATCAGGGTACAAAGCAACTGACCAGGAATTGAAAGGCATGACAAGCAATGCCTGAAACAGAGGGATGTAAGGTTCTCAAAAAAACCTCAGACTTTAAGGAGATGAAGACCCTGTGCTAGGTCATATTATGGATTCACACACACACACGCACAAAACAACATGAGACTCATAGGCAGCCAAACCCTACCAATTCAGCTCCATGCCATATTGGAGGGGAAAAAGGTCCTACAAATCTCCAAGCAGAAGAATACAAAGTGGGGGGGGAAGATTGTTCCCCTATCAGTGAGGGGTTGAATCTACTCCAGGGCCATTCCACACTAGACTGTTATAGTGCTATTATACCACTTTCAACATCCTATGGAATCCAGAATTCCATAGGATGTTGAAAGTGGAATAGCACTGTAACAGTCTAGTGAGGAAATGGCCCAGGTTTCAGTCTGTACTTTGAAGAAGCCATCCAAGATACTGAATCTGTTTCAGGGGTGGGTAGCTCATTAATAGTGCAAACAAAAGCCCAGGGGGATCCAACACCCCACTGGCATCAAAACCAACAGCCTTTACTGGAGGAGAGAGAAAACAGCACTATACCTCAGTTGGGGGAAAGCTGTGCAATTTTCAAGCCTAGATGCCTGGAACATGTTAAGACTTTACTGTGTCAACACAGCTATTGCCATAATTGGATGAATATGAACATTGTGTGGCATAGGAGAAAGCTGTTCACTTGCAAAGTATTAGACCTGCAGTGTTACAGCTCAAATAGTTAACAGCTCAGATATTAGCCATGCAGGATCCAGTTATTAGCAATGATACTTAAAGTCATAGAATCATAGAGTTGGAAGAGACCCCAGGGTCCATTGAGTCCAACCCCCTGCTATGCAGGAACACCCATCAAAGCATTCCCAACAGATGGCCATCCAGCCTCTGCTTAAAAACCTCCAAAGAAGAAGACTCCACCACACTCCAAGGTAGCATATTCCACTGCCAAACACCTCTGGCCGTCAGGAAGTTCTTCCTGAGGTTCAAGTGGAATCTCCTTTCCTGCAGCTTGAATCCACTGCTCCTTGTCCTAATCTCTGGAGCAGCAGAGAACAAGCCCGCTCCCTCCTCAACATGACATCCCTTCAAATATTTAAACATGGCTATCATGTCCCCTCTTAACCTTCTCTTCTGCAGACTAAACATATCCAGCTCCCTAAGCCATTCTTCATAGGGCATGGCTTCCAGACTCTTCACCATTTTGGTCGCCCTCCTCTGGACACATTCCAGCTTGTCGACATCCTTCTTGAACTGAGGTGCCCAGAACTGAACATAGTATTCCAAATGAGTCCTAACCAATGCAGAATAGAATGGTACCATTACCTCCCTCGATCTAGACACCATACTCCTATTGACGCAACCAAAATTCGCGTTGGCTTTCTTGGCTGCCGCATCACACTGCTGACTCATGTTCAGCTTGTGATCTACCAAGACTCCTAGATCCCTTTTACACATACTGCTATCCAGCCATGCGTCCCCCATCCTATATTTGTGCCTAAGTGCCGGACCTTACATTTCTGCCTAAGTGCAGGACTTTACATTTCTCTCTGTTGAAATTCATTTTGTTAGCTTTGGCCCGGCTCTCCAATCTGTCAAGGTCGTTTTGAATTTTGATCCTGTCATCTGGTGTATTAGCAACCCCTCCCAATTTAGTATCATCTGCAAATTAGATCAGCATGCCTCCACTCCTTCATCCAAGTCATTGATGAAGATGTTGAATAGCACTGGGCCCAGGACAGAACCCTGTGGCACCCACTAGTCACTTCTCTCCAGAATGAAAAGCAGCCGTTGGTGATTACCCTTTGGGTTCGGTCAGTCAACCAGTTACAAATCCAACTAACAGTAGCCCTGTCCAGCCCGCATTTTACTAGCTTCTTTGCAAGAATGTCATGGGGAACTTTGTCAAAGGCCTTACTGAGGTCAAGATATGCTACATCTACAGCATTCCCTTCATCTATCAAGCCTGTAACCCTATCATAAAAAGAGATAAGATTAGTTTGGCATGACTTATTTCTGAGAAACCAATGCTGGCTTTTAATGATTACATCGTTGCTTTCTAAGTAATTACAAACTGACTGTTTAATGATCTGCTCTAGGATCTTTCCTGGAATTGATGTCAGGCTGACTTGGCGATAATTATTAGGGTCGTCTTTTTTCCCTTCTTGAAGATGGGAACGACATTTGCCCTCCTCCAGTCTGCTGGGACTTCTCCTATTCTCCAAGAGTTCTCAAAGATTCCCAAAGATTCTCTCAAAGATTCAGAGTCTCCCAATGATACTTAAAGTTCCCCAAGGAATCATCAAATTTTATATATTAAATTTTAATAAATTAATTAAACAAGAACAACAATGCTATTGCATAATCTAATTTATTTATATGGCTTAAAGGAAAATATTTTTCCTTGCAACTTTTACATCTGGCTTGTACCTTGACATTTTTCCCTCTCTCAAATGTTTAATGTGAAACTATATAACACAAAACAGTTATGAAAAGATATAAGAATACTTGTATGGTGAGCTGCAGAGACAAATACAAGCTGTGATTCTACCTGATGTCCTAGTTTTAGTGTGAAAAGAACTGTATTTGAAGACAAAATAATGAGCAGATTGAGAGGTATATTGGGCCAAGAAAGCAAATGTAGCTCACAACCCAATGATTGTGGCCACAAGTTGAGTTCCAGAAGGTCCGTGACTCATGGCTGATGGGGCTAGGTTTGACTTGATAGGTTGCAAATTTCTGGCTCTGTTTTAGATTTATCTGCCCAGTACAGCACACTTGCCAACATAGCTGCAATAAATGTGTTTTACAATCTCAGATTTCATGAAAGTCTTTTTTAGGGAAATGGATTTATATCAAAGTACAGTCCTTTCTCCACATTTGCAGGTTTGACTTTCACAGTTTGATTATTCGCAAGACTTCTGCTTGCCTCCCCCTCACCCCATTTTCGTCCTCCCATCTCTTATATTCCTCACCCCAGGTTTGTGAGGCTTGTATATCAAATGAGTGTTTTTTATTTTTTTCCTTTTGAGTGAGCAAAGTCCCTTCCCACTGCTGAAGGCATGGCCTCTCTGCCATGCGGTTGCACATTATGCTGTGTATTGGCTGCTGATTGGTCTGGTGCTCTCTTTGCTCCTACTACTCCTTTCTCAAGATGGCCACTGGAAGTAATTAGAACTCCAAAACTGCTCTCTTCTCTCTCTGATGGAAAAGTACTGGTAAGCCTTTTGGGTTTTCTTTTTAATCACCTTCCCCCTCCCCTGAATGCTAGGGCCAGAGGCAAGGGAATGGTAGGGGAGACACTCTGGAGGGGAATGGGCGGAGTTGTTCACAGTTTTTCTACTTTTGCGAGAGTTCAGTGCTCCAAGCCCTTGCAAATGTAGAAGGGTTACTGTATGTGCATACAGTAGCAAGCATGAGATTCCCTTATCTGCTAGATCTTTGCAATATACCTACCCTAGTATGAGCATGCTAGGCATAAGAGGTACTGCACAAGATCCAGCATCCTGTTATTGTTTTTTTCCTTCTATGCAGAAAGTACAAGTGCTACAAGAAGTTAACGATGTTATAATTCTAATAAAGGGGTTAGAAACACACAGCCCCTTGGCTGCATCTAGGTCCCTGCCAGTATTTTCAGATCCTGCTGCCCCTCATCCCCAAAATTTGCTGCTGTGCTGCCAAAATTCTATGGCAACTATGATAGGGAGTAACAATGTACACCTTATTTTAAAACTAAGTCTCATTACTGGAATTATGATTCAGAACAAAGTGCATATTCTGTGAGCCCTCTGTTTTAGAGGAAACATAAAGTTCCTCACCACCACCACTGCTATGCTGCTCCCGAATGAAGCAGTAATTGTGGGAGCAACAGGGATGCTAGAGATTAAAGGCAGCACCCAGAAAATTCAAGGGGCCAATATATACCCCCTTGCCCAAGCTTGCAAGTACCTGATGGGCATGTGTGTTCAGAACCCTTCTATTCAAATCCTTGTGATATAATCCCCTCTGTGCAACTTTGAAAGACACAAAGAATAATGGAGTCTAGTGTTATTCCTAGAGAGTAATGGCATCAAATAGAAAATTAAGAGTCATTTCTAAGCACACTTTCCCAGAGTAAGCCCTTTGAAACACAATGGGACTTCTGATTAAAAATGCAGAAACGTGACTAAAATGGCCTTGTACGTATTCCCAAAATGCTAAATTTTTCAGTATAGATGGGCAACCAGCCCAATTTTAAATTCATTTATACAGTTGTTATTAATTTCCCTGTCCAATGTTTGCAGTAATATTCTTATTTCAGGCAAAAAGCACCTTCCTGAAAAATATCTAAAATAATTTTGTATAAAGTGGCTAGAGATAATATTTTTAGAGAGGTTTATTAAGAAGCCAAGATGCCTAAATATTCACAGCATCTTCAGCAAAGCTATTCACTAGTCATGTCACATTGGAGAATCGACCCAGTCTTGACCTTAGCAGACAATTAATGGACAGTACTGGAAAGACCTTAGTAGTGTGATCCTTTACATGTCTCCTCAGAAGTAAGTCCCATTGAGTTTAATCAGGTTAGCTGATGGAGAGAGAACTATGACCCTAATAGCTGGTTTTGTGGCTCTCAACTATGCCATGCTCCCAAGACTGTACTTTTTCCGGGCCTCCAAAAGGGTGAATTGCCTGAAATTGCCCAGAAGAGGCCATTCACTTTTTAAAAAGGCTTCAGGGGCCTCCATGCTACTTAACAGAGAAAAATAAACATTTCTTTTCAAAACAGAAAGTGTACTTCCATCCATTTCTGCCTTTTGATTTTAGTTCTGGCATTTTGGACAAACCCTATAGCCCCTGGAAGGTTTGAAGGCCAAAAGACTGGACCCTAGACCTGATAGTTGCCTATCTCTGAGATGAGTTGATACAGAATTACAGTCTAAAAGCACTACAGCAGGATTAGCAAAATAAATAACTATGACTCATTTGTAATCTTGTCTATTAAAATAGACAATGCATAGGCTGCATAGCACCCTAGATGGCTTTTTCAATGAAACTTTTAGTCTATATACAGTTCAGGTCCATGTTCTTGAGAACATGAATGCATTATACAACTAGTTAGAAGCCACAAATCATATCAGCAGATAAAATTCAGTTCCCAGATCTTTGTGAAGGGATTAAAATTGTTATGTTTTAGATCTCCCAACTTTACTCCTATAGATGATAACATTTAAAATTAGTGTTACTACATCATACACCCCAACTCTGTGGGATGTGCTATTTTCATAATGGCATATATATCATAGCTGAAACACATGTTTGAAAGTCCACTTGCTGTATGCACATGCCAATTCAGGATGACCCCAGACATAATCAGGTCATATGTTCAGAGAGGATTAGGCAGAAAAGCCCAATGATAATAGGCTTGGAATAATCCTTTCTAAAAACTATATGTTGTGAGCACTCTCAAAACCAATAGCAGGCAAAACTGGCCAGGTGAAGCAAGCAGGACCCCTACTGTGAGCATATACTACTGAGACCTTCCCCATTTACCTTACCTGGCCAAAACACTAAGAGATTGTCAAGACTCCCATCAATGTTTTGTCACCTAGAGTTATGGCAATCAGCCCATTCTAAACTCCTTTGCAGCTTCATGGGAAAGCCATTACCACTTTGTCTATTCACCCTCCTTCAGGGCAGGAAATGGGGCATTGAAACCCCAGCTCCAGCCCCAGTAAATTGTAATACTCGGATGTAATACATGGTGCCCAGACTTCTGTTCATTTTTCTATTCTCAGATGCACTCTGCTTCAACCTTCTGCTTCAGGATTGGTATCTATCACCCCTTCCATCCAATCTCTCTCTATCCAACCTTTCTTTCCTCACTTTCCAATAGCCTTGTATGATTCTTAAGAGTGTCTGATTTCTTGTGTTTGTTAATTCCCAACAAAATACTCTGTTGAACTTTTAACTGGAATGGATCCTGCCATTACCCTACTCTCGCAGGCCTCCGTTGAGCTATAATTCCTCCTTTTTCTAAGGAAGTGCTGGCATTGCAGGTGGACCCAAAGTTCCCCCACCTTTTAGGGTAACATTAGAATACTATCAGATATCACTGTGAACATTGATGAACCACTGGGCCACTAGTGACTCTCAGATGGAAAGAACCAGAGTGATTCTTTAAATCTCATTTTCTCAAGAAATAAAAGAACAAAGAAAGAAAGAAAGAAAGAAAGAAAGAAAGAAAGAAAGAAAGAAAGAAAGAAAGAAAGAAAGAAAGAAAATACTATGTATCCAAGAGTCTCGGGGATGGGCTTTGTCTATTTCTCTTATATATCTGTATGAAGCAACACATACCCAGATGGCACTGTATAAATGATAAAATAATGATTTTCCAGATTACCTATAATGAAACTGAAAGAGCAAACATTCAGACTTCTGAGGGAATGCAATGTGAGCAAGACTTTTAAAAAATAGTTTTAAGCAAATATTTAGTGCTCTACAGTTCTAAATGCCATGATGTGAAGTCAAGTACCTATGGCCCCAGCTTCATTAGATTTTTGGCTAGAGTATTAATGGAGTTTTTCTACCCACTACTTTGGACATTCACTTCTTCACCTCCTGTCCTGGATAGTGATGGCAATGGGACGGCATAGCAAAGTGTAACCCACTAGGAGCCCCCAGAAATGATAAATAAGGATGACTTTGCTCCTGTGCTCCAATCTACACCCAGGAATGAAGCTGCTTTGAAGGAAAGAAGAGAAATCATTCATGTATTCTTATCTCCAGAAGTCTTCTGTTTCTACCATTTTATATGTAATCATTTACAATATTTTTGGTCTTTTTCAAATACATCAATAATAATAGATTTGATATTCTTTTTTCTGCCACAATCCTCAGTTTCTGGAATTGCACAAGCCTTTCCCCTAGTCTAGTTTTCTGGCACTTAAATGCTCTTGGTGCTCAGGTGGTCTAGACTCCTCAAACTTCTGGCCAAGAATTGCCTCCAAGACTTTACCTTTTAAATAGGATTAATGCACTCACGCACATTGTTTAACATCAAAAATCCAATGTTTCCAAAGCAGAAGTGAATTTTAGCTATCTGTTTGTTTGTTTAGTATTTTTGGCCAGAACTGCCCCTCCCAGACCAGCTGGAGTTGCCCATCTGTGCCTTGGTCCACATGAAGTTCACCAAGTCTAAGAGCAGCCCATCTACAATTTACTTTACCATTCTTCTGCCTTCACACTCCAAATCAGGCTGCACAAATAAGAGATTGTCTAAGAACAGAGTTGTTGGCAAGTTTGACTTCAGGCCTTTTCATACTCTGCAATTATAACACCGGCCCTTTTCGCACAGCAGTTTGCAAGCAAAAGGGCCCCTCATGCGTCACGTAAATGTGAGAAGCAGTCTGCATGACGCACTCCCATTTACGTGATGCTCAAGGCCCTCAAACGCAGCGAACACACATTTTTTTATTTTCGGCTTTTAGCTGAAAATGACCAGCGCTTGTGCAACGCTCACGGGCCTGGGCTGCACTCACCTGCCGTGCAGAGCCTCTGGAGCCAGGCCGGTCACACGTCCTCTTCTCAGTGCAGCCTCCAATTCCCAGGCTGCACTGCAGAAGGAAGGGGTGAGGTGCGGGTGGGACTTTTGCGCAAGCAGGAAGGAGCTGTGGAGTTGAAGCAGGAGGCTTGCGAGAGCCTTCCTGCCCAGGCTTCTCGTGCAAGGACCCCAACCCAGCAGCTTTAGAAGGTAAGATGCAAAAAGAGCCACTGTGCTTCCACATTAAAGTGCTATAGTAACATCTTATGAAATCCTAGAGTTCATAGTTTGCTGGACAACTACAGGTCTCTACCTGAGAATTCTAGATCCCCCTTGCTAAACTGCAAATCCCAGAATTCCATAGGCTGTTGTCCTTGCAGGTCTGGTGGAATCATAGCCTAATAATTGTGTAGTGTGAAAGATCCGTTGGTGTCAAAGGTGTACAGGCCTCCCTCTTCAGCTGGTAGAAGGAGATTCCCTCCACTATGATTGAAGGGATGAAAGAATTCAGGATTAGGCTCCTTGATGAGTCAAGATATGGTATCTGCAAATACTGAGGATTTTCTTTTGTGAGGGTTTACCATTCAATGGCACAAGAAAGAAACAAATAAATGGCATGTGTGTGGCATCAGAATTAGGCAGAACTTTGGATTGCACTTCTAGTGAACTATGCCTTAGAAATTTTATTTTCCCTGTTCTGTTTTATCCTTTCTTGGGGTGAATTATTGCATTTCAGACAGAGGTCATGATGTCCTCAAGAAATCAAGGGCCTCCTATATGAATTTAAGCAACACAGGACTGAAGATATAAAATGAAATTCTTCTCAAGGTTCTCATGGCAGGTGTCCAAATGGATCCTTTTAATTTTGAAATGTAAGAGATTGTATAAAGTTTAATCTGTTTTAACCGCTTCAGATCTATTGTCTTCAACAACGGCAACCACACAAAGTGACAGCATAATAAAGAAAAGAAAAGATACTTCAGTGTCAGCACAAAGACCTGGATCTGATCGCAATGGAATGCAACCATATAAAAAGCCATTATGTTTGTGTCATTATAATAGATTCTGCAGACAGTCGTCCTGTGCTCTGCATAATGTTGTTGACATCTCAGAAATGCAGTCCTTTAAGGAGGCAGGACTGATATGCATCCAGGCATCTGTCTCTTCCTAGAACTCCAATAGCCAGAACAGATTATTTTGGAAGTCCTTCTTCCAGAGATGGGGAAATCTTCAATCTGCAGGAGGTCTCTATCTGGTTCACAGGCTTTTCCTACTGTTATCTCTACTCTGTAATCAGAGATAACAGATAAAAGACAATTAAAAGGGAGGAAGTACTGACTGGAAATGAGCTCTGGTCTGTAACTGAGCCACATATTACATGTAAACAGGAACACAATCACAAGTCCTTCTAGCCCGGTATTGTCAACTCTGATTGGCAGTGCCTCTCCAGAGTTTCAAGCAATATTATTTTCTAGACCTACTCATCTTGTAATCCTAACTTGTTTTTCCAACCAAATACTAAATAGGTTTAACACTGCTTAGCTCCAGGAATGAGATGGAATCTCAGGTATGTTCCATATGGTACAGTGGTGCTGGCCTCTAGTTTTCAGGCTGGGAAGATTTTTCATGGGACTAGCACTGGATTACATTTGGTACCACTCACTTCGCTTTGGCCCCACATCCTGCCTTATCCACTATTGGAATACAGGCCCCAAAACCTTTCCCAAATTGAAATTCAGCCCTCAGGCTGGAAAAAAATCCCCAACCCTGCCTCATTCAGACCTTTTAAAACAGACTGCAGCAAGAAGCCGCAGTATCTAATAAATCCTCTTAGCTTACTTTATCTAAGATAATCCAAATGTAGTCAGAAAATATCTTTTCACCTAGTAATCAGGCTGCAGTCCAATGCAACAGTTTATATATATATATAGCATTTATTTCTATACCGCCTATCAACTAGTGTTATCTAAGCGGTTTACAATGTATTTTAGCTAATTGCCCCCAACAAGCTGGGTACTCATTTTACCGACCTGCGAAAGGATGGAACCTTGGAGCCTGGCAGGATCGAACTCACAACCTTGTGGTTGCAGTACTGGCATTTAACCACTTAATTGCCACTGACTTGAGCAGAATATAAGTAGCATGTGTGCAGGAACATAGCTTTACTCAAGTCAGTGTTGGTCAGTAGGGTAACTGGAGAGCGAAGAGAGAGGGCTCCTGTCCCTTTAATCGTTGTGTAGAAGAGGGAATATCAGCAGGTGCCACCTGTGTGAAAAGTAACTCTCTTATACACAACCATTAAAAGGACAAGAACTTTGTCCCTTATTTCACCTGGCACCCAGTGATAAGTGTTACCTTCTATTCTTAATTTTCTCTTATTTGCCTTAGGCTATCTCCTCTTTACATTTATTTGGAAGCAATATTGATTTTCAGGTGTCTTACTTTCAACAGTGCATCCTTAGGACTGCAGCCTTACAGTTCAGTCTCTGTTTGCTCTGAACTCGAATTGAATTCAGCTGAACTAGACCACAGCCTTGATTACTACCTAAGCTGGGCTCTGCCTTGAAAGTTTATCCCCGAGCTTTATTTCAGTTTCAGCTGTTGCAGCATTGTAAAGCCTAGCAAGTCATTGGTCAAACTAAATCATTTTGCCATGTTGTTTCCTTTTATTTCTCTCAGAGAAGTACTGTATTGCTAGGTTTCCCTAAATTTGCCAGGTTGTTCGTGGTTATGACAACATACATTTCTTCTTAAAGATACTGGATTTTGGAATCTGCTGAACAAGGATGTCCATGTTGTTGTTGTTTAAAAAGCATGCAGTCCAAACCTTTCTAATCCTGAAGAAATGAACTTGCCACTAAAATGTGAAGGAAGTAGAAAGATGCATGATTATTTTTGAAGGATGTGGTCATTACCCCATCATAACATTTAAGAGCTATCTCATCATTTTGGCTCCTGTTATGGCTAGCCACTCTGTTTGCCTTCTGAGACTTAACCACTTTGCTGTAATGCTTTATATGTGTTCTTTTTGCTCTCCAGTCAAAATTCAATCATGCACTTAAGTTTATTTCTAAAATTTTTATCCACCCACTGAATTTCTTGCAGAATTACCTCCTTATCTGAATTTTTTTTTAAAAAAAATCTGTTCCATTGAATTTTTTAAAAAATATCTGCCAGCATATAGCCAGTAGATAAACTGATAATCATAAAACATCAAGTAGTTATGACTCAACAGCTACATGATTTTATTTAAAAGCATCTATCAACAGCCAGTGCATCCTAAAGAGGAAAGTTTTAACTGTACGCCCAAAGCAGAGAAGTGAGCTGGCCATAATATTTCCCTATTGTTTCTATTATTTCAGTATCTTTGGAATTGATAACAAGAGGAGGCAAACAAAAGGAAGAATATCTTCATGTGGTTCACACAGTTAGCCTATGGAATTCATTGCCACAAGATGCAATGAATCTTGTGCCCCATAATTTAGATAGCCTTAAAAGTGGTTTGGCAAATTCATGGATTATAAAACTGACAATAGCTAGACACTGACACCAAGAGCAAGCTATTGACCTTGGTCCTTCTTCTGAGTTTTCCAGAGTCACCTGGTGGATAATTCTTTATGGGAAGAGAATTCTGGACTAGATATACCTTTGGTCTGATCTATCAGGCTGTTTTCAGACTATGCTATCTTGTACTTCAGTGCCACTCAAAGTGGTGACTCATGGACCAGTGCCATTCCATGAGCCATCTGCTAGTTGTCTCTGGAGAGCTTCCAGGAAAGAAAGAGTTACAGCCGATGGGCACAAATGTGGTACCAGTACCAGGCACACTGGCAACAAAATCATCATACTAAACGCTTAATACTTTGTTGTTAATTGCTGTCTATTTAGCATCAACCTAAGGCAACCCTGCTTACAGATATGTCATAATATCAGGTAATAGTCTGGGTAGAACTTGGAAAAGTTACTTTCTGAGCCCGTAACTCTTACAGTGCCTACAAAACTGGGATTCTTGAGAGGTGTCACATTTCTAGGAGTAAATTTTCCAAACTCTAGGTTCAGAGTGTTGTTATCTCAAAACATGGGTGACTCTGGGGTCCACCCGTGATGCCAATACCTCCATGAAACAGTGGGAAATTATTAGCTTAATAAAGAAGGCCTGCAAGAGGAGGGGAAACCAAACAAGATCTTTTATACCAATATTTACCAGTACCTCGGCAGGGAAGAACCAGCCAGAAATCCAAAGGTAAGCTTAATTTTGTTTTATTATGAGAATTGCACACATGCACACAAGATCCAAGTAGGCATGCAATCACACAAGGAAAAGAGAGGAAAGTTTGGATATCGAGATGTCAGGGTGGAGTGGATAATTACCAATCTAGAAGAACAGTGAAGAAGGCAATGTGATTTAGACTCAAATCTAAGTACAATACACAGTCAGGAATCGGAGTGGCAGAATGGTGACCAGCAATTGGTATACTGTGATTTGACTAGTCAAAACTAAGAGATTATATATCCAGTGTCTACCTGGAGGGTAAGGGTGCAAATGGCTCTCTGGCCGAGTAAACAATGGAGTTCACAGAGTGGACAATGAGGTGCAGAATGGGCTCATGGTCTTAGCATTAGGTAACAAAGGGCTAATGGTTATCCTGATAGCTTGATGCTTGTCAGACAGGTTTTAGGACAAAAGAGAGGTTTGTGTGATCAGAGGAAGAGGAGTTAAGACAATCAGTAGCCTGGTGAGAATCTCCCAAATGCTATTGTCCAAAAGGTAGACTCATTAAGGCTAACTGTAAGCCTATTATCTCTGCAGTTTCCTGGTGATTTCATGATTATGACCTGGCTATGCCTGGAGGTGATTTCTGACCTTATTGCAGTGCATGTGTTCAGTTAGTCTTTTCCTCTCATCCAGCCTGTCCATGCAGCCATTAGCAGAGCATGTTTTATATTCATGCCAGTTAATATATCTTTTCCAATTGAATCATATTTTGCCAATTAAACCATATTTTGCCAATTAAACCACATCAAAGTGTGGGGATGTACAGCTCACAGCACCTGGGATTAGTTGGAAGTGCCCCACAATAATGTTGTGCCTGAGCATTGTAGGGCTAAATATAGAACCTGCTAGAACAGGGCTGAAAGACACCATGCAGTCTGGCAGGACAATGGAATATGGCCACAATTGACAGTGCTTTGTAGAAAGTGTGGTCTAGGGGCCAAATGATGGCCCTGGACAACTCTAAGTCTAATCAGCCAATTAAGTTCAAAACCCTGTTTAAAGGCAGTGGTGCATAAAATTCCAATGGTTTACATAGGCAGACAGTGGAGGTATCTTGCCTACCCAACAGCAGCAGCAGGAAATTTTGGCTGCAAGCATCCCACTGTAGCCAGTGACCAGTAAGTGGCTGTTGTTGTTGTAGTGGTGCACAGAGCTGTGCCTGTGTCCCAACTCGCCTATAAACTGGCTTGCTGTGCGGGGGGTATACAAGGAACTGCTTGGATAAGGGGACATTGCATACCCTTTTCTTGTAAGCTTGTAAAGACCACAGACACCAGCACAGCTAGCAGTTACACTGGCACAGTGCCCCAGCAGAATTCTGATCCAAGATGCCACTCTGTACTTTAGAAGAGCACTATGTAGATTTATGGCTCTAAATGAATATATTAAATGTGGGGGAAGGATAATGTTATTTGATTGATAAACCAATCCAAAGAAATGCTTTGTGTGATTGATGGCTATGCCATATCTAATAGGACACATGTTTTAATGGTCTCTTGGGTTTTAACAAATATAATAGCAATATAATTATGATGCCCCAAACTTTCTCGGTCCTTGAACCTGGAACAAAATTTTCCATTTGAACTGGGAAAAATCAAGGTGCCAGAAAAAATTCCTTGTCTTGTTTTCTTCAGATCCTACCAGCTGTCATTACGCATGCTTGTTTAGGGATTTTGCTTATTAATGATTTATTTCACTTTAAGTTCCTTCAACCCACACAGCAAGAAACAGGCAACACAGAGGTTTTCTCTAGCAGACAACAAAAGAAAGCACTGTACTTACAAATCTAATTTTCATCTAAGTACTGTAGATTGCAGCTCCCTGAGGCAAAGTCCTTGATATCAGAAAACCAATTTCTGGCAGATTGGAGGGGTTATTCCCCTTTGGTTTTCCAGCATCAGCAAGGAGATGGGAATGGAGGACCCATTCTCAGGAGGTTGGCAACTTCACAAAAGGAAAAACAGATGGGACTTGACAGGCTATTTCCAGGAGATGGAGTCTTTGAAGCAGGAAGCCTGGATGCCTGAGTGACTACTGGGAGGCCCTTGCTTTTAAACTGGGTGAGTCAAGGACTCTGATGAGATGACAGCAGGCAGCATTCATTGTTAGGCTTCCACCTGTCCTATCTTTCACACTTTTTTCTGCTTCTTAATATATAATTTTCAGGTTGTCTTATGAGTGCTATATTGTTTAACCCTATGTAACACCTCCAGCTATATTCTGTGAATGGTCTGTGTTTAATTTCTTTTGTGGGTTTTTTTTCCCCCTACAATAAGAGTCTGCAGTTTGTGGCATATAACCTTCAGCTGTTTCTGTAATAAATTACTCTTATGTATCCTCTTTTCTGTCTCTTCCATATCCCTCCCCAAAGCAAAGACATCCAAAGAACCAAAACTGAATTCTGTATTCCAAAATCAATTCAGTATATACCTCAATAGGTCCTGAAAAATGGATGCTTGTGCTGCTTGTACCATGTAGTTACATTTTTCCCCCTGCTGCCTTAATATCAGAAATTAATGCCAGCTCTAGGTAGACACTGAGACAGACACAGTCATGCATTACCAACATTGTTGGGCTAGTCAGAGTCGGCAAGACTGCTCAGAAAAACAGAAAAGTTACAGTTTGGATTACAACTCCCAAGGTGTCCCATCCAACATGCTGGGGGGAGGTTGGGAGTTGTGGTCCACAAAGTAAATTCCCCAAGCTCTGAGGAAAACAAACACATGTACAATTAAATTTTGCTTTTTGAATTCTGAAATATTTGTATGCAAGTACTTTAACTTGGTTAATTATTGACTGGCATCCTGTTTGATATTTAACAAGATCATAAACCAGATTTATGATCTCATAACTTTCGAGGTTAACAGTTACAGTTGCTAATGACCAAACGTAGTTCCTAAAACCCACCTCTTAAACCAGGCTGTGTACCATCCAAAAGGTTTCAAGGATGCTGCATCTCAGAATGATCATCTCCTGCACTCTTCTGGTTGTGGAGCATTTTGAGAGAAGCAGTTGCAGCAGAACCCCAGGGGGAGCTGCCTGATACAATGTGCCCCACAATCGGAGGGTTATGACGATTAACTTCGTTGCCTGAGAGCTGCCGTCTGTTGCATTCATGTGACCTCACAATCATTTGTTTGTGCCTCTTGAGTAGTTCTTCTTTTTCCTGACAGGGAAATTCTGGAGGGTAATGGTAGGTGGCTGATTATCGTAGATGAGTCATTTCAGCATGAATGTATGTAAAATTTCTGGCTTTACAAACTGCAGCCAGGAATGACTAATGTCATGACTAATGTATTCTTTTTGAAGCTAAATCTGGGTTTTTTTCAGGCAGGACAAACTGGAACACTTGAAAGTGATTTCTGTCTTCTTTGGTCACACAATTTTGTAGGCAGAGTCTCCTGGATTTGTTACAATGCCTCAAAGGCCAGGTTGTTGAAGTAGCCAGGAGTGTTTTTGACAATACTGCTTAGAGATGTTCCATTTATGCTTTTGTAGCATCAAAGTTTAGAGTCCTGAAAGATCTTTGAAGCTGTACTGCCCTCTTGAAAGTTTTTCAAACCTTCAGCAGTTCAGAATATGATGGCATGAAAAGCAGGTTCCCTGTTATCTTCTAAATATAATCCAGTTTTATTTTATAATTCTTAAATAGCTTCTTCATAAATTAATTTAGGAACCAGCTTTTTCCTTGTTGCCTGTTGTCTTCAGTCAACATTGCCCCTTGGCTAAACTGTCTGTGTGCCCATCTTCCATAACAAGAGCAAAGTGATACACAACTGCAGGACTCTTCCTCTAGTCAAGAGAAGCTACTGGCTTCAGTGTCAGCTGGGTCAATCCTCTCTGGGTTTTAATCAAAACTTTAAAGGAGCTATACAAACTCCTGGACCTTGTTTTGGGAACAGGGCTCAGCAACTTAGAGGACCCCCTTTACAGTTTGCACTAATGGCTGGAGAGGACTCACTGCCCCACTCACATTAGACCCTCCAGTCTCAACTGCTCCAAGCAGTTTTTCAGTGTTCAGTCTCGAGTATACTCAGTTAGACTTCTTGATTTTGGTTTTCTTTGATACTGGGTTTGAGCAGAAAGGCTGAGCACAGTAGAGGAGTCTTAAGTATCAAAATATACAGCATGTTATGTTTCGTTGTATCTTTGCGCTGTGCTGATATTTCTGTTACATACCTGGCTTAAAATGTCCTGAAGTACGATGGATAAGAAAAAAAATGTTTAAATAAATAAATGGCAAAGTGTGGGCAGGTTTTAAGGAAGAGCACAATCTGTTTGACCTCTGCCTTGCACCACTGATTGATAGTGGCTGGAAGCAATTGCACCAAGTTGCTATTTTTCATTGGACTTCCCCTCTGTCCTCAATCTTAGCTGTCCATCTTTATTTCATCTTCATTAATCTTGAAATGCTTTGGACATCTGGATCTTGATTTAGAGAGGTTTACTAGAGTAAAGTTTGAAAACCTACAGAATAGGTTGTTGTAACCAATCTAGACATATCAGATGTAAAACTAGTGTAGTGTTCTGAATCAGAGTGAGCCTGATTATGTATTTTGCTGGGCAAGAATTTTTATTTTCTATCATCAGATAGACCTTAAACCTTACATGATCTGCTCTGTGCTTATACATTAAAATCCCCCTTAATTAATATCCTTAGAAGTCTCTGGTCTACCTCCTTGAACTAATTCCTTGAGCTTCTGGTAGAGTATTCTAAGTGCCTCACAAAACTACAAATCCCAGGAATTCATAGGATAGAATTATGTCAGCTAAAGCAGAATCCAAGTCCTGTAATTGTATAGTATGGCTACAATCCTTGTGACTCACTGAGTCTATGGATACTATTGGTCTTTAGACATCACATAATAGTTCTTAAACTAGCTTGCCATGGCAGAGAAGTCATCGAAGGAGATGAATTCAGTACATTACCAAAAGGCCAAGTATCATTTACATACTATTATGTGAAGAATCTATGTTCAGAATATCTGTTTCTTTCTGTATCTAGACTATGGGGTTAAATTACCCCTCAACCAGCAACAGATCAAGAGCTACCACGCTGAAATCCTGTGAACAAGGATTTTCTCATGCTGTTCGTGAGATACCAACAGTTAATCAATGTGCCATGTTACTGTGATAAAAATTGTTCATGTGGAAAACAAAGATCAAGCATCAAGTTCTAATGAATATACCCCTTTGCCAGTCACATTTTAGATGTGTGGCATCAGGTTTTTGGGGGCTTCTTCCTTGATGTGTTCCATTTATCACTTTTTTAAAAATTATACAAAAGTTTGGTGTCAAATTGAATTTGCCAGAATCACAAATGAATCAAACTAGTGTAGTCTCAAGGAACTTTTTTCAGAGGTCACTAAAGTTACAAAAGCATCCATTCTGCCATTAGAAAGAAACCCAAGCTGTAACTTGAATGTGTGTGTGTGTACGTGTTCAAATCACCTGTCAACTTATAGCCCCAGGAATTTCATAGGGTTTTCTTAGGCAAAAAATACTCAGAGGTGATTTTGCCAGTTCCTTCTTCTGAAATAAAGCCTACAGCACTCGGTATTTGTTGGCGGTCTGCCATGCAAGTACTATCCAGGACTGACCCTGCTTAAGCTTCCAAGATCTGACAGGATCTGGTGCCTTTGAACGTCTACTATCCAAATAGTCTAGCCTTGCAAATAATAAACACTCCTGCCTCCCACCACTTCTCCCCTGCCCTCAAGATAAAAATTAATAATACAAGAGGTTGTGGAAAAGATGAATAAAGCATAATTTGAGTTAAAAGCCTGCAGATGGCAAATAAATGAAAGAAGTTAAGTGAGGTGGAAGAGAAATGTGTAATTGAGCCACACCAGAACCATATGTCAGATGCTGCCATAAAAGAAGACAGTAAAAGGAAACCTTTTCCTTTGCTCTGTGGAAAACACCACAAATGCATACTTAAGGGTCTGCCTCTCAAACCATGATACAGTAAACTCATCAGGGAGATCATACCTGATCCAGCATTTGACAAGTTAGCATCTCTCTTTATATAGAGAATGACAGTTAGTTCATCTTGCTTTCCCTTTTTGATAAGGCCTGGAGAGCCATTCAAATTTAGCTACAGCAAAAAGGGATGAAAGTAAATTAAGCTGAAAGCACACCCATACATCTTCTGTTTGCTATCCTGGAGGGCTGCTTTCTTCAAAGCCCCCTCAAAATATTTGAATTTTTTTCCTCTTGCATATTTGTAAGCTGTGTGTCAGAGTAGATTTCAAAAGCCTCAGAATGATATGCCAGTCTATCTGTCTATACTGCAGCCGAATGTGTTGCTTCCTACGGAAGATCAAAGAAAATATCATCTTTTTCCACGTAACAGAAGTGATTTAAATAAAATAATAAATAAAATAGTGTCATACTGAAGGCTTTGTAGCACATGGATAGTATGAATATGGACTGCCATTTTGGGAACAGCTCCATTTTGAAACTTCTGGGGGAAGTCCCATTCACATCATACGTTTCTGTTACCCCACGGATTAATCATTTCTTTTGCTCAAATTAGTTTATGAAGTCATGCCAGCTGACTCAGAGAAAGCATAGCATAAATAAATATGGTGTATGTACATGCACTGAGGGTTGTTCATGAATGTTTCCTGGCATAAATGTTTGTCGAGACCCAGTTCTTCTCAATTTGTAGACTTTTCTTATTAAGAAACTTAATGGGATGTATCATTTCAACTCCAGTGTTTATTCTCTTGCTTGTTTTTCAGGTAAGTCCATTGAAAGTTTCTGTAGGCTAACTTACTCTGCTGAGATCCCCAGAGTGCTCAGCAGGTAGGGAAAGATGTAAGATTGCAAAGTGGGGGAAAGAAGAAAGGAAAGAGGAGAGAGCAGTGGAAAAATACTGGGGAAAATTACCACTGTAGTTATTGTCTCCAGCACACTCTTCCTTTCTTGAGAAAGGTTATGTGCAGAAACTTAACATTGTTCAGTTATTTGGTTAAATGTGCTCAGTGTGTGTGTGTGTGTGTGTGTGTGTGTGTGTGTGTGTGTGCATGCACGTGCACACATACCTTTAAGCCACCTTTCGACTTATAGTGACTGTTAATTTTCTAAGGTTTTCTTAGGCAAGGAATGCTAGAGGTCATTTTACTATTTCTTTCCTCTAAAAAATATAGCCTCCAGCATCTGGTATTCATTGGTGGTCTCCCATTTAAGTGTTAACCAAGACTGACACTGCTTAGCTCCCAAAATCAGACAGGATCTGGTACCTTTAGTTTATTTAGGCCTGGGAATGAGTTGAGAGGAAGTAAGATTCTGTTAGCAATCAAAACAAAGATGCAAAACAGGATTTGCAGAGGTAGCAGAGAACTCAAAATTTAAGTGGAACTTGACTTGCTGCTTTTGTCAAAGAGATTGGATGCTATTTGAATCAAACTACTCTTTTCACCAATAGAAAGCATAGAGGCCAAAACAGAAAGCCAGGTTTCTCTGTGTGGATCCTTTCTGTCCTGCCTTGTTTAAACTTGCTTTTAAGCCTTTTCATCCAGTCAAGTTATGTCACACCAGGACACATATCGAAAACAATTTTTAAGGAGCAGTTTTCCAGTAACGGGTAACAGCTTTGAAAAGGCTAGGATCCCTGTCCTTTCATGTTTTCAAGTATAGACCAGCATACCATCCATCAGTAATGCCTTAGGGGTAAACCACTAAAAGCTAAGGAAGGGTGTTAGACTAGATCAGCAATGGGCAATGTGTGATACCCAAAATGCTGTAGCATCAGCAGACTTCTTCCAATACATTGTTATGTGATCTGCTATAAAACAAATTGCATTATAGGATCTAGCATTTATTGAATACTATGCTCAGGACTGTATCCAAGTACTACTGTTCCCTAACCCTCTTTAGCTGGTATCTCCTCTTCCCTTTTGTTGCTCTCCCTGGGAAGAGCAGAAGGAGACAAGAAGGAAATAAGACAGCTGTGCAAACAGAATTGTTTCCCTTCTAAGCTGGAGGAGAAAAGATGCCCAATACAGTTTTATTCAGAAGCATTAAGTTTCCCTTAATAATTTCTTCAAAAATGAACAGAACCAGTTTTATTTGCATAGCTGTCCTATTTTCTTCTTGCCTTTTTTTTTTACCTACCAATTTTTAATCCTGTCTGTTGTGCAAAATACAGTTACCAGAATTGGAATTCAGAGGCTTTTCTGGGCCAAAGTGATATTCCTGTAATAGGGGCATGATGTCATGTATATCCCATGCACATGGCACTCTGCCACTTACAGTGATTTCCAGTTCTCTTCACTGTGAGGGCAGTGCCAGGAGGATTGCTTGGCCAATGTGCATTGCTGGATTGTGATGGAACATGACAGTCAGCCACAGAGAGATTCAGGTATACCAACAGTAGGGAAATTATGGCATGTGGACTGCATGTAGACCCTATTTTTGTGGCCCTGAATTCCCTGTCCCTGAAAGTTCCCAGCTGCCAAATTTTTATTTGAAAAGACTCACATAGAAAGACCACCATTGTGTGAAAACACGCAAAAATACCTCTCCCCACAAGCACCCCATAACCCTATATTAACCTCAAATACTTCCATTTTCCACTGTAGTGCCTCTCAAAATAGGGGCACCTCCTGTCATCATTTTGAAAGAAATTACAGAGGAAAAAAGAGGTATTAAGACTTGCTATGAGGGGAATATGGCCTGCAGGGAGATCTAGAAAATTGGCTTCAGCCCTTAAACAGTTGACCACGCCTGCTATATATGCTAGAGCCCATACAAATCAGTTATTTGTACTTTCTGATAGAGTAAAGCTTCCTATCAGGCTGTTAGAATCACCAGAAAGAAGCGTAGTTATTGTTTGAGATTTTTGCATATTGTCATGCTATCTTTCCAGCCAACATATTAAAGTGTCAATTAGGCCTGTGTATATATACCAGAACACTATGACTAAGAGACGATAACTTGGTCAGAAATATATGGTTTGACAAGCAAGTATATTTCACTGTATTAAATAATGTACCGAATAGCCACAGATGAATTAACTATATATTGATAGCATCTCTGAATATGTCACACATAATAAGGAAAGTATGCCTTGCAAATTTCACCAAACCTGCTGGCACTATAATATTTTTTCCTCACTTTTATCTCCAGTAAGCAATTAAAAAAGAAAGATTATATTTTAATTCCTTTATGTTTATTTAATGGCTCTTACAGAGTCTTTCAGAATAATTAGTGCTGTTGGAACTACTGATTGATGGTAAAGTGTAAGAGAGAAAAAAAGGGGGAGGATATATTTTCAAATTTACTCTCCATTAAAAAAATGTTTAGAGGGAGATTAGATTTTTCCAAAACAGTCTTCTTAAGGAAGCCACTGCAAGTTCTTCTGATAAATTATTAACTGTTTGAAAGCGAAACAGTACTACACTTTTTACACAATTTTAAGTGACAATGTGGAAAAAGTGACACTAGTTATGAGTGGTGGAACAAGTTCATTTTATGACTAAGTGAAATTGTACTTAGTGTCAGAGCTTCAATTAACAAGATCTGGGAAATATCCACTTCAAATTAAGATCTCAGACAAATGTCTCAAGCTGATTTTGCTTAAATGAAATTACTTTTAAAAGTGTGTATGACCAGACTTTTAACAGGCAAGGAACTGGGCTTACTTCCAAATTCTAGCTTTAAGATTGATTGTATTTTTTACCTTCTCCTTTTAAGTCTAAACCTTGCCAGCTAGCTGCAATTAATACAAATGTTATGGTTTTTGATTTGCGTTGCTACAGCATATGAACTCAATTACTTTTCATTTGTAGCTCTGAAAATGGCATAAAGCATTTTTGTCATGAAGTTTTTTTTACTGCATTGGTACAAAATTACTGAACCATGGAACTAGGCACATATTGAGTGAACCAGAGAGACTGTTTTCCTTTTGTTTCACTTTAAATATCCATCCTGTTCTCTCCTTCTATTTTCTGCCATGCTCAGAGGTCACAGAGGCAAGTACTGCATCTGATTTAAAATTGCTGGTAAAGATCTCACATACGGAAAAAAGAGATGTATAAATTTTCAATACTAAAAGAAGGACAAGTAAATCAGGAAATAAAACACATGGGTCAAGATCAATTTGCATATTTCCTACACGTTTTTTTAAAAGGATGCAAATTGCTGACCAGTTTTACTAATATGCTCCCTCTCCAAAAGATATATATAAATCTAATAGGCTGTTGTCTGTGCAAAAATAATGTGAATAATTCAATCGCAATATTTCATAATAATAAGTGCATGTGTGTCTGCCTGTCTATCTGTCAGAATCATAGCAACAAGAGCATGAAACCAAGGCCCTCACCACACAATGTTGCCATCCTGGCATGGCAACACATTGCTGCCAGTCCAGAACATGTGCTATCACATGACATTCTTGTGGTCCCACTGTTGTTGCATCCCCATCCACTGTGATCGTGCCGTATACCATTACTGGAAAATATCTGCTAAGGGCCCCCTTACAATCCCATCGGCTGTGGACATGCAGTAAGGGTAAAAGCACTATCAAGTGCTTCCGTCTGCAGTCCAGAGCAGGCAGGGGCTGGCTGTATTGCAGAAGGGAGAAGAGTGTCCCTAACACTACTCATCCACCAGCAGCTGACCAGGTGCGGTGGGGAGCATTTAGATCCTGATCCCATCCCAGCAATGGCACTGCCAGGATAGGAACAAAGCGCTATTGGGCCATAGTGTGATAAAGGCCCAAGACAGTTGTGTAGGGGCCATTCATACTACACATTTATTATTCATTCATACTACACAATTATACACAATTATTCACACTATTATTCTGCTTTACTGTCAAGAGTTCTGTCCTGTGGAATCCTGGGGTTTGTAGTTTGGTGCAGCACTAAGGGAGCTCTCTGGCTGAGAATTCTAAATACTCATCTTCAAAAAGCAAATCCCAGGATTCCATAAGACAGAACAATGACAATTAAAGTAGAACAAGAATGTTATGATTCTGTAGTCTGAATAAGACCCAGATTTTAAGACAGGGCTTTCTGTAGCTTCTCGCTTGTGGAAGGTCCCTCCGAAAGAAGGCAAGTTGGTTCTATCCCTGATATTGCTTTTGGCCAGCAATAATAACTTTATTTTTTGCTATGCCTTTGGCGTTTGAAATCTCAGCCTGTTTTTAAAGACTTTATTTTGTCTTGTTTTTATAATCAAGGTTGGTATTTTATCATACATTGCTGGAACGGCCCTGACAAGCAAAAAAGGTGTAGATTTTTTAAAAAATGAATTAAAAGTGTCATGTGTATTAAGGGGATCCTTTGGAGTGCATACCTCATGGTTATTTGGTTTCTAAACATGCTACTTAATTTTAATTCACAGTTTGTAATAGTTTAATAAGATTAACCAAAAATTCTGTAACAGTGTGCAATTCTATGAGTTCTCCAGAAGTCTTCATCAAGCTAGAAATATACAAAATTAGGAAATGGGGGGGAAACAAAAGAAAGAATAGGTGCAATGAATGAATCACATTCTGAAAGGCTGTTTGCCCCTAGCAGCTTAGACACACATAACTAGAATCCCAAAATAAAGGAGGAAGGAAAAGCCAAGGAGCAGGTCTACTTATTCTATCTCCCAGGAGAGAGGAGGTGCCCAAGACAGGTTTTTTGGTTTGTTGTTGTGTGTCATAGACCTATGGCAACCCTATTCCAGGGTCTTCTTGGCAAGAAATATTCAAAGGTTTGCCATTGCCTTCCTCTGAAGCTGAGAGAGTGTGACTGGTCCAAGGTAACCCAGTAGGAATTTGAACCCTGGCCTACCAGAGTGCTATTCTAGCACTCAAACCACTACACCACATTCAGTGTCCAAGACAGGTGGCCTCCCTGGTCTTCTAAGAAGGGGAAAATATAGCAGATAGAGTGTTGGCAGCTACCAAAAAGAGTTTTGAATCTTCTGGTAAAGAAGTTTTAAGAGACCCCCCCCCCTTTTTTTGTTTGTTTGTTTGACAAGGAATTCATGCAGTACTTACTCTTTCAAATAGAAAATTCTCCTCTGTAAAACATTCACGCTGTCTTTGGATATGGAGGATATGGAGCAAGATCTATGAAGGAGATCTAACTATGACACTATGTATCTGCAAAATACGCCTAAGATATCTGTGATGTCCTGTGTATGAAAATGTGGGAGGTGGTGAGTGTCCTACACTCTTCTCTGGATATAGATCACCCTTGTCTTGCATCTAATCAGTGTCCTTATTTGAGGAATCACCTGTCTCAACCAGACTGCCTCAAAGTATTGAGAGTGTCTTCTTTTTTTTTTTTTTTACGGCACACATTCACAGGTTTTCATCTTATCCTTTCTTGAAATAAGCTGGATTTCTCTTCCTCCCTCCCTCCCCCCTCCTCCATCCCCACTCCCAGTGATCACATGTCACACCCAGTCTCATTCAACGTATCAGAAATTGATTTTCAGGAATTTCCACTGAGCCTTTTTGTTATTATTCAGGAATCAAAGTGGTAAAATGTTATAGCAATATTATACTAGGTAACCTTTAAGATCATTTTGTTTTAGAGCTAACACTTCTTTTCTACAACTTGATCTCTGTTGCATCCATGTCCTGGAAACAATAGCTGTGTTTATTTGGCAGCCACCTTTACTGGGTCTGAGAGAGTGGAAACCCATGGCAAATAACCATGGATTTAATTTCAAAAAGTACTGGATTCATTTAAAACAATTTGGTGGATAGAAATAAAAATTCTTTGAAAATGTCGGGAGCTCCAAGGATGAGGAAAACAATATACAGGATCTTCAAATAAAACTGGATTGTATAGGAACAAAACCTGGGACTTCCAGAGACTTTTTACCAATCTGGAAGCAGCCTGGGATTTTTCCCAAGATAACAACTGAGCAATATCTTCACTGGTAATTTTCAGTAAATCCTTGGTCACCATTTCTGTAAATCAAACAAAAACAGTTTTCTGTCAATCCTTTGTCACAATTTCGTTATCAGATGGTTCAGACATAATGATCTGTGATTAATACCCACACTATCTCCTGCTATCCATAATATAAGGTTGCTTTCTCACTTTTCTTTGTGTACGGACAGAGGTCAGTTAATACTGTGTCCAGCTCTAAATGCATTTCTGCTCATAGGCAAAAGTAATGCCTACCCAGCATACCTACACCGGGTTCAGTTACAGGCCAAAAAATGACCCACTGAAAGCTGTGTTTAAAAAAAAAAAAAACATTAAAATTGCTGGAACAACAGAGCATATGACTGATAGGAACTTAAAGTCAAATAACACTTTTATACTTACATCCATCTAATGATAGTGCAATTTCTGTTACTAGGAAAAATGGTTAGGAGGAAATCTGGCTGGACAACAGCCTGTGAACACAGCTGCCAAGCAAGGAAGCAAATCAGCTAATCGCATCAACACTTGAACCAATGATAGCTGTTTTACAATGAGGAAAATTGGATCAGACACATCAAACACCTGGCACAGTAGGACACAAGCTGGCCCCACAGAGACTTGTATTCATGGTAGAATAAATTTTGCCATAATTACTGGCAAAGATTTCTGATCATAAAATTTCACTGCTGCATTGGTCATTTTTCAGATTAGCATGATCCATACTGAGTGTCCCCTCAACTGTAAGTGACAAGATCATAAATGTTATTATAATACAGCATAAAGTTAGATTATCATTCCCTTTCAGCTGGTGGCTTCCATGTCATTTGGGTTTTATTTTATTCCACATTTTAAAGAAACTATCCAAGGTGATGATCCCTCCCCCTTAAAATAAGCTCAGCACCTTTGAAGCTTAGGCTAAAATCCTGAATGGATTCACTATCCCAGTGACATGGAAGCTACCTACCACCACAGTTAATGATTGTGGTGTTCTTGCTGGCCAGCCCCATGCCATTTTCCAAATGACATCATTATGGTGGAAATCAGTGCTCTATTGATTCCTCGGCGATATATTGGTAACATTCTTTGAAATACTGCATCCTAACAAAACAATCTTAAAGCCTTGCTACAGAGCAAATAAATGGAAGAGATTTATTGAGTATGATAGGATCATTTTAGTACTGAACTACCTAAAGTGTGTTTTGAACCATAACAAGCTTGATATACCATTTATCATTTTTATGGTTTACAAAAAAAATGTGGCTATATCTATGAATACTTCCCTTCAGTTGGATACATGTGATGCCTGTAATCCCAAAACTGCCTAGATCCATTTGAATCCATAATATTGATACAGCAAATGAGATTTAGTGCAAGTAAGTGCAAAGTGATGCACACAATGGAGCAAAAACGAAAATAAAAAATTCCAAGATTTCACATATAGGCTGGCATCCTATTAGTACTATACACATATGTAAGTTTCCTTTGCACCAATGTATGTCTTTTGGGGGTTACTATGGAGCTGATATGCTTTTCCCTCTCTGCAGCACCCAAAGTTCCTTCTTCTCAGATTTACTGAAATACCAGCCCCAGCATGGCCAGTCCATGCCTTGTGGTGAGCAGGCAGGATTAGAGGAGCTTCTATCTATGTCCCCAAAGTCAGAAGCAAAATGATTATAGCAGTGCTGAGAACTGCTGAGGTCCTCTTGAGATCCCAGCATAGCTGTAACCATTTTGCAACTGACTGAGAGGACACAGCCAGATGCTTCTTCAGTCCTGCCCTCTTCACATGAGGCACAGAATCACAGTGCAGGGAGGCTTGAGAGGCTATACAGTGGGCCTGAGAAGTGACATACAATTCACCCTGGCCTAGGTCTACATGTGAAACTATTATGCTAAGAGAGCCATGCAGGGTATGCAAAATTCAAATAAGGATAGGGAGGATTTTTTTTTTTAAACCAACAGCTATTCACAAAATGGCTGTGCAACATGGATACTGAAGCTGATTCAGATGTTGAGATTGGCAGGGTTGGCAGGATTTGGCTCTTCTGAGCATGAGCAGAGTGCTATCTGTGAAGCAAGGCTTCATCGCAGCAGAGAGTCCCAGTGAAGCAGAAAAAATTCCAGAGGCTCATTAGTTAGGCTTAGAGTACTGATTTATTCCTGCACTCTAAGATAAGACATAGCAAAAACATGCTAGCTTGCCAGCAATTAGACAAAGAGGGAAAACAGAAGATAATGGAGAAAAATCAGGCAGCATCTCCCCTTACAAACAGTATACTGCCAATAGCATGGCAGATCCAGCTAGGGAGTCTAACTGGCAGCTGGTCAAGGCAAACACCAGCCTTTTTATGCTACCTTGTCACCCTGGAACAAGTGGGGTGACCCAATCAGTGCTCTGGCGTGTGGCCTTCTCTAATACAAAGACATAGCCATAACAATCTTGCGAGCCTTGAACCAGGCTGTCTGGCCATACTGCCTCTTCCCTTTGCGATCCACTCAGAGGAAACCTTTTCCTGCCCGGCAACAACCTTGACAGGGATATCTGAGGGAAGCACATAGTTAAGTCCTATTTTCAACCTTCAGGATCACAAAAAGATTTGTGATTGAAGTGACCACAGCTAACTTTCCAAAAAAAAAAAAAAAAAAATTAATGGTGAAAGTTCTTGTTTTGCCAGCAAATCACTTCTCTTCAGTGACATTTATTATTCTGTCATACAGCAATATCACACTAGTCTCCTCCAACATCAAAAACCATTTGCATTCAAAGTATTAGAATGATAACATGACAGAGAGGCTTGAAACCACACTTGCGTTCACTGTACAAGCTTTTCACATATATTTTTTTCTGGATAAACAATTGTATGAATACAGTATATTACAAACAGAGGGTCCTGCAGACTGTCATCTAAAGCTTTTCACTGCATTCAGTTTTAAATGGAATTTCTGCGCATATTTCAGCTTCTAATTTTTTTCTCTTTAATCCATATTGTGCTTTTATTAATTAGTGTTCTCAAGAGTGTAAAGAAGATGACACTTAACTAGTAGCCATGACTTTCTCTCCCTTCCTCCCTCTTTCAATGCAAGTGAATTCAGTAGTTGCATTACACTGTCTCCCCACTACCTTTTAGAAACACTGATAGATCTTCTCACCAGGTTGTAAATATAAGTTGAGGACCAAGTCTCCTGAGCAGCTTGGCTGTGCTTGGCATTTAGTCTTATCATGCAGCTGCACAGATCATCTGTCCTCAAAGACGACTCCATGACTTGGATCCTACTGTGTAGAGTCATACTGCATTCTGTTATGTCCTGCCAATTAAATTATCCTGCTTCTCCTTTGATTCAGGCAAGGCAATGAATCCGGCAGTAATAAGGTACTTTCAGTTTCTCTTGAGCACTTTAATCCAGTCTCCCAACATGCACACACAGGGACACCAGTGGTCATCACAGTTATCTTCCACTCCTTCCACAGTATCTTAGAACTGGTGTATGAGAGTATCTTTTCTGCCCATAAAAGTTCTTAGCCATTTTCTTTCTTTTTTCTTCAGTGAACAGTGGTCGGTATTTGTGTGAGCATTTGTAGGATGCCTGAAGATGTGATCACAGGCTGAGATTGATACAGGGTGCAAGGATTGAAGGATATTATGTCTGTTACAAAACAGTTGAAAATTATAAAATGTCAATAAAAACTTTTTCCAAACATGTACACACACAACTGTGTGTATTAATGGTAAAGCTGCACTGAATCTTTTGCAGTTAACTTCAGTTCTTAAAGAAAGTGCAGCAGCAGCTCCAGTAATTTCTGTTGGATTTATAGTATGTATATTATTTATGTGAATAGTGGATTTTGATATACGGACTTGGAAGTATTATATATTTTGTATGCGTATGTTGTTCTTTGATACAAAACTAATATGTATGTTTGTTTTTAATACAGCCCCTGGAGAAGGCCAATTAATGTATAAACAGGTGTTGGGCTTTTTAAAGAATAAACTTGCACCATCCATAAGCACGTGGAGCCTAGTCTCCTCCCCCCCCCCGCTGATTTATTACTTGTGCTTTCCAGTATTTATTCCCATTTCTCTTAGTCCTGGCACCCAGCCAAGCAGGGTTGCTGAGAACACAGGTGAGGGCTTTGTCTTTGGATGCTCCTAGACTCTGTCTCCCTTCTTGCTGCCCTTTTGCCATCAAATGAAGATGTTTCTATTCTAGCAGGTGCTTGGGAACTGATTGTTTTATATATTAGATCTTCTGTTTAAGTGCTGGGAAATGGGATTTTTATTTTGGTGCTCTCCTGTTTTTAATCTGTGCTTTTAAATTATTGTTTTGTATGATTTGAATTCTATAGATAGTGTAATGTTATTTTAATCTTAACTTTTTGTATGTTTTTAGTTACATATGGTTTTACTTGTAGCATTTTTTATTTTGTAAGCCATCTTGATTCCCACTCTTAGGGAAGTAGTAAGATATATACATATATATATACACACACACACACACTCACATACATATATACATACACACACACATACACACACACACATACACACATACATACTTATACATATGTATAGTGATAGATTGATGGATTGATAATCCTAATTTGACCAATAATCCAAAAACCCACATACCTAGAACAACATTGTATCAAACAGTTGCAGCTTTACTAAGCGTGAGGACTGACAGCTAAATCACAATCTTATGCTAGAAAAGTCAGGCAATGTCAGATGCCTCCATTTGGTTCTTGTACATTCACACTTCCCAATATGTGGGATGGAAAATTTGACAGAACTGCAAGCTTCCAGCCTGACTCATAGCAATAGGTCATGTGCAGCACAGCTCTGACATAGGAAGGGCAGGAGTAATTTACCATGTTTAGGGACCCAAATTGCAGTGGGTTACCTATGGAAGACCTTATGAGTTTCTGCCTCAGCATAATAGCTCATAGGACTGAGCCATACCTGTAAAAGTAACTACAATTGTGGTTTTAACTAAAAAGTAACTAAAAGTGTGTTTGACATTTCCTATACAAGAGTGGTCTTGCATTCTGGTACAGGCCAAACTATGCTATTTGAATATCCATCTTCCTCTCTAACCATACAGTCTCATGCATGTTTACTCAAAGGAAGGTCCTGCAGAGTTCGGTAGGGCTCCCTCCCAGGTAAATTTGAATTGAACAGCAGCCTAAACTGTGTCTCAGGTGCATTCTTCATCTCCTTTACAAACTCATTATTGCTCAGTGCAGTCAGCTGTTTTAAGATTTGCTTTTCTTTTTTTTCTTTTTGCACATAACCCTGTTAGCAATTATTTAGAGGATAATTGCAGGGTAATTAATATATAAAGGTACTTGAGGTTGTTAGAAGTTATGTTAGGTGGTATTAATTTGAGTACCATTCATGAAAACTCTGAAGAGAATATTCAGGATTATCAAGTGGTGGCCAGTATCTTCCATCTCTGTGGGACAGATAGGTGGGGATCCTCTTAGTGACATATGGGTGTGTGCATCATACTAGGCATGGAGGTAAATTATTTGCTATGGTGGCAGGAGTGAAGTTGCACATACAGCAATGTTCTGCATTGTAGTTTCACACTAGAATTGTGCATTGTGGTTGCACATTGTAGTTTTGCATTGCACATTGTTGTTGTACATTGCACAATGGCACCTAGTCATTTACACTTGTTCCACAATGTTGCTATTCTGCATGGAGGTTGCATAGTGCTCATGTAACCTATCTCTGCATATGGATATATGTACACTGAGCAGATGCCAGGATGGTATAGCTGCTTGAGCATTGGATTCTGACCATGAAAACCCACTGGGTAACCTTGGGCCAGTTACACATTCAGAGCGTCAGGGGAAGGCATAGCAAACCCCCTCTGAATAAATCTTACTAAAGTTCTCCTTAGAGTCACCATAAGTAAAAAACAACTTGAAGGCACACAAGAGCAACGAAAACATGTTGAATTGCAGCCATAATCTGCTCCGTGTTTTAGTCTGAATTTTAAAGGAGCTATCCAAGGTACTAGATCTGAGCTCGCAGAATGACTTCAGCACCTTGGATAGATCCTTTAAAATTCAGATAAAAACTTAAAATGGATTTACCATCCCATTGATACAGGTGTCATCAGTCACCACTGAATGCAATAGAATAGTAGCTCCTAAGTTCTTCTCTTCCCATCACTCTGTTTAATAAGGACCAAAATGGAAACCTTCAGAAACAAGAGGAAGGCTGACTGAATTCTTGAAGCATACTAACAACAACAGAAATAACAAACCGCAGAGTATGTCACAGTATCAAAGCAAATAATACAAAAAAAAGCAACATGTTAACCTTTGACTCTCTTTGACTCTGCTCTGTATCATGCTTCATTTTACTTCCACTCTTCTTTAGGTAAGAGACTAGCCTGACCTTCCCCAAGCTCTGTCCCCCATTATGTTGAACCACAATTCCTATCACCCTCAATCAGTGAACCAAGCTGGATTAAGCTAAGATGCTCTTGGAAAAATAAGTTTGGAGAGAAAAGTGGAAGAAGTTGAAAGAGATGACACCACATATAGCTTTAAGGAGGCAGTTCCTTATAAAGTGGCCATCTTTCTGCATCTCCTGTTGTGCTTTGTATATCTCTTGCCATGTAAGGAAATTGCTGTGTAGCTTCATGTGAGTCTTTATCAAAACAAATGCTGTACTGTACAGTTTGTTTGACTATATAGACCTCATTGCAGTGACTAGAGACAACATAACAAAATGGAACAAGCTTTCTCTTTGGTATGCAAATGCCAGCATATTTTCATAACTTCCCTGCAGTCCATATGCAAAATGTATAATTAATTTCACAAACCCACATAGACAAAATTTAAATTGACAGCAAACATATGCGTATTTATCCATATTTATGGCTTAAAATTAATTACTTCATAATACCTGATTCAAGAATTTGTAATTTTTCAAAAAGCATCTCATGTAGCTGCATGTGTTCAGGACATAACACTTTCACAGAGAATGGAAAGAATGCAAATATCATAACTGATGCTACTGATGCTGTTACTCATCAGATAGTGATAATTCCTGCCTCAAATTGGTCCTTGCATTGGTGGTGTTGCATAAAAATAATACAGTTGATTTAAATTTAAAATTTACTCAAGGTAATATTCGAAGGTTACAAGTGAAAAGAAACTGCAGGGGAAGTCAAGAACAGATTAACTAAAATAAATTTTGTTACCCTGATTTCTGGGGTCCCTTGGAGAACACCTCAATGTGCTCCACGTGATGGGGAATGGAAACTAGCCAGAGCATGAGCAATAGCAATGCGAGAGGCAGGGTAACCTAGCGGGGTCTTTTTACCCAGTTTTTACGGGGTCAGGCCAAGCCAAAAACCGAATGAAAATGTCTTATAAATGATTTTATTGAAGGAAAGTCTCACACAGCAATGCAATCACTCACACACTCACTCAAGACCTATTAAGAAGTAAAAGAGAGGAAAATGGATAGGGGAATATTGAAAGGGTTGTAGCTGGGGTGATTCCTTGGTCCAGGAAAAACAGTGGAGAATTGGGGCTCAGCATGGAGAGGGCTGAAGGGATTACTCAACGGATGGAGAAATGGTCTGCTGGGATGACCGGGAGTGACCCAAAGAACCGCTCAAAAATTGGGACTATTTGTAGGGGGAAAAGTACCTGGAGGGCTAATCCTTTCCCAGGGAGAACAATGGGTGTTGTAACGAGAAAGAAGCTCCACAATGGTAACTTCCTTTGCGTGATGAGATTACAAGATGTTGCCAAAGTCTCAAGATCTTCGGTGGCATTAGGTTGTGGTGTGACTTTCTGTAAATGGTCCATGCCTGACAGGATTTTGCTCAACTTGGGGCAAACACGCTAATCCCCTCAAGTCGGCTTCTCAGGGGCTGAGGACCCTTTGTTTACTGTGGGTTTGCACAGTTTGAGGTCTCCTGGGGCTACATGACGGGGGATTTTATTGGCCTGACCTGGTTTTCGATCGTTCGACTGTTGCTGCTTATGTGCTCATCCAGGCAACCTCTCAGATACATGGAATCATATTTTAATAGCAAAATTGTAGACCCCGAGACAGGGTTTTCCAGTGGAGTAACACTTTGGCAGCACCCAGTTAGATGTGCCTGAAAAACCTATTCTGTTCAACAGAACAATGCACATTGACTTAAGTAATGCGTTTTGTTTAAAAGAATTTATTTTTGAGATTAGGAAGGTATGAACAAAGATGAACACCTGATGAGAATTAAAATCTATACTAAAGAACACAATACAGCAGAAGACCAATTATTTACTAACTTAAGACGTGTTGGCAGGGCCTTAAGACAGTTGATTATACTTAAAGAGCAAGCTAAACTGACATAAATCATAATTAATACCTTATTTGTAAATCTTTTCAGCATCTTTTTGAAATCTTTAAAAAAAAATTCTTGAAAGACATATGTTTGTTGTAAAGGGGCAATGGGATCAACTTATCCTGAACCATAGAGTCAAGAATGTGGAGCCTACATGACATTCCAACCATGAAAAATGACATCCATCATAAACCCTAAGAAGACGTCCCAGATGGGTCAAAGAATATGGGTGGAGCCCCATTAAAGCAAACCAAAAGTCTATCTTATCCATTATCCTGTTTGCCACAGTTCATGTGCGAGACATAAAGTATACTGAATAGAGCTGAGAACATTTTTTTAAAATCAATCTGCCAATATTTTGAGAAAGTAATGTGCTATGAATTAACATATCATGGGGGGAAGGTGGGAAATTGCAAACATATACTGCAATATACTGAAATCTCCTCAAATGACCATTGAAAACCCAGTATTTTAGACATAATAAGCAAATATTATTTTTAAAAAGTAAAATTATGAGTTATCATTCTGGTACTTCTTTTAAAATAACTTTGTTGTGTTCTTGTTACTGCCCCAAGATGATCTGTTACAGGTAATATCATAATTATTTACATCTAACACTTTAATTCAAAAATCTAATAATGAAGACTGAAAAATGCAATAGGGCTTAGACACCATTTATTCCCAATATTTCAAATGACAACGCTTCTTGGACTAAATGTGTCCTTCCTACAACATGGAAGATTAATTGTTTTGCATAAAATGACATGCTGAAGCTGTCCCAAAGTGAGCAGTGGTTGGATGGTTCTTTGAGACCCAGAGTACAATTATACCCATGCTCAGTTATTGATAGCTTCAGCATGTCACTGAAACTTTTCCAATTCCCCTGCATAACATAGCTTTGATGGATTTCTCTTTGTTGAATGAGATCCCAGACCATGAAAATTTGGTACCTCTTAAGATTCTTCAATAGTCTTTGTTGCTTTGGTGTAACAGGGTTGCTGCTGCTGCTGCTGTTATAATGTGCTTTCAAGTTTACTCTGACTTACGGTGACCTATCGTTGGACTTTCTTGGCATGATTTATTCAGAGGAGGTTTCCTATCGACTTCCTGTGAAGCTGAAAGAGGGTAACTTGCCCAAGGGGACCCAGTGAGGATTCAGACCCTCATCTGCCAGAGTCCTAGTTGTGCACTCACACCACTACACATGCTGACTGTATAACAGAATAGTACGATTGTTTCACAGATGCCACTCTGCCCCTAGCCCTGAATCCACCCTCAAGTCTGCAGATGTGCTTGCTCGGAAAGAAGTATTAGATGCAATCCTTAGGATTTTTGAGGGATATTAAGTGTGTGTGTTTCCTTTCCTGATGCAGAGGGATCAGCCGTGGTCTCTTGAAAATCAGAGAGAGTGAGAACCCATGACTTGGTTTTGTTGGGGTGTCAGCCTCTCCTTTTCCACCACTCTCTCTAATCAAGACTGCTGGACTGGATTATGGAATAATCAAGGTGGATATATGATGTATGTTGGAACATATTCTGATCCCTTTTTGCTGTAGTCCAGTGGTAGAACACGTGCTTTGCATGCAAAAGGTCTTAAATTCAATCTCTAGCATTTCCAGTTACAGCTGGAAATTACTCCTGTCTAAAACCCCTGGAGAACTACTAGTAGTATATCAGTGGAGACAAAAGTGAACTAGAGGTCTGAATTGGTATAAGGCAGATTCCTATACTCTAAGGCAGATTCCTATACTGTTGTGGTGGGGGTTTTTTTTTAACTCCCTTCATGCAATTTAGGCCCAGAAATAATTATACATATGGGACTACTAAGAGATATATGAAGCTTTAGAGCTTCCAGTTGAATATTGCTGATTTAGTCAACAGCAGAAGAGTCTGTCTCAGCCAAAGCACTTGGAGTTAAATGGGTCTCTTATGCCTGACAGGCTGGGGTCTAATTTTGATTTCCCTGGATCCTCCTCACTGGCAATATCCCAGATATCCCATTATATTAACAAGGTTCATAAACTGTCAGAAATAACTCGTCCACTTAACTGGCTGGAGTGATGCAGATTTTAAGGACATGGCCTTTCCGAGAATTATCTGTCTTTCTAATTTGTCACCCTCACAGTCAGTGATACAGTGCTGCTGGACTCCTGAGCTAAAAGTCTTTGCCACATTAATTTCTCAGGAGACTAGAGCCTCTTTCGACCATTTGCCCTAAGGGCATGCTCTCACACCAGACTAGGAGGGGTGATGCCATCCAACAGAACAATTCAACATTATACTTCCTGACAGACAAATTACTGTCTTGTCAGGTACAGTAAGTATCAATGTGGTTTTCCATTACATCTTTATAAGTGTCAGAGGCTGTGGATTTCTAAAACAGGCCTTTTCCTAAGGGGATAACTACAGATCACACACAGTCAAACCCAATTATTTGTTTTTACTACAAAAACAGTTTTGGGAGATGCATATTATGAGCAAAGAGGAGCGCTGGAGAGGTGCTTAAACTTCCTCTTGTCTACTCTTTATCTTCCAAGTTGCCCTCCCCAAACAACTTACCCTCCTACCCAACAATTTTTGGCTGAAAACAGATACTGATCCATATTACCATAACCCATCTAAAATGAGTAGCCACATCCTACTTCTTCTGTTGAGTTGCATGGATGTGCTAAAACTAGCCTGTTTCCAATGTTGGCACTTAGAGATAACATCTCCAAAACTGGTACCATTCAGGTAAATTTGCTAGTGATTTCCATGAAACAACATGCAATGTCTCCTGAAGGACATGAGTTCTCTTTAATTGGAGGAAAAATACAAGATTCTCTTCTTTCTTCTTCCATAGGAGACTGTTTCTGAAGCTACTGGTTGACCATAGATAGAATTACAACTGCTCGTTGAGTATGTATTTAAAATAATAAAAATCAACATTCTGGGTTTTCACATTTCAAACTTAAATCCTCCATCTCCAAAACAAAACAAAAAAGGATTGTGGTGAAGGTGGATGCTCATCAACTACTCTTTCTACCTCAAAAATCTTTTTTTTAAAGATATCTTTATTAATAAATTATGTTTTAAAAAAAACAGTAAAATTCTACAAATATATAAGAGAAAAGGAAAAAGGAACAAAAAGACAACATGAGACATATGACTTAGAAATTAAAAAGTAGAGAAAAAGAAAGAAGAAAGAAAGAAAGAAAGAAAGAAAGAAAGAAAGAACAGAAAAGAATCAATTTCCATTCTTCCCTTAAACGGATTATAACAATTTTATTCAGGCTTCTCAAAAATGATATCCAACATTTGTCTTCTTCCCCTCTTCCAGATCATGCTTACAAAAACAAAAGAACTTTCTTCTAGCAAAGGCTAACATATCTAGCATAGCATCTCAGTGTTACTTTCTATTACATTTTATTACATATTTTATTTACATGGTTTACATGATAAATGACATTAATACTAAGTGCTACTTGCTGACTTGATTACATAATATTTTCACTAGTTAAAAGAGTAGATCTGTTACATGTTTATGATGTCACTAAGTGCAAATAGTTCTATACCATTTTATATGTGTAAAATCCTTTACAGCATTTGTTAACCAAATGTAGTTTTCATTGTTTTAGATTTGTAAGCATTTCATAACCCGATTTCAACCGAATTTATTTCATTTTGAATTTAACTCCCCACTTCCCTTGTAACCATCTTGTCCATGGACTTCACCTCCTGCCAAATTCTCTTCCTTGCCCTTTACCACTATTTCAAGTTCCTTCCCACTTGGTATTCTAGGATAGTTGCCCTGAAACAGCATTCTTTTTAAAACATCTTTCTCTCATCTCCTTCATACAGACTAAGTCAATTTTGTTTTGCTCAACCATCAAGGTAGTTTGATTACAAATCAGTTTCAGATTAATCTCCCCGTCTTTGAGCTGTAATCCCCATTTCATGAATCAGCGCATCTTGGTCAGACATCTCTCCCAATTCAGTAACTAATCCTTCAATTGGCTTGACTTGAATTTATCTCTCCATATGATTTTCAACTTCCTTCACTTCCATATTGCTAACTTATGTGTCCCCTTCTTGTCTTAACTCTCCCCATGGTCCTTCCTTGATCTTGCTGATTGGACTCCTTGGGGCCTCTATCATATTCCTCTTCAAGTTTAGGAGTTCCACACATAGCTCCTCCATCATGCACTCTATAAAGTCCTGAGAAAGTTCCTGGAAAGTTTCTATTTTTCATACGATCCAGAAATTTCAGAGTTAAATCATTTCTCTCTGTCTCTCTCTCTCTCTCTTATCTAGTTGAAAGCTGCCAGCAAGACAGTCTTATCAACCTCAAATAGATAAAATCTGTATGTCACACTGTAGTTTCTCCTTGTTAAAATGCTACACAGTCTTACAAATAGGATGAAATTCAGTCTCTTCACAAGATATATGCAGTTATATCCTTATTTAGTCCCTTTTAAAAGCATCAGCCCCCAGTTTTCTAATTTATTTCTCCTGATCTTGTGGGGTACACATACTTACTTGGCTCCTGAGTGAAGAAAGAAGGTGGCTGAAGAGGCTCTGTTGTTCCACTTTAAACAGAATAATTCTTCACTTTCATAACTCCCAAGGTTTATGTAAGTTTTCTTTTTAAAAACCAGATTGCCAGTATGGGGCCATCAGATCCTCAGATCCAAACAGCTATGTTTCACAGCAAGGGGAAAAAATGTCACTTCCTTGGCCCTTCCCATTCGTAATGTGTTTACTCAAAAGTACACTCAAAAGTAAACACAAGTGATGGGAATTCCAGATCCTAATGGGTGGTCCTCTGCTCCCCCTTTAATCCAGGGGGAGTTTCTCAGCCAGAGATCCCTCTGGCTGGCACACTTGCCATGAAAGCTTTCCTCACTGCATAGCTGCAGTTGAGATCATCTACCCACTACCCACTGCTGGAAGTCAACATTCTCTCTACCTCAAAAATCTTTAACGACACCTGCTGCTGACATATCCCTGTGTTTGCATGAAGAGCTTGGAAAAGGTACTTTGTTGGATTCTATCTTGTCTGTTCTATCTTGGGGATCACAGCTATCTAAATCCCCAAGCTAGCATGGCATTTTAATTTTGCACAATGCCGTGGAGTGATGCTTTGTTAGGGACGTTATGAGAAATTAAAACGGCAACTCTATCCATGTACTGATGGTAGTGCTGAACCTGTAGCTGGTCCCAGTATATTAGAACATTTATGGTATCATGATACGTGGCATTAGCCATTTCCGCACTAGGCTCTTATAGCGCTATAAGAGCCTAGTGTGGAAATGGCCATTGATAAAAATCAGCATTTTAAAATATGTAAATCTTTAACACAGACTCAGTGTTGTTTCTTCTAGATGGAGGTTTTATTGTGTGTGAGCATGAGTTGGTGGAAGGCTATGTGTATGTATGAAACAGAAAATATAATGGCCTTACTGAAGAACACTTGATCTCAGTGGAGCCCTTCATATACAGTATACCAGTTGGCCTTGTCGTAACAGCAATCAAAACCAATCACAGCATCACTCTTATTAGAATCACATTACAGCCTTATACCATGACCACCCACCATGAAGCTAACGTAATGCTAAGGCTGTCACGCAGCTCCAAATTACAGAATATCATTAACTGTGAAGTACACTGCTTTTCATCAGACTAAATGGGAATCAGTAAAGGAATTGGCCATTGTGATGGAGTCTTTCTCAAAAAGAGCAAAAACTGGAGAGCACCTGATGGAATCACAAGAGAAAAGGGGACACATCTCAGGATGCTAGAAAGATTTATTAGTTAAAATGCCTGGCACACTTTGGCATGTGAATACTCCAAAGGCCTTCTTCAAAGGCCTTTAAATAAAGTCACAAAGAACAACATATAAATATGTGACATTGCATTACATGAAATCTATCTATCTATCTATCTATCTATCTATCTATCTATCTATCTATCTATCCATCCATCCATCCATCCATCCATCCACTTAAACTCAAAACTGCAGAAATTTCTGAGCCAGAACTCCAAAACCATTTACTGGCAAAATGAAAGCATGTGAATAAGTGCTGTTTATATTTTTTTTAATTTTTTTTTATTTTTATATATAGATATAGATATATAGATATATAGATATATATTTCTATGAGTGTGTGGTTTTTTAAAAAGATAATATTCAAGGGCACAAAGGAAAGGGAGTGTCTGAAAACTCTGGAGGATTTTTATGAGAGAATTAATCACTGATCTTGTTTACTCAGTTCACCATTAATTAGACTTGTGGAGATTACAAAGGGGTTTCAGAAATGGTTTGTAAGGCAGGCTAGAACCTTTACTGTTGGTGAAAAAAATGAATAAAATAGTAATGGCCAGAATTCTGTTGAGGAGTTACAAATGTATAAGCACTGTGCTTATGGTGCTACCAAGGGAATACCATGCCAACCCCGCAAATTCTCTCTATTACTGCACAGCAGCCATGGTGACTGATGGGTGTCTGTTCCCTTATCAGTCAGCAAGCAGCTGGGTGACATTGCCACTTCCTCCTGTGAGTGATCTTTGGTGGAACAAGCAGAAGCGGGACCCCATCACAAGCTCCCCTCATGCCAGAGTTGTGGGGGGTTGGGAATATCAGCTAGCTGCTTCCCAATTGACAAGAGAAGAGACCTTCCATCAATCACTGCAGCTCTGCCTGGTAAGCACACTATTTCAAGGGCTTGGCTGAATAAAAAGGTTTTTACTTCCCTGCAGAAAAGGGGCAAGGGGGGGCAACTGGAGGGGAGCTCCACAATCTGATCTGGGAGCAGTCATGGAGAAGGCTCTCTCCCATGTCATCACCAAACATACCTGCGAAGGTGGCGGGACTAAGGGAAAGCCCAGCCTTGCTGATCTTAAAACTCAAGCTGGCTGGCATAGGGAAATAGGGTCTTTCAGAGAGTCTGGACCCAAACCATGTAGGGCTTCAAAAGCCAAATCAGCTTGTCTTGTTGGCCAGAAGTGAGAAATTTATATTAATTTCAGTATTTTGTTTAAAAAATATTGCAAGAGTATAATGGAGAATCCTTCACCTTGACTATAGTGTCATTTTTATTATCAGGATATTTTTAGATATGTTTTAGAACAGTGGAGGGTAACACATGGTTTCATGCTGGTCATGAATTCATTTTTTGAATTTCCTGCCCCATCCACCATCACCAAATTAACTACTATTGACACAAAACCATGCCGTCAAAATTGCTGCCTGTTTTTCTTGACCCTGGTCTTCCCTGTCACTTCCTTTAGTGGCAATATCCTGTGAGGTGGCTCTGTTCCATAGTCTTGTTGGGCCCTGTGGTTGAGCATGATGCTGTGACACCCTCTTGTACCACACAGCTGCTGCATTTGCTACCAAATATCAGCAGCAGACAGAAAGGGAAGGGAGGGATATTGTCTCTGAACAGTTGTAGGAGGACTAAATATGTATTCCCTCACCTCCATGACATCATGAAGTTACCCATCTCAGTTACCCCCTGAGAAGAACTTAAAGGTAGCAGTGTGTAAACTATCTTCCTTTCCTCCACCACCTCCTGTGGCCATAATGCTAGGCTTTTGTGATAGTTTTAAGATTTTGTTAAGTGTTCCTACCTAAGCATTCATTCATATGCAAGTCATTCACCATATGGGTCTCCTGCATGTAGAGGAGTTTGCACTTAGCAGCCAGGAGCTTGTCAAGCCTTGTCCTTGTTTACCAGAAAGCTTTGGGTTTTCTTTGCCACAATCAAGCATATATCTCTGCAAACAATCTTTCTTGTCCTTAGAATATGCAGGTGTTCTGTATCCACAGGCCCTCAAATAAGTGCCTAGCATTTATAATCATCAGTTTCATCTAATCCAGGTGGTTGGATTTTTTTAAAATGCTAGGCATTTATTTGGAGGGCTGTGAGCAGTAGGTGGTTTTGTCAGATCTGTAGCAGCATAAAGAACCAATTTTTCTTATCCTAATCCTATAGCTGTCTGGAAAAGGTGACACACAGTGAGACATAACGATAAGAAAAACTCAAGCAGCCCAAGGCAGTCAGATACCAAAGCTGGATGATTAAACTATTCTGTAACATTCCCAGAGACCCAGGGTGGGGAGAGAGTTATGAATGGCTACTTCTCTTAAAATGCCAGAGAAGAATAGACCAAGACAGATGCTGTCCTGCTTGGCTTTTTACATTCTGCCCTGTCTAGATAGAATGGAGTGTGTGTGTGAAGATAACTAATCTATATTTCAAAGCTTCCTTCTGCAGTATTTTTGTCATGTTTTGCAAAGTATGGGTACCACAGTGAGAGAGCTACATACCAGCTGCCTCCTCACATTGGCCCCTAAGTATGGCTGGACTGAGAATTTGTCAGTTTCAGGCATTTGTGCCTCCCAGATGAGTAGTGGACAGTGGTGTCTATTTCAGTGGGCACTGAATGTATTCCAGGTTTTATTCTAAACTTTAAATGAGCTATCCAAAGTGCTGAAACATATTCCCAAAACAATTTCAGCATTGTAAAACCCAGAGTTGATTCAGCACTCCATTGTCATGAGAGCCATCAGGTACCAATTCAACCTTTAAAAAGTGACCAGGTATAGGATAAGAGGAAGTGAGAAAGAGATGATTCTCATCACAGCAGCATCTTCCTTCCCAGCAAAGCTGCCAGTCCAGCAGCAACCAAAGGGAATGTGTGGGACAAAGGGCTGTTCTTTAGATATTGCCATTGAGACAGAGCATTGAGACTCTGGACAGAGATCTTGCCACCACGCGCCTATAACCGTGGTCTTCTGATCTGTGAGAAGCAAGGGCTCAGAAAGCTAAGCAAGCAGGTGGTTATAGCACCATAGAAAGCTCCGAGTGAGCAACTTGTTCCAAGGGACTTTGGAGGTCAGTAAATATCTGCACCTAGGGCCCATTCATGATGCACAGTTATGATGCTATATTTCACTTGGCCATGGCAACATCCTGTGGAATCCTATGGCCATGGCAATATCCTATGGAGTTCTGGGACTTGAGGCATAATGAGACGCTAGAGCGTCCTGGCTGACAATTTTATGCCTCCCTCAACTCCAGACCCCAGAATTCCATAGAACTAAACCACAGCAGTTAAAGTGCATTATGTGAATAAGCCACTATTCCTCTTTAGTTCCATGCCCCATCTGAGGACTGCAAATCCTTAAATGCCCAAACTGATGGGCAGAAGGGGAGCACTCTTTTGGTGTGGTGAAGCAGTAACACTTTTCACCCATGTCCCAAACATTCCTAACCAGTAGTTTCTTGTGGAAAATCAGAATCTTGGTCCAGTTCCTCAAGCAATTGTACAAACATCCTGGAATCAGCCAGCTCATCATCCTCTGATTCAGATCTCAAGGTCATTAAAACATGTTAACTAAGGCTTCAGAACAATATTCCAAATTACATGGGAGCCTTCAGGAACATTAGCTGAAAATGTTAAAAAAAAACCTTTGCAGATTTATGCATCAACTGGTGGGCATCAGGTGTAAGGATAAGATATGTGGTTTATCCCCACATATGGATGACTGTACTGAAGAAGCTGGGGGTGCCAACAGGTTACAAAAAGACAGCAGCAGGCTGAATCTCATCTACAAGTTTACTCCAATTTTAAATACATGTATGAAAATGGACCAGAAAAAGAAGATGCCTCCACCATCTTTGAAAGCAAGGTTGATAATCTGTGGCCCTCTGTGATGCAGTGTGACAGAGCTTGGGAAGTGGGTAGCAGAGCAGCCCTAGTAACAGGTGGTCACATAACCAGATTGGCTCTGTCTGAGCAAAACCCAGTCCTGATAAGAGGTAGGAGCTGTTGCTGAGACAGCAGAAGGCATATATACAAGAAGTGTGAATTGGCTTCTAGCTTCCTTCAGTGAGATTCTTAGAATGCAGTCAGAGCTTGCATCCAATCCAAAGGGGAAAAGAGAGTTGTCTTCTCAGTGGCCTAGTGTGGGACACAAAAGAAACCAAACCACTTCTGAGTGGGTCAGAAAGTGGGATCCTGGGTTAGAAATATACCTTTGGACTAAGGGGAGCCAGATGTCTGTATGTGTATGTGAAAGCTCTGTTCTTGAATACTGTGGTAATTTGAAGAAATTAGTTAAACATCTTTGGGGAACTGTTGTTTTGTTTGAATATTCCTGGAAAACCCAGTATCTTTTTCCCTGTGTGTTATTTAATAAACAGTACATTCTATTTTTATAACTTTTGTCTCAATAGAGTATTTTCTTCAGTTTTACTTTCATAAGAACATGCTACCACAGGTTATCAATCCTTTTCGAATAACTATTGTTAGGCTTTACCCTTTATCCACTAAGATTGTAGTTTTAAGGGAAAGCTGGGTTGAATAAGTATAAAGGAGGGAGCCAGGGTGCTATAGCAGGACTAAAAGGGATGCTACTACTCCAGACAGGGAGAAAGAAAAGCAGACCTGGTCTGGCCCTCCCTTCCTCCCTCCCTCCACACCCTCAGGCCATGTGTAACTCTTGGCCAGATCTCATGTGGCCCCTGCCTAATTTCAGAAACCTTAGGGTCAGCCCAAGTTAATACTTGGATGGAAGAGGAATACCTGGTGCTGTAAGCTCTGAATCAGAGAAGGGAACTGGCAACGCCACCTCTGAGTATTCCTTGCCTATGAAATCCCTGTGCAATTCATGGGGCCACCATAAGTCAACAGGGAGGGAGGAAAAGAGAAAGGAAATAAGAGAAGGGGTGATAAAGAGAGAGAAAAGGGGTGGATTCTCCTAATTTGGGCTCCATTCCTATGGGACACTTGATTCAGCCCCAACAACAACAACAACAACAACATTTAGCTCGTGGTAGATTACCCCAAGGGAATGGAGTCCTCCATAGAGAAAAGGGGGAATACATCTGCTTTATTATCAGCATTATATAATCATCTACTAGTGATTTCTCCTATTAGACACTAGTGCAGTTTTGGCATTTTTTTTAAAAAAAATCACTAACTATATGCATGGGGAGGACAATTGTTGTTTGCTAGTCCAAGCCTGGTCTCCCCATGTCCAATAAGTGTTGATTTCGTATATGTTTGGCATCTCTGATCTTATATATCTTATTCGCAGCTCACACTAAAAGCAGGCAATATGTTGGGCTAGTGAACATAGGCCATTTCCACATGGGCATATTGCCCACGCTAGAGCGACCTCCCCAGGAGGTCTTCTTCACCGGGGTCTGCGCTAGAGCAGTTAAGAAAAGTGAGGTTCTAAACCTCAAACTGTTCTAGCGCAGATCCGGGGGTGGCGCTGTGAGTTTTATAAAAACCACCCTCAAAAGTGGTTTTTATAAAACTTCCCACGCTGCCCCGTAGCAGCCCCCGGTCAAGAACTGCAGGGACGCAACAGCGCACCCCTGCAGATCTGCCCGAGGGCGGGCTTCCGGCTGGCGCGCCGTCCTAATTGGCGGAGCGCCGCCGGAAGCCGCTGGCCGCCATTTTGGGCGCTGCCGGGAGCCGCTGAGCGCCGCCAAATTTCGGCGGCGTTTGGAACGGCGGATCCGCGCTCATCAGAGGGACAGAGCAACCTGCTCTCGGGTAAGCTCCGCCCCTGCATGCGCGGCCCCGTTTCAGCCCCCCCGTGAGGAAAGGGCCTTAGTTGTCTTCCTACTTCTATGTGTTTAATTAATGTGGGCCTGAAAAGTGCTAGAAAACAAATCATACTCAGAATAGTTATTGCATGGCAGTTTCTGAATCACTCAGTTCAGTTTAACTCTAGTCTTATTGAGAAGAATCTATGTCCTTTTTGCTCTAGGCAGCAGGTTGGTTGATTTTTCTTGAGAAATCAGTGTCCTGTAAGTTTTCTCCATGGGAACTAATGTCCCAATTTTCAGATCATAACACTGTGCACATGCATAAATTAGATGTAGAAATTTAATTTTGACCTGAAGTGGAAATTCTGCAGATTTTAACATTTAATAGTTATCTAAGAATTAATTAACCTTATATAATAGTTACTTAATTTTACTTTAAACTATTTCCCAGGTACTGTCAAATGTTGCTTTCTACAGGTGAAACACTCAGGATTATTGGCACATACTGCTCTCTGGTAGATATTATCTGTTGCAGCAATTATCAAAATACCAACTGCTGCTGCATGTTATATACCGTCACCTTGCAATATCTTTACATGTATGCTTTACATACATGTTACAAGAATAGCTGCAGAGAGAGAATCTTTTAGCGCAAGAATAGCAGCAGGCATTACATTCATTCCACTTTATTTATTTTCAAAATGTGTTGGTGTGTAAAATGTTTTTAAGACTAGAGAGCTCTATTTTCTATTTATTGTTGCAAGCCATCTGTAAGCCTGCTTATAACAGGATAGTAATGGAAAGATATGGGGAAAAATATGCCAACTAAAATCCAAAGCTACTGTCTACAAAAGGTTTGTTCAACTTTTAAAAAGTTATCCTCTTGTCAAGTTTCCAATGTTAGGGTCAAGGGCCAGAATCTAGGTCATATGTCATGCATGCATGAGATCCCCAGTGAAAGTAATTGGTCATTTTTCTCTGAAGCAGAATGGCTGTATCAAGTTAAAGACTGCAGGTGGTACCAATGTGCATAGCCGTATATGGCTGCATAATGATGCACATACAAATTGTGCATAGATGAACATGGCACATGCAGATGTGCATGCACAGATGGTTGTGCATTCAGTTGCATAAGGGAACAGTTCACCAATAAGGCTGTGTTGCACAGGTGACACATAACTCCATATTCATAAAACTATGATCTGTCTCCTTGATGTGGAATCTCATCCAAGCTCTCCTATCATTCTAATTAAAAGGCAGGCCAGTGGCAGCTCCCCTAATAATCCCTGATCTCAGATCTAAAAAGTGGAAAACTTACTTTTCAACTTCAGCTCCTGGACTCTGGCAGCCAGCATGGCCACTGGACATGGTGCTAAGGGTTTCTGGGAGTGACACTCCAAAAAACTAATTTTCTGAATTCTTTCTAAGACATGGAGTGCTTGCACTCTATAGAATTTTAGTACTACCCGTTCACTGTCCTTCTGCTGTTATTGCAACTGAGTTTCTGTAATTCCTTACTCTGCCACACAGACAGGTTTCATGCTTTCTCTGAATATTCCTTAATGGTCCATTGGTATTAACAGATACAACATAGCTATGTGGGTGGGAGAAGGACCATATTCCTACTTTTTAGAAGAGTCTTGGTTTTAATACCATTTTTAAAATTTGTGCTAAAATACTTAATTGTTTAAACACTATTGCACCAGATAGTTTAAGTTTTTTTAAAAAAAAGTTGGTTGGAAAGTGTTCTTGAGTTGGTTTTTTAAAAATCATTTAAAAAGAAATAAAAAAAGAAATGTGGTATCAAAATAATACCCACTAAAAAACCTAATCATGAAGTTACACTGAAATGAAAAGACAATAGGACTGACTCTGTGGAAACTCTGCTGTACATATCATAACCATACCTCTTTAAATGTGATAGAGGAGGGTTAAGACAATCAACACTTAGAAGACCCTCTAGCCCAGTGGTTCTCAACCTGTGGGTCCCCAGATGTTTTTGGACTTCAGCTCCCAGAAGCCCTGAGCATTGACCATAGTGGCTGGGGCTTCTTGGAGCTGAAGTCCACAAACATCTGGGGACCCACAGGTTGAGAACCACTGCTCTATCCCCTCCAAAGAAGTCAGATTACATGAAAAGAATTGCTTGATTACAGTGACTTGACAATCATTTTAGTTATCCAATGAGTTATTGCTTTATTGGTGTAGTTTGTATCTTTAATAGATTATACACAACTCAGAGAATTCTGGTTATTGGGCAGTTGAAAAGTGAAATAAATAAATAAGAGTTGGGAAAAGTGGAAGAGCAACTTTCATAAACAATGAGGAAATGATTTCAAACTAAACCCCTAGAGTTGGAAAATAATTCAGGACAGGTAAGGATTTATGAAGTTGTTTGTAAAAACCATTTGGTAGGTGTGGAAAGGGATGCTGAAGGGCAGCACAACAGCTTGCCTACAGCTGTCCTAGAAGAGGTTTGTTAAATGTGATTTTATTATAGCTCATTTGTATTTCATATTTACTGGGACTTCTACCAGTACCACCATTGTAACAAATCAGTGTTGCTTTCCTTTTGTTTGACTACATGATGGCGTGGGGAGGAATAAAAAATGACTCTCCACCACGTTCTGCACACTTCAGTATGAAGCCACAGAATAATGGTACAGAGTTGTGGTTTTCTTGTTTAGTGTTTTGTTTTTGCTTTACTTTTTGGTTGGCCCTGTTATACTTTTCTCTTTTCTTTTTTGAAGTGCCATCAAAGAGCTGTTATTAAAGGAGATAAACATTATTCATCTTCACAGAAAGTAAGGCCTGCTTCTGTTGCCAGATTCTTTAAGTCATTCATCTTCATTTTCACAGCTTCCTCTTCCTCAGCTGCTTCATCTCACCTCCTCAGTCTGTTCAGTTTCTCTTTTCTTCTTTGCTTTAATACTTTAGCTTGACTGTCTTGCTTAATAAAGTTACTTCCTTTTGATGATCAATCTAGTGCTGGAGTATTAAAAGGAAATAAAAAGCATATATAAGAATTATGTGTTTTCATATAGAGCCTCTCCCTAAATCTGATGGTGTTTTCAGTGTATGAAAACAATTTGTCTCCATAAAGAGGGTCAAGGGAAGTAGTGAGACAGTATTTTGATAAATATTGATTTTGCTTTAGTGTGATCACAGCAGTTGATGACCTTGGGAACTCCAGAAGTATACTTAAGACAAGATTTGAGAAAACTTTAAGTCTGCAAATGCTGTTAAGATGATAAGTCTGCATAGACGTTTGTCTGCAATTCAAGCAGATCAAAAGTGGAGAGACAATATGGGTGCTCTAGTAAACCCAGCATCCCCATGTTCCTGGTTGTTCTGATTGTTTCAAAAGGTTTTTGTAAACAACGTCAGTTATGTTTCAGATTTCAGTGTTCATTTTGTTAGCTGAGACTCTTGTTTCATTGCGTTTCTCCAAATCCTGCCTGCATACTTATCACATCCTTTGGTTGCACTGCTAAACTTTGACTTTTTAAATACCATCATGAAAATTCATACTTATTTTCCATATGCATTTTCAGGCATGCATTCTTGTACACATTTTCCCCCTTGACTAAAACCTATGTGTATTTTTCAGTCATGCTCTATTTTTAGAAATTTCCTCTTTTAAAATGTGTGCTTGGTTGCATGCATATTTTATTTCTTCAACATGTACCACGAATTCTTGCAAATATGTGAATATCCAAGGTAAGGTGCATATTATCTCACAGCAGGTCTCAGGAGGTGTGGGGCAAATGCTTTAAGTGAGAATCTTCATTCCACTGAAAAAATTTCCTGTTTTCTTCTGAGAGCCAGCCGGATCAGATTTCTAGTGGTTCCTTTTTGCTTCTTTTTCATACTCTATTCAATAGTCCATCCATATGGCCCCAACTGTGTGGGAATAAATTAGGAAGCTGTGTCCCTTGCTACTATTTTCTCCCCATACTTGCAACTGTCCATGCATTGGGGGGAATTTGGTAAAGGGCAGCCTAATATACATATGTAGGTTCCTTCCATGTCTGAGAACTCTACAGTGCAATGGGCAGAATGCCTGAATATTATCTGGAGAAGTGAGAATTCCTGCTTCCACTGCCTGAGAGGGTACAAGTTGGACAGAAGGAAGAATATCACCTGGTGCAAGCTTTCTTCCAATAGTGTGCTTGTGGTAGTATAAGTGACATCTGGTTTTAAAAGGTTCAGAAATCATTGTAGCTTCTAAGGCTTAGACTTAAGAGATTGGAAGTCCTAGAAAAGAGACGGGCCCAATAACTGTTTCCATCATTTCATTATTCACTTGGTTTTTATTTAGTTGTTGTTGTGTGCCTTCAAAGTCATTTCCAATTTATGACGATACTAAATCAAATCTATCAGGGGGGTTTCTTAGCAAGATTTCTTCAGTGGTGGTATGTTTGCCTTCCCCTGAGGCTGAGAGAGTATGACTTGCCCAAGATCACCCAGTGGGTTTCCATGGTTGGGCAGGATTCAAATGCTAGTCTCCAAAGTTGTTGTTCAATGTTCAAACCACTACACCATGCTGGCTATCTATTTATTTACCTGACATCTGTCTGCTTTTTTCTGTCCTAATCTCTGTGCCTTAAAGAGCTCCATGGCAGATAAACAGGTGACAAACTAATTCTTGACAGGCTACACCTATCTACCTTTTTTTTTGTAAATTATGCTGGAAAACTGTTAAATGGAAATGACTGAATTACATAAGACACCTCACTAACACACAGTACTTCATAAATGGCTCTGTGATCAATCTGTTAAAATTCAGAGAAGTTGTCTGCTCAGTCTTTCCTACGTATAGAAGAATGGAAGAGACCTTATGCTTCATACCAGTATATGTGCCATGGAACTGGGATTGGCAGTAGATACCTCTTGCCCATGATCTAAAGTACATGTTTGTCACTTTTAGGAAGCAGTACTTAGCTGCACCCAATCTACATGGAGCAGTTTGTAACACCATCTGGATTTCAATTTTCTGCATTTATAGCTGGAGTTAAAAATCTGAAGCACCCACAGAAGTTGACAGGAATGCAGATGAAAATAGCAGACTCATATCCTTGACATGTGAATACTCTCCATTAAGAGAGTGGCCATGATAGAGGAGGAACTGAGAGTCACAGTGATAGTGCTGATGTGTGTTGAGTTTAACATGGACTGTAGTCCATGCAAACTGGTGCCATACTAACCCTGCTAGCCTTTCAGAGGACACAGATCTCTTTGTTGTTATTGATATCTAAAATTAAATAATCAGTCCTGGGAATTTCTGTTGAGCATTATATGATGTGACAGCCAAGGTGGAGTAATTCATCAACAGGCAGCTATTTCCAGTGGCATTCTTATGGTGTATCTTCCACCTGTTTGCCTCAGCTATTTAAGGCAATATATGCCCTGTGACATTTCACATGCTTCCAGACTTTGAACTTTTAGATGGATGTCTAAGCATGTTAAGTATAAACATTAAATAGACCTTACATATGTGTAATGGATTCATGCGGCAAAAACATGTTTGCAAACGTATAGCATACAGATAAAATCATCAGATCAACTGCAATTTACTGTCAAATGTGCATGCAGTGGGAACTGCGTGAATCTAGATAAGAAAAAAAGAAATATTGTTGGGTACATCTGCATGGAATTACCAGTTTCCTCTTCTCTGGATTAGAGATAACTAACCAAACTTTTCGTTTATTTTATCTCAATAAAATCTGGATGCCCTCAAAGCTGAGGAGATATGAATTCTTCTTGGATAGGCAGTCTGCTCTACTCTGTTTCTTCTAATCATTCTGTATGAGAGGAGCAGAGGTTTCAGGAAAACTTTCCAAGTAACAAGTGTTTCCATGGCAGCATTTCTACCTTTAGGGTAATTCTCTGAGGCAGAGAGAGGGTCCTTCTCTCCATCGTCCCCCAAAGACTCATTATCTCCTTTCTAATGGTGCCGATTTTTTCACCGGTCTACAAATGTGAAAGGTAACTCAAGGCTTCTGACACACATAGACAACTCACACACACAAATATAGGGGTCAAGTTTACTGAGATGTGCCTTCTTGGTGAAAACATGATAGAGGTAAATATTTCATATATGCATGTATGAAATGTCTCTGTTCTTTTGGGGAAAGCAAATGAGTGTCTGTCACTATCTCTGAACTAACAATGAGTTAATTAGAAAAGGAAATTGTAAACATAATCATCAAGGAAAAAGGTTGATATAAGCATTAAATGAAATGAATCCTACTGTTGAGAAGGTTTGTTTTGTGACTCTTGAGTCATTTTCCACCCTGCATTGCTACAATGCCATTATTCCACTTTCAACATTCTGTGGAATTCTGGGGCTTGCAATTTAGGGAAGGGCATTTAGAATTCTTAGCTATAGAGCTCTCTGGCTTCAGTAACACCCAAAATTCCACAGGATGTTGAAAGTGGAATAATAGCACTGTAGCAGTGTAGTGCAGAAAGACTGCCCCAACAAGTTCTCCCAGCTTCCATTCGTTTTTAGGAGATGTATATTGAATGTTCACCTATGGAAAAAGTCCAAGGTGGATCCATAGTTTTGAGGAGGTTTAATGACACTCTGTCTTTCCATTATTTTTCACCATTTGGATTTAAAAAAAAAAAACTAACATCTGCCACCATTTTTAAAAAAAACATGAGATTCTTGAAAGAACATGATTCTTTCCAAGGAATCCCCGGGCAATCAGGAAACAGTTCTTTAATAATGCTGGCTTGTATTTGCCTATCTGACCACATCAGGGAGGGCAGATACCATTGTTCTCACCTATGGTATCATCCCAAAGTCTCTTCAGCTACCCTCAGCTCTACAATGCCATTATGAATGTGCAGGTATTTTCACCTTGTGGAGGGAGGAAAAACTGTATACTTTTGAGGGAGTAACATTTTAATGTGAAATGCCCTTCCCATTTTATCTTTGTCTTAATTTAATTTAATCTAATCTAATATTTGCTTTTAATGGCTTTTATCACTAATTTAATTTTACTTTAACTTTTGTATGAAATGCACAGCTTTTTTGAGTCCCAGAACTGGGGGAAAGGTTGGGAATGAATGAATGAATGAATGAATGAATGAATGAATGAATATGGTAGTGGTGGTGGTTGCTGTTGTTGTCGTTATTGTTATTTATTTATTTATTTATTTATTTTCTAGTGTATGAGACATCCTATAATCAACAAAACAACAGAACAAATCAACAAAAACCATAACAGTTTAGAGCATATAACGTAACATAATTAAAATATGAACAATATGTATAGTTTGTGCTAGAGGTTTTGTGCATGTGTGCTGTGTGAAGAAAGATCAGTTGATACTAACTTCTGACATTTCAGTAAGAGGCAGGATATGACTATCTGTGAATAAGAAGATCCTCAACAGTGTAATTATAGACATCTTTTGAAACTGTTAAGCACATTGCAAAGATTTTTTTAAAAAAGATAAAGGAGCCAATACTTGTAGATATATAGGTCAAACAGTCAGCCATCCATCTTTAGTTATGTAAGTAAAGGAAATAATTGTTCAATAAGGCAGAGGAGGCCTGCTGATAATAACACAAGATATAACTGTTCTTTGCTACAGTGTTTGTAAGCTCCTGCAGAGAATTCTCATCCCTGCTAAGTGTGAAAACCTCCCACTGGAGCTGTATGGCAGCTCTGAAGTAAGACTGTGATTTAGCTCTGATGCAACACAGACACTTTTATATTCCTGACCCAGATATAACCAAGAACATGTCATTTTCTATAACAATGCCCCACACCACAGCAAGTTTAAAGTTTCTGTCCTCCTTGTCTTCCTCAACATCTTTACCTCTGCATGGGTGGGCATCTGAAAGCTAAAGGGAAGGATTGTCTGTCCTTGGGTAATCTGCAACTTCTTAACTGCGAGCAAGTCCTCACATGCTCATTTCTTCATGAGAAGTAGTCCCATTTCCTTGCTTAAAAAACTCAAGGGCATTTGTGGAAAGAGCAACCATTAAATCAATCCTTGGATCTCAAATCTACTTAAATTCATCCTAGCAACTAAAATGTCTAAGGGCTAAATGAGATTTTACATTAGGAGTTCCATGGTTGAACCTCCTTTTTCTTTTCCTTTTTGAATGAGTAGCTGAGCGAGGTGAATATAATACCACCTCCAGAGCTTCTTCATCATAGTACATAAAGGAAAAGGGGTCATTGTACTGTGATCCTGATATCAATTAAAGGACCCACAATTCATATTTCAGGGTAAATGGGATGCAAAGAGATACAGGTGAATTCCCAAATTTCCCTTGTATCAGGTATGTTGGCCTTGAATAACTAGGCAACTGCTGCTATCCTTGACAGATTTGGAACAAAATTATCAAGATGGAATGCAGACATAGCATGGCAAGTAACAAGCAGCACCATAACTACCTGAAACTCTAGCTAATGTACATATGCACCTGAATGAGACAATAGATTTCTGAGGTGAAATGGGCTTTACCACTTCTGCTTGCAGGTGAGGCATGCCATTTCAAACTGCCATTTTTTGTAGCATCCCACTTTTTTCCTAAAAGGAAAGCTAACTTATTTGGAAGAAAAATGCTTACTCACTTCAAGCTGTATTAGCTGAGAGACACCTTTCATATTACAAAGGGAAAAAAAAAACTGTGATTAACCAACCTGTAGTTTGAAGCCCACTCCATCAGCTCCAAACATTACCTTTTTACTCCGATCTTGTTCTGCTAATCTGTAAACTGGGTCTAAGTGACAATCCAGGACATTGTGAAATAGAAAGACATTTTCCAGGCTTTTGAGAAACCAGTGGGCATTGAGCCAGCACGGTCACAGAGGTAGACTGCAATTGAATAAAGGGAATTGGGGAAGGAAGCAGCTGTGAGGGCTGATGCGAGTCTTGTGGAACCAAATGGAATCAGTGACCACTGTGCTATCACATTTAATTTACATGTCACCACAGGGCTTTCACATTTAATTTATATATGAGTGGAAAATTAAAAGTAGAAGTCGAGCACAGTTACATTTTACTTCAAAGGAGAAACTTCTCAAAAATGAAGGGACTGAATTAAAATGAAGTTGAAAGTGAAAGTCAATAGAGTCAAATGTCTTTAGAAGACTCAGGAGTTAGTCAAAACCACAATAAGAGTAGTTTTACTACACTAACTGCCACTATGTTTCTAGCTTTAATTCAATGTGTTAAACACAGCTTTAAAGACCTAATCCAAAGGAACGCTTTCCCATCTATACCCCAGCCTTAGTGTAAGATCTTCTAAAGGAGCATCTCCTCTCTATCCCAGTACTAGAAGTGATCATTATCATGGTATGTCCAAAGTACAACAGACTCAGTTTAGTCATCTTGGCTTGTAGGTATTGTTCAGGCTTGATTTGCTCTAATAACCATTCTGGTTGTCCTGTTGCAGTGGTTCTCAACCTGTGGGTCCCCAGATGTTTGTGGACTTCAGCTCCCAGAAGCCCTGAGCATTGACCATAGTGGCTGGGGCTTCTGGGAGCTGAAGTCCACGAACATCTGGGGACCCACAGGTTGAGAACCACTGTCCTATTGGCTTGTTCCAACTAGAGTAGACCCATTCAATCAATGGCTCTGTGCTAATCAGGACTACAAGAGAATTCAGAGCACTATTGGTTTAAGTGAATAGGAACACAGCACTGCACAAAGCAAACATAAGTAGACAATAATGGCTGCCCTCCTCCTTCCAAAAAGGGCATTTGAAAGTATTGGTAGAGACATGGGTATCTGTGCTACATCTTCAACAGTAGAGATATACAAACAGTTTACTCAACTTCTCTATATTCTCTTTTTCCTCTTTCAATACTGCTTCAAATTCCTTGACATCCAACCATCCAATGATATCCCTATAGCCAATCTTCTGGTTCCCATATTTTTAAATATATATTTTATTGCTTGCTTTATGTTGTTGCTGATATGTCCCTTATGCCCTTTCAAAATCAGAGCCCACAGTCCCTGGTTTTCTGGGTATTATTATTATTAGGAGGAGGAGGAGGAGTACCTTTATGATCTGACTAACCTAAGCTTATACAAAAGGATCTGGTGCTGTCACACTGAGTTTGGCCCTTAGTTTTTGGCCCATCTTTAAAGCTAGAGTTCCATTCCATTTTGCCACCACCTGGTAAGCTTCTCAATTGGGAACAATAATTACTTAATAGCAATGCTGTGTCCATAATCAGATTGGCATGAAAGGCTCTCTGAGGAGAGGTTTTATCTAAGCAAAAGGACCTACTGAGCAACAAAACGTGCCATTGCATTTCATGCCTCAAAAGTGATTGAATCAACAATGACATCATCCAAGAGCTGGAATAAAATATTCATGGCAGCAATTTTAGTTATTAACATAGAAAAAAGGTAGATACCTCGTGTATTTGCTCTCAGTATTGATTTGCACATTACATTAAAGTTGCTTGGATATTAATAATATAAGCTATAGAACCTTTGCGAAAACACATTTTCATAAAAATGTTATTCAGTAAAAATACATTTATCTCACTCCAGTATGGTAGTATTTTACTATAGTTCATCCTAATCATTTTTGTTAACAGTTACTTGAGCTGTTCAGTTCCATAATAAGATTCTACACTTTTACCAGATGCTCATAGTGTTTAAGATCTAAATTGTGGTGGCTTTTAGATCTGTGAGAGGGAAAAAGGTACGACTTCCACCTCATCTTAGCTCAAGGTGCTGTAATAATAAAGCATCCCTAAATGAATACAAGAAAATGTCCCAATTTTTTCAGTTAACTGAGCTTGAGGATTTCTTCTACCCCTTTTCATTTCACATATGTGCCAGTTTAACCACTCTTGGCTACACTGTGGTGAGCAGAAAGATATGGACATTTTCTTCACCACCCAAAAAAGGTCAGGGAGTGCCATGGCTTTGCAGACCAGGCTCCATGTGCCCATCACCACTTGAGAAATGGCAATGGAAGGGATGCTTCAATGAGCAATTATAATTGGGTCTGTTTTGAGGCATGCTTGACAAGCTCTGCTGAGGCACAGCAGTAAGCCTCCATATGCTAGTTAGGAGCAATTGCTTTATGGAATGCAGCTGGCACCCTATAAAGAAAATAACAGCTTTCCCCATCATATACCATTAATATGATCAGTTTGATCCTCCAGGTCTGATCCACATGTGGGGCTCTATTCTGATACAAAGGAGAGCTCAACATGCAAAAAGAATGTAACTCCTGCTTGTATGGTAGGTACTTTAGCATTCTGAACATGCAACACCTATGGAGCTCTGAAGCACTATCGGTGCACTCACACTGTAAAGTGCTGATAGAAACATAACCAATGCCACCCTTTTTAGTATACAGAAAAGTCAGTACCTAGAAGCAACATCCAACCATACGTATTCTGATCTCAGTAAATACCAAATGAAGGATCAATATGACCTTTCATCCACAAGGAACAACGTTTCTTACTGTAATAATGGAAAGCAAAATCTTATAATCCATGTACTGTTCTGCCAAGTTTTGCTGACTGTTGTTTCTATTCAGATTTACTTATCTTAATGACTGCAAATAAAATCTGGGAAATTTTCCAATGTCTGATTTGTTTTGGCAAGTGATAATCCCCCCTCCCTTTTTTAATGAATGCCAAGGACCAATATTCCCCATGGTGGATTAAAGTCTTGTGACTTTCTAACATAAATACAGGACGGCTTCAAACAATGTTTCCATTTAGGGTAATGTTATGCAAGTAATTTGGTGGAAAGGTGCTAAAAGAACAGCTTTCGCTACCCAATATACTGTGAAAAACATTGACTGATTGATTGATTGATTGATTGATTGATTGATTGATTGATTGATTGATTGCCTTTGCATACAAACCAGGCCCTAAAGCAGTACACCAACGCTAAAAACATTTAAGGCATCAAGTATAAACATTTCAAAGCAGCCTATAATGATATCTTTTTAAAACAGTTTAAAAACCACACACAGTTAAGACAGCCAGAGCAGTCCCCTTAGTTTTAAGGTCCAAAGGCCATGCAATATAATATACTCTTAGATTCTCATCAAAATCACAGACTCATATTTCTGGAAAGGACCTTATGATCCATGAGGTCCAGTCCCTTGCTCTATTCAAGATCTCCTGCTAGGGCATGTCCATCAAGCAGCTTCATTTTTTTAACACATCTAGAAAAGGAGACCCCATCACCTCACTTGGCAATTGATTCCATTACTGAATTAACCTCACTGCCAAGAAGTTCCTGCTAATGTTCAATCAAAATCTACCCTCCTGTAGTTTCAAACCGTTAAATCTAGTTCTGCAGTGCAGTACAGAAAAAGCCTGCACCCTCTTCTTTCTGGCTGCCCTTCAGGTAATGAAAGAAGGCAATCTTGTCACCTCTCAGTTTTCTGCTCACCAAGCTGAATGTGCCCAGCTCCAGAAGGTCAAAAAGAGATACAGTCAACTTGACTTCTCTTGGGAAGTAACTCCACAGTTGGGGTGCCACTACAGAAAAAGCCCAGTCCTGCGTGCTCACTAACTTAACCACATTTTAGTACAGTCATTCCTTATCTCACTGTTTGAGAACAACCATTAAGCAATGGTATAATACCAGGAATATAGCTACAGTGGGGTTCAATTAGCATTCTTCCCCCTAAAATGAAATTTTCCTTTTCTCCTCAAATTTCTACATTGCAAAAAGTGAAACGCCACAACTTGCTTGCACCTAGAACACTGATATTTGCCATGTTCACATTTCTTTGGTCATTTTGCCTGCCCTTTTTCTTTGGATGTCTAAACTGCATTTTTCAATCTTCAACTGAAGTTTTAATCTACTGCAATGCTAAAAATTTGGGGATTGAAGATAAAAATTCATTTCAGAGGAGCAGATGGGGGGGCAATCTCCTCATTTTGCCGTCCCACATCCCTTCCCCGTAGCTACACATTTGCTTTCCATACAATTGTTTTTTGTGCAGTGGCTGAGTGGGTCAACTCCCATTGGGTTTAATAAATACGCTCAGTCCAACAAGTACACATTTGCTACTGTCCTGTGCAGGCTCCTTGTATTTGCAGGTTAGGTTATATTTTTGTTGCAAAGATACTGTATTTTGCCAGCACTTGAGGCTAGTTCACAGACCAAGTTAGCGTGAGTTACCCATCTACATATAGGACACAAGAATCAGCCTCATGACACTGTGTTTCCTTCCTCACTTTATTAATAACCTGTCATAAGATTTAGGAGCTTTATGTGTCAATATGTTGCTAATGTGATTGCCACAGGGAATATGCTGGGACAGATACCACAGAGTCCACTTGGATATTTCCAGTGGCAAGCAGTGCAATTCTCTGCCTTCACCATAAACGGAATTTCCTTAAGATACTAGATTCTTGTATTTTAATTGACTCGGTGCCCTGCTGCTGTAGAACCCAGTGTTCTAACTAATTATTCCACTTTCAACATCCTGTGGAATTCTGGGGTTTGTCATTTACTGAGACCAAAGATCTCTCTGGCTGAGAATTCTAAATGCCCTCACTAAATAAACTGCAAATCCCAAGATTCCATAGGATGTTTGAAGTGGAATAAGAGCACTATAACAGTGTAGTGCAGAAATGGCCTCAGTCATCAGGGGAATCATGTAGCACTCAAAATATTTCTTGATGGCAGCTCCCAGCATCTTGCACCATTAGCTATGCTGGCTAGGACTTCTGGGAGTCACAGCCCAGAACCATCTGGAAAAACACAGAATTCCTACCCTTGTAGCTATCTTCACAATGAGGTAGGTTATTATTATTTCCATGATGTTACACATAGCAGAGTTGTTAGCTTGCCGAAAATATTACTCATTCAACAATAACATTTTTAAAAAAAAATAGGAGAAAAAGACTTCCCTCTTTATCATTTTGTCTTAGTTATTTGATTTTCTTGTAAAGTTGGTGCACCACCATAACCACTATTTGTCCCTTTCTTTCTATTTCTCTTTTTCTCTTGCACTCTCCTCTTATTTTCTACAATGTACAACTGGACATATTCTTTTAAAGAAATAGAATAGATCTCACCACAGAAAAGTTCTTCATGTGTTGATTATATCCTGCTATTGTCTCTAGACTGGGGCCTACAGGAGTGTTGTAAAAAGAGTGACATTCAGCTGGGGGAATGTTGCTGGGAATAATATTCAGTATGGAAAAACCCTCACTGAAACTGTGTGAGGCATTCTTGTACACTTCCTTTCTATATTCTTACCATTTCTGGGTGATAAGCAATGAATGAATATAAAGGAGAATTCTCATGCACTATAGCACACTCATACAGTCATTATGGATTTATCCTGAGAGGATGGTTATTGTTGAACTATAAAATTATGGTAAAGAAATACAGTTTTCATAACAAAACACAGAGAAGATTGATTTTTGTCTTAAGAAGCAGTCACCACTGCTGAGAATTCTTCCCACTTTTGTCTGTATATCTAATATTGTTCCATTTTGTTTAAGCTGGCAGGATTCATCTACGCCTGTTATGTTGTGAAATGTATCACCGAAGAAGAGGACAGCTGTAAGTACTAAAGGTTTATTACATGCCGGTTGAAACCATTTTTATATCATCCATCTCGCTCATCCATCTCATTCCGATATCATTCTGAAGACTTTTGTCAGACCGTAAAACGGGATAGGCTGGTGAGGGGAGGTTGTCTAGCATATTGGTTCTTTAAAAGGCCACACTGGTTTGGAGCAAATGGACGAAGTGGTAAAATGCAGCTTTAGAATTACTCCTCCACCCAAAAAGGAAACAGTAGATCCCTTCCCTCCAAAAATTCTTTGTAAGTTCAGTTCTTATTGCTTCTCGCTCACCATGACTGATACTAAGCCTTGTCCTTCTAATGCCTTATCCTGTAGGTAAAGCTATCGTAAACCAACTATGGGATTTATTGTAGCACTTCTTGCAAGAACTGACTGAGCAGCAGTTCAGTGCAATCATTGTACTGCAGAGAGGTAAAGCTAGGTGAGATTATGTCAGTTTCAGGACAAGGCTAACACATTTGGGTTTCTCCTGATTCACTGGGTCAGTAATCATTGTTGAGTAAATGCAGTACAATAACCTTAGTTTTTCTTATTTTCATCCTGATTTTCACATAGTTACTTCTATTCTCTAGGTTTAGCTGGTCATCAGTATCAGCCAATCAATCTTTGTTTACATTTTCACTGACCAATTTCTTTTCTGTTTCAAAAAGAACAACCATGAAAAGACAAACACCTAGAAATAATTCAAGTAGGATAACCACACAAAACATAAACAGCATAAAATCAAATTATGGCCTAAATCCAATATTTAGTTCCAACTCAAGGAAACCCATTAAATCAATGGAAACTTATGTAACACTTATGTAGGACAATGGGTCTATTCAAGTTGGGACTATTACTTGGATTTAAATATACTGGCCAGAATCCTATATGAGATGTAAGTATATGGTGCTACACAGGGTATCTCTCCAATCCCCACTTACCAGGAAGCAGCCGCTGCAATTAGCAGAGGTCTGTTTCCCTGACAATCAGGAGCCCCTTCCTAGAAGTGACCTCCAGTGCAACAGGCAGAAGCAGGATCCTTGTCACAATTCTTCCTTATGTTGGAGATCACTCTTGCAGGTGGGGGATCGCTCAATGCTGACTTCTGCCCTTGACTTGGAGATGGAAATTCCCAGTTTCCCTTAATTAAATGCTGCCACCACTCACTGAATTGAATCAAAATCCTTGTCTTTGTAGCCCAGTGGGAGGCCACAAGGAAGCCATTAATCTCTAAGCTTAGAGATCCCTTTCTTTCCCCCATCCCCTCTGGGAGAGAGGAATCCTATCTACATGTGTCACAAACAGGCATGTGGGAATGGAGAGAGCAGGGAGTTCTTTAAAGGAAAGTATTTATTCTAAGAACAGGCAATGCAAATAATAGAAGATGTCACTATACATGGGAGGCTTCTTCCCCCAGGTGCACTTAGAAGTTACAGGTACAGATAATTACATCGGATCAGCCAAAGCTTTCAAAAGAACAGAAATCCTAACATGACTATCCAAGAAACATCCTAGCTACGCACATCGTGATCAGGGTGTGCAGAGACAGAGCCAGGAGGCGAGGCTGAGCTGGGCCTACCTGCAGCTGGAGACAGGCCTCCTCTTTCTCCCCCTGATTGGGCAACTATCTCTCATCACCTATGATGTTTTGTGATACTGACTCCAATAAAATGTAACCTAACCCAGCACTCATTAACCGTTTGTATGCCTGGAAGGAGAACTATCTCCCTTCAGCTCTGTTATTTGGATAATGGGAACCCCCCATTATCATAAGGGTGAGAACAACAGTAAATTGCTTCCTGAATAAAAGGGGAACAGATCCCCATTTATCATAGCAGCTGCTTCCTTAAGTGGGGACGGTGGGACTTCCACATTCTATATGGAGACCCTAACTTAGAGGCTATGTAGGGACAATGACTATTTAACAGTTGTGAGTGCGTAACTAGATTACACATTGGTTACTGTCCTAGAGGATTCTGCCCATACTTCATCTTAATGTCTTTATCTTGCCTGTTTTCCAAAATTTGTGCCAACCTGGCAAGTAGATTATTGAGGGCAGAAACAGATATTATGCCTCACAGAGGGATCATGAAAGTAGAAAATCTATGTCAATTACCAACAGTAATTTTTAAGTACCTTTATCTGTGTTGCAGCCTAAAGCCTTATGAGTATCACCCATCTATGTAGAAGATAGGGTAATAATGTCTTCTTTGTGTTCCATTGCTCTGAGCAATGCATTATTTGGAGACACAGGAGAGGGCCCTTTATGCTGTGGCAGCTCAAGTGTGGAAAGTCTTCCGCTTGGAGGCCTAATTGACACATATGCTGGCTTCATTTTTGCATCAAGTTAAACATGGCTCTTTATCCAAGTTTCAAGGCCCAGCAAGCATGGCCTGGCTGGGTTGTGGATTTCTGTGTTCCATTTTAATCTGTTGAATTGTTGTCTCCTTTTTTTATAGTTCGTATCCTGCCCCACGAAATCCAGATATGTGGCATGATATGCATATTTTAATAAATTAGTAATAAGATAAGCAAGTATCATGATAGGAATAAATGCACCCAAATGTTACAGGAATGGTGAAGGCAGGTTGGAATTAACATTGCAGGGTGGAATTAGCATGTCATTTTTCAGAGCAATCTTATGTTGAACATAGTGTTTAGATTTCTTCTGATTATCTAAAAAGTGTGTTAGAATATTACAGTAACCAACTGCACAGTTAAACACTCCGAAATCTGACGGATTTCACTGGGAGAAATGTATGTATGTGGGGTAAATTTAAGTACGTGTTAATTGAGGCTCTATTGGACCCCATGCAGTTTTCTCATTATCTAACCAAAATTATTTGCCAGTTGCCATTAATTTCAAAGGAAGTGAGAAGAAAAGGAGTAAACTGATGAAATTAAAGCCATTCTTTTCCTCTTTACATGCTACCCCATATTTGTTGCAAGAAAATTCACTCAACAGTAATGCAGGCTTCAACATAAGAATTATTGATTAAATGGCTGCCAGCGTGAGCAGAATATGAATTGACTTGTTTGTTTCAGGGTATATCTTGACCTGTCTTAGGTCAAGTCAGCAACCTCAGGATCAGCAACCAACAGATTTTCATTTATCATCTGTAAGGATTGTATTCCAACATAAAGAGTGCCAGTGTCTGCACATATATGAGCTATCTGCATATCTGATGTTAGAATGATATAAGAAGTCTAGGAGTTGTGTGTTATCTTCATTTCCTTACTATAACTATGTGATACTCTGAACTAATCCCCAGGATTTAGACAAAGAAAGAAAGAAAGAAAGAAAGAAAGAAAGAAAGAAAGAAAGAAAGAAAGAAAAAGTTAGAGGGAGGGGGAGAGAGAAGGCAGGCAGGCAAAATTTTAAAAAATATTGTTTGCACCAATGCAGAACTCTGTTTTACATTGCCTGCTCTAGAAACAGTTGCAAGGAGAATAATGTGGTTCCTGTTCCATTGTAAAGCAGGCAAATTCACATTAAGAGATACCAACGGCTACTACCTTCTAACGTTTCACAGATGAAAACTGAGACACACGTGGCTAAGAAACATTAGAGTGTGGTCAAAAATCACAAAAGGTATTAACAAGGAAGAAGACACAAACTACAAGTGGCTGCAGCAGTTTGCTTTTCCCTGAGCCTACTGGGAAGGGCAAGATTCTACCCCCCTTCTCCCTCCTACTGAGTTAAGGAAGTGCAAAGTACTTTTGCACTTTGAACTCAAGTTGCAGCAATTGAAGTAAGCTGAGGATAAGGGGATAAGTGGGAGGAAAAGGAAGTGGGACATTTTAAAAGCAGCTGAAAAAGTGAGATGACAGAGAATTATTTGGAACTGTCCCTGCCATATTGGGATAGTTAGAGGATAAGTCACTGTGCCATTCACTACTGAAATTAAAATATTATAGTACAAACATTTCAGTAAATCTCTAGGGTCCTGTTTGAGGATATTTTAGGACCGCTGAGAGTCTTGGGTGCCTGTCTGGACAGAACACTTATATACAACAAAACTAGGAAAAACTGAAGTCATAGAACCCTAGAGCTGGAAGAGACTACGAGGGCCATCAAGTCCAGCCCCCCCACCTTGCAGGAATGTAGGCACCACCAAAGCATTCCCAGCAGATGGCTGTGCAACCTCTGTTTAAAAACCTTCAAAGAAGGAGACTCCACCACATTCTGTGGCAGCATATTCCATTGTCAAACTCCTTTTACTGTCAGGAAATTCTACCTAATGTTTAGATAGAATCTCTTTCTCTGTAGTTTGAAGCCACTGTTCTGTGTTCTAGTCTCTGAAGCAGCAGAAAACAAGCTTGCTCCATTCTCTATATGATATCCAAGGAAGGAAGGAAATTGAAAGGGGGGAGTTGAAATCTTAAAACGGGATGCACAAGTCAAAGGGCCTTTCCGCCCTGCGCTGATATACTGATGTTATTCCATTTTTCAACATCGTATGGAATCCTGGGGTTTGTAGTTTAGAGAGGGGCCTTTAGAATTTTCCGCCACAGAGCTCTTTGGCCTCAGTAAATTACAAACCCCAGAATTCCACAGGATGTTGAAAGTGGAATAATAGCACTATTGCAGTGTATGGTGGAAAGGCCCAAAGAGAAATTCTGTGGAGGAATAATAGTGTTTTGTGTTGTTCTTTCTCTTTCACTCTGTGTCACTCTCTACTGATTTTGATATCTTAAAACAATTCTAATTTTAATGCCAGTGGGATTATTAGCAGCAGCAGTTTAAAACACTACACTGTCAACACCTATCTTTCCTTGGTGGGATATAATCTTACTCAAGCAGCTTGTTTGTTTTTCGGGAATCTTATTAGAGCTGCATTTTCTAAAAATTGCACAGTAATTCTATTACTGTGAAATATTCATTTAATCAGTTTAAACTCTCTAGCAATTCGACTCCTCTAGTACAAGCTTTATGTCACTAAAATCCAACAATTTACTATGGTTTGGGTTGGTTTTTTTAAAAAAACATCATTAAATATTTACTAACTTAGTGTAAAGCTCTGGAGGGTCATTAATAAAACAACTGCCTGTTGGGATTTGAAGATTACGTGAAATTAAAAGATTTCCTGTTCCACTAAATTCTTTCCTTCCTGCTTTCAGTCTTCCCTGGGAATGACTGGTACAAAACTGGGACATCCCAAAAGGTGCTGCCATGACTAATAGAACACAGTATGATTGGCCAAAGAAGCATCATATAGACTTGCAAGAGTAGTTCCTTGTTTCAGCTTCCATGGCTTGTGCTTTAAGCAATTTTTGTTCATTTGTTTTTAGATTGTTTGCTTTCCTTGCCTTTAAACTGAAGTATCTAAAAGCTGTACATCATACCCTTTTCAGGCACCGATACAGGATGAGTGAATGGACATATCAGGGATAAGAAGTGTGGCTGCATACTCTCTTCCCAACCTGTGTGTGTGTGTGGGTATGTGTGTGTGTTCAGAAGAATTATGAGAACATGGCTATTTCAAGTATTGGTTTTGATCTTCTAAGTTTTTCATGGCTCAGAATTAAATTAACACTGTTTATTTCTTTGTGTGCTTACCTGTACCCCTAGACTCAAAAAACTCACCTTTTTTCAGGTGTCCCCACTTTTGTTCAGTGGATAACCAAAAAGGGGAAGTCCTTCTAGGTGGTGGCCCCCTGGCTTCAATGTGGCATACCTGGTGCTTACCTTGATTTTCACAGACTTTTTGTTCCAATATACATTGATTTTATGCTACTTGGTGTTCATTTTTAATTCTGCTATATTCTTGTTTTATACTGTAGGAGTTTGGTTCTTTTGTTTTAATTGTTTTATTGTAATCTTAATGTTTTTGTAAGCAACTCTAAAACTTGTTGAAGGGTGAGGTGTGCATCAAACAAAAATAATATGTGCATACTAATCAGCAAAAACCAGCATGGTATGGTGGAAACCCGGGTTCAAAACCCGTTTTGGCCATTGAAACCCCTGAGTAACCCTGGGCAAGTCACTTTCTCTCAGCCTCAGAAGAAGGCAAAAGCAAATCCCCCTTTGAACAAATCTGGCCAAGAAAGTCTCATGATAGGGTCACTTTAGTGTCACCATAATCCATAAACAACTTGAAAGCACACAATGGCAATGACATAATAATCAGATGTGTCACTTAGCATGAAGCAGGATCCCTGACATAAACTCATGCATGAACAGTTCGTATATGTGCAGGCTCTCAATTTCTCTTAACAGATCATGGTTGAGATTCTACATTGGAGCATAGCTCAGTTCTGCATGTTCAGTTCTGTATCTCTCTCCCTGGGCAACTGCTGGTTCTTACCAGTGTAGAAGAGGGAGAGGAGAGGCAATTCAGACCATGAAGTAGGCAGCTGGGCTGAACTCAGAGTTGGGAAGAAACAAGAGAGTATGCTTATGGGCACAATGCAACCTTCTTTTCCTTTCCCTGGAAGCTTAGAGCAGACATATCTTCATGATCTGGCTTGCTTCCTCCTCTTCGTACCAGTAAGAAACAGCAAAGAGTAGCCCCTCCTAGAGCTTGACACCTGCCCGGTGAGGGGGTTTGGTATGGAGGGCCAGGAATAGACCCCTGCACTCCATACTAAAAGGAACACTAATGCACATAAGCTGCAGTTACACACTAAGGGCTTTATCCCATGAGGCAAGTAAACTGCAATTACATCAGGATAATAGCATTTTGCACTGGGATATATTACATGAAGTTATTTCTCTTCTGCTGTTCTCTTGGTGAGATACCATTTGAAAAGTTTTTATTTTATTAACACACATACCAAAAAAACCTGTTTAATGACTTCCTTTGCAAAAGAAACACAAATGGTCTCCCAATGAGAGAACAAAGAATGGGAACAAGGTAATGTGATAAGTCCCAGCCAAAGATGCTGTTATCCTGCTGTAATTGTGATTTACTTGCCTCTTGTGATAAAGCCTGTGATAACAGGGTGCTGGTGCTGGCTATAAGGAATGGACCTTGCCATGTGTTTCCTTCTTCTACACATGTGTTTGTTCAATCAGGATAAATTCTTTGCACAGAGTTACTTGTGTTTAAACAACGTTGTACAAGATTTAACTCTACTTTTGAGCCTTTGACCCCATTCTATAGATAGTACTCCAGACTTTTGTACAATGGAAGTGTCAGTGCCTTGCTTAGCCAGCCAGCCAGCCAGCAAGAGACTGTTGAAAATAACTTCTTAGACACAGAGTCTCTCTCTCTCCCTCTCTCTCTCTCTCTCTTTTTCTCTTTTAAGTTCTAAAACTAGGATGCAAGAAAAGAGAGCTACCAAAATAGAGAGCAACATTTTATTGGCAGGGAGCAGTTTATTATTTGAATTCATGTTTCTGTTTTGTATTCTTTGCCTCTTGTCCTTCGGGATCCTTTTATATGACTGGAATAATTCAAGATCATGGAAAATTTGCAGCCTAACAATTGGAATCCTGTGAAAAGACTATAGCTTATATTATTTTGGTAGTTTAAATGTTTCCTTGAGGCAGAAGGAAGCATAACAAATCCAAACCAAGCATATGCATATATATATTTGAAGCTGTAATACAAATTAAAAAACCTCTCACATGTGAATATTTTTCCTAGCAGTTCAGCAAACCTTTGATAGGAAGCTGTTACGGAGATAAAATAAGATTAACAGAACAATCCTATAGCCACATTTTGCTGGGACTGAATATGTTCCGCTGATGTCCTGGGAGAAGAGTGTGCGCTTAACCTAGCAGGGAAGGGGGAAAAGAGCATACTTTAAAATTTGTGTGTCTGTGTGTGAGAGAGAGAGGGAGGGAGGGAGGGAGGGAGGGAGAGATGTGCTTCTAGCATTCATGCCAAAGTCTACCACTCAGGGATTATGGTTGTGGCAGCACCTATATTCCACCCACACATGAGGGGTGTGGGTGGAGCTATAACAATGAAGCTATAACAATCAGGATATCCTTCCAGTGCAGAAAACTTGTATTACCATACAGGAAAAAAAATGATACTGGAACGCTCTATCTCAACAGCCCCAAGGATTTATCTTACAATAACTCAGATACTGGCAGTCCACATGCATCCCTACAAGAAAGAATTAAAATCCCCTTTACCTCCTCCCTCCTCAAGAGGGAAGGGATGAATGTTGGTCATCATTTGTTGGCCACCTGGTATTCATATTTTCACCAGTGTTCCAGGAGCTTATTCTGCTCAGAAATATATGGGATGTTTGGACAAAATTGGTGAGTTTGTGCAAAACTCATGATTTTTTTTGTGCGAAAAAGGTATATTTCTGGAAACAATGTTTATTAGACAAAATGTTTGTCTTTTTGCATAAAATCCCATATGTTTATTTTTTAAAAAAACACCACTCATTCCAGAAACACTTGGGCTTTTGTTAGAAGTTAGTGAAATTTGCACAAAAAAATAAATTTTGCCCTGGAACAAATAGATGTTGCACTGCACCTCAACATTTCTTTAAAAATAAAGGGGGGGTTCCAAAAACGAGTATGGGTTTTGGTGGAAAAATCAATCCCAACCAATTTGCACAAAAGTTGTTTTTTGGGGGAAAAATTGCATAAAAATGTGGTTTTCATCCCAAACACGCTCAATTTTGTCACACAAAAACTATTTCCAGAAACACACACGTGTTGTTTTTATTGAAGCCCCACTAATTTTGCACCAAAAAGCTATTTGTGTTTCAGGAAACTGTGGAGGAGGGGTTTTGCTTTGTTTCTGCTTTTTTGCATAAAAATGTATACTTTGTACAAAAAAAACCCATGTTTTTCATGAAAACAACCCCCTTGTATTTTTGTGCAGAATAATTTCTAAAACGCTTTGTTGTATGCAAACACCAGGGCATAAGTCTGTAGAAATATTCATTGTCTCCCAAAACTGGCAGAAAATTGGAAAAACCATTTTCCTTCCATGCAAAGATGTTATTGTCAAAGACTGTCATCTCTAATTCTTGCAAGCTTTGTTTTTTGAGTGCCACACTCAAAAGGAAGAAAGAAAAAAACACCCTAGTGGACCTCAAGGTAGTAATGAAACGTAAACAGATCCCACAAAGCTGAAGTCTCTAGACTTCAATATTTGACTCAGGCTCAAGCCAAAAATAGTCACTGTTATGAAGAGACAAATAATACGTATTCAGCAATGCATGTGAAGATAAATTAGTGTGGGGCTTTGACTGATTGCATGCCACTTGGTTAGGCTGTGTAGTGTTAGCCTTTTTGACAAATCTGCCTTGGATTGTTGTGCTGAAAGAGTTTCATTTTTTGAAACTGCCCAAGAATTACACAATTTTTTCTCTGCATAAACCCATCATTGGATGACTCTTAAAGATTCACTACCAAAGGGATTTGTAACACCAAATCTCTCTCAGGGATATATTGAAGTGCCAATGCTGACATTCTGGGATACTGCAAGACACTAAAAATGCCAGAGAGAATGAAGGATGATGAATCCAAAAACCAGAACCAGGAAAAGATATAAAGATACTAAATGATGTAATGTACATTTTCGAGACTGGAATGATATACTTCATCCATTCAGTGGCTGCAATCTAAGTTTGCAAAGTGCTCAGATTGATCTTTCCCCAACTGTAACGCTCCTAAGGAGTCTTGGGAATTGTCCTTCAGAAAATGTAGAGCAGTTACAATGTGTACCAAACTAAGGAGTGTTCAGACAGCTCTGAATCAAAAGCCACAAAAGACAGCTTCCATGTGATGATGCAACTGCTTGGACCTTCATTGACAAACTGAATAATGCGTGAGGGGAAAAAAATGGATCAGGGTTTGGAACATGTGCTAATATTGATAAAACCTACAGTGTCCTAGAACATTTTCTAACTAACATTCAAGTTCCCGAGTGAGGTCAAGTGCATCTGTGCCAGAAGTGCCTCATAATCTCCAACAAGTTTAGGGGGAAAAAGTTCAGTGATCGGCTGAACTCATGATGTTCTCTAATACTGAATCAAAGTGAATATTTTTGGATGTACCATATTATCACCTTAAAAAGTTTCCCAAATGCTGAAATAGCATTATGTCTGTATTTGGCAACAGCAATCACTAACTTGATAGCGAGGCAGTGTGGTATAGTGGTTTGAGCATTAGACTACAGCACCAGAGACCAGGGTTCAATTCCCCACTTGGGCATGGAAACCCACTGAGTTACCCTGGGGCACATGACATACTTTCAGCCCCAGAAAATCCTGTGATAGGTTTGCCTTAGTGTTGCATAAGTCAGAAACAATTTAAAGGCACACATCAACAAATTCCTTCTATCTATTTAAAGAATAGTATAACCACCCCTCTGATCCACCGTGACTCAGGATCACCTCAGTACTTTGTCTCTCTTGAATGCTGAAGAGAACCTGTTGGCTTTTGACTCACAATAACATTACTTGTGACTTTGCCACAGCCAAAGCCAGGAAAAGAGAGAAAATGGTTCAAGAAATGAGTATAGTGAATGATTTGTGTCAAAATATTTGGTTTCTTTGATTTGAATATACTTGTCAATTTTAGATCATTTTAATGATTTTGTGTATGTGTGTGAGAGGGGGAATTGCATACTATTTCAGTCAGGAGTAGTCAAGGTCACCTGCCAGTCTGCCAGCTAAATGTGATTCTCCCACTCCTGCAGTTTTTCCAATCCTGATACTGCTGCAGCATTTAGTGGCTCATCTGAAAGGACAGCAGCAGTTTAAAAAGCTGTATTTTCAACCTAAAACAAGATGAACAGGAAGCATAGGTTAAGGCAGTGGTTCTCAACCTGTGGATCCCCAGATGTGTGTGGACTTCAGCTCCCAGAAGCCCCAGCCACTATGGTCAATGCTCAGGGCTTCTGGGAGCTGAAGTCCACGAACATCTGGGGACCCACAGGTTGAGAACCACTGGGTTAAGGGCAAATCACGCCCCTGGAAACCTTCTCACATGCATCTCATTTTAAACTAGAGATGAGTGTTTTTCATATTCCTGGTGATATGTGTTGTATGTGGGTATAGCCCATGGTGGGTTATGCGGGGGAAGTGACCCCAGATCCCCTGAAGTTTGTTTGTTTGATTCCTTTATCTCCTGCCTTTTCGCCCATACTGGCACTCAAGATGGTATATAAAATATTAAAAGTAATGCAGATTAAAAACGTACAAAAACTTGAGAAAAAAATACATAAAAATTATGTTAAAATGCTATTAAACAATCTAAAGAATTAGAACCATTTAAAAATTAATTAAAAGATAGAATATAAAATTCAACAAAACCATTAAAAATTTCATTGCAGTCAGTTCCTAAAAGCCTGACAGAATAGGAAAAAAAAATCATTTCCTGGTAGAAGGAGAACAAGGACAATAGCCATCCTAGCCTCTCCAGGAAGAGACTTCCAAAGTCTCAGAGGAGCCACCAAGAAGACCTGTATTACCACCAAACTTGCCTGGGAAGGTGGTTTCCAACCCTTAATTTGAAGCCTTCCCCCTAACATTTCTGGGTTCCTCATATTGTCAGTCCATGCCTAAAGCTCTCTGATCCTAGAGCAGAGGCAACTCTGTTCTTGGGTTTTACAGCTTCTCCTCCCACAGCTGGTCCAGGCTGTATGGGACCCATGCGTGCTGCACCCTGTACCTTTCTCTAGCCTTGGCAACCTATGCAACCAATCCTCACATATGCTGCTATTGTGTTTTATAGGCAAGCTATTGAGTAGCATCCCAGCAGAATCCTTCCCTCCACACATGCATCACAAGTGTCTGCACCAGATGTGCTGGCATCAACATCTACACACCATGAGAAACTTGTCCTCTCATACTTGACACAACTGAGAAAGGGAAAGCAACTGCCCCCTGCCAGTTCAGCTTCCTTATTTTCTCACCATGAGGCTGGGTGAAACCAGGTCCTGCTAGGACAGTGGTTCTCAACCTGTGGGTCCCCAGATGTTTGTGGACTTCAGCTCCCAGAAGCCCCAGCCACTATGGTCAATGCTCAGGGCTTCTGGGAGCTGAAGTCCAGAAACATCTGGGGACCCACAGGTTGAGAACCACTCTGCTAGGATGTACTGAAAGAAGTCTTTGTCTAACACTCCAAAGCGGGGGGGGGACACATATCATACCATGAAAACTTTTATTGACCACCACGTGAAATAAGCTAGATATCCAAAGGGGGGTATCTAGCATAGTTACTAAGTCATTAGCTCAGCAGAGCTTATGTGCCTTGGTTAGTAACTCAAAAGACAGCAGGGCATCAAGTCTAATATTTTGTATAGTTTAAATTCCATGGAAGAAACAACTTTGCCTCCTGTACAGGCTTCCCCCACTTATCAGGTTAGGGACCAGAGCATAATCAGAAAACTGAATTGGTTGAAAAGTGGAAGCCATAGGAGCATCAAGGACTTATGGAAGCTCATTTGGGACTGACCATACATGCTGCTTGCAAAGTCGCTTGGCCTATTTAACACATTTTTTCTCCCTGTCAGTTCACTTTGCAACCAGCACACACATGTTAGCCATTCCAACCAAGCCTCCATAGGTAAGAAGAACTGATGAAAGAGCAGAAGCCCCCATTGAATTCATGGAATTTGTCCTTAATTTAGAAGTGTCTAAAGATCGAGTCATCAGATAACAGGGCATCAAAAGGTGGGGGTTTCCTGTATAACAATCTGTTGTGTAGCCTGCAAAGACAGGAGCCCACCTGGAGCAAATAAGTTAGCAAACCCGTGGAGGAAGAACTGGAAACATCCAAACCAGCTCTGCTGTCCATTGGGTAGGTCCCACTCTCTGGTCAATGGGAATGTTGAGTAGGTCCTGTTCTTGTGAGAGAGTGGTCTATGAGGAGCTGGGAAGACACAAAGAAAGATGAAGGAACAACATGCAGCATTTAGACTGTGTCATTCTTAAACCTGCAAATGCAATAGGTACTTGTGCAGGAGTGTGCAAAGAAAGAGAGGAATGCCACCTGTGTGTACAGTCAGTGCTTTCACCTTTGCCTCAGCCTCAGCCTTAGCCTTCCTCCAGGGGTAGGAAGCAGGAGAGGACAATGATTGTGAGTCCATTTATTCCTTCCCCATTATGTTAGTGGGGTTTGTAGAACAGAACTCTGCAAGTGTGGTCATGGCTCTTGGCACCCAGACTATGATCCTGCAAACCATGTGTGCACATGAGATTTACTGCCTGGTTGTTGCTAACCATTATTTGCATGTTAGAATGAGTACCTTGCCATGTGTGGGAGACAATGCTTCCTCCTGTAGTGGGGTGTGTGTAACTGTGACACATTTCAGAGAACTGTCAGCTATGCCCAGCATCCCAAGTACAGCTAAAAATTCTAGGAAGAGAAGTTCCCACATTTGTAGTGAGATCAGATTACTTTGTGCAAGTTCCCTTTACCTGTAGATTTGAATGTGTCTGACTTGAGTCTGGAGTTCCATGCCATTCATATTAATGTCAAAGTTGTGGTCTTCTTTTGTGAGGTTTATATGCTGCTCATGACACACTGGGATTTGAAGCTGATATAAACCATTCACTGCACTGATGGGGTAGTGGCTAGCAAGAAGGACAGCAATTTTTATTTTATTGTTTTCTCCTGCCCTAGTAAAGTGAATGGGAATGAAATCACTGGCACCCTCATATAATTCTGATGTGCTGACAGTGGGTTCACTGTAAGGGATTGAAAAACCATACGATAAAGCATGCCTCATTGAGTGGATTCTGACCCGTTTTAGCCATTTTGTTGGCATTCCAGGAGTGTATGTTTCATTGTGTAGGCATATCATGAGCTCTACCATAGCAGGGCTTCTTTCAGATCCAAGAGCCCCTCAATCACTGTAGAATTGGGCCCATGAACATTATTGTCCAAGCTGACTCAGTGACCTTCCCAAAACATGTTTCCCTGTTCTGGATCACTGGTCCCTGTTGTTAGGTAAATGTTGTGACTCCAGTTTTAAATGAGAAAAATATATTTTCTAATAATTAGCTGCCCCTAATTAAGTGCTTTGAAAATTTGACTTTCTATCATTTGCCAAAGTTCTTCATCAAAGTGATAGATCTTTTGTGTCCCAATAAGTGAGACAGAGAAAGCTATTGGGAGAAAGCTAAGTGAGAATAGTGAATGATAAAGTTACTGAATAGTTCAGTTATATGTAGTGGTGCTTAAAGTTATGTCTGTGTTTTTTAGTGTAATTAAAAGTGCACTGTAGATAATGACCACATATACAACAATGATTTGTTCTACGCAGCAAACAAAAGTACTTTTGGATAATAATCAACCTGGGTACATACTATACCACTCAGAGGAAAGACAGAACTATCTGAGGAATTGAAGTGGTAGACTTTCCACAATCCTGTATGATAGCAGAACATGGTAAAGTTACCTCTTGGGCTATAGATTACAGCTGGCACGATGGCTGAAAGTTCTGGGAGCTGCAATCTAAGGAGAAGAGTAATTTTCCCAAGCTCTGAATGAAATCAGTCTTAAATCTATTTGTAATGTGAATTTAATGACTCCGTCCCAAGATCTGCAGAATGACAAACGAACCAGCTTGATCACAAAAAGAAACAGACACCTTGATGGGACAGCACCCTGTAACTCTGGGAAATCTAAAGCTCAGCTGATGTGCAGCTGGTTTAAATAATAGCAAGCAATTAGGCTGCAGACAAAATCAGCGGTGGCATTTTATAATTACAATTAATTTAAAGGTTAATTTCCTTTGGTGCTAAAATCTTATTTAAAACATTTACCAGGAAAGGAAATTAGGATGTTACTATCAAGATGTGTGGAGTGCTTCTGGGAATCCATGCCTATTATCAGTGGAAAATTAGGTTAGGCGCAAATTGGGAATTTCAATTCATTTTAGTGTATAATAGATGGTGATCAGGGCCTTGAGTTTGGAGGATTTTGGTTAGGGGAGTCTGTAAGATTTGCATTTCCTTTGTTTGAGGGATTAATTGCAAATGTTTCTAACAAAAGGGCTAGGTTTATACGTGAAGAAGCACAACATGAAAAGAAAATTGGTTATGGATTGCTGCCTTCCGAACTAATGAAGCTGATGTTAAGAAAATCCCTAAGAGACATAGCTGTGCTGTGCAAAAATATTAAGAAAGAGAACCACACACTGAAAATGGTCTGTCATTGGCTTCCTATATGTTAATTTACCTTTTCTCATACTACCTGGGCCTGTCCCTCTCTGAATATCCATCACTATCTGCTGAGGGAACTGTCAAACCTGAGTTCCAAATATGTCTAAATAATCTCAGTACTTTGACAGAAGCAATGTTGCCATTTTGGCATCTCATTGTTGTCATAGGATACCGTTTAATAAAAAGTAATGCCTCATTATTTTAGGAAGCTAAGGAGATTGTGACCACCTGCTGTTGTGTTTTCTTCATCTATCACACACTGTTTTTAGATAAAACACTTTTAATTTATTTTTCTAAAAAAAGAAACCATCAATTTAAATGATAGGGGAACCCACTACAGAAATACAGTGCAACACTGAAGAGCTTAAAAGTCACAAGAAGCCCTCTTTTAAAAATGAAAGTCACATTCAAGCCTTCCATTCAGCTAATTACAGAATATTTGTCTTAAGGATGTAATTGTAGTAACTAGAATATCCCCGTCCCCCACCAAGTAATTTTTCTCCTTAACTGCTGGTGCTGTTTCTCATACAATTTTTGAACTGGTATAGACATAATCCTAACTAAATAAATGCTAGCTATGGTTTAAAGATTAGGAGTGAGTCGGGGTTTCTGAATTTAGGAAGTGTTATAAATCATGATTTGCATAGGCCAGATATTACACTGGGTTGAATTAGACAGAAAAAAACAACATGCCAGGGAATAGAGAAGGGGCCAGGGGCTGAGAACGCATTCCCATGGTCTGCTCCAGATTGCTAAATCATGACTAGGGTTTTATTTGCATTACATTTCAGAAGCCCTAAGTGACATAAGTGGTGCAAGTCTGGTAGGGACATAAGCCTGCATTCCAACGGCCATGATAGTTATACATCTACCCACTGCATGCTGCCTTATTTCTCACACCTTTCATCCACTTCAGAAATAGCATTGGAGAACTTAACAGGCTAACACTGTTTAGCAGCAGCTAAAGTAGCATCCAGATCTTTATTAATGAATTCTGTAAAAATACTATTACCTAGCCAAGAAAATCACAACTCTATTTTCTCAAACTCTCATCTGAGTTTTGGCCTGCTAAAATTTACAGCTGAATACCCGGTGATGGGAGGAAGATTGGCCTACTGGCTCCCTGGAGCAAACCAGAGTATGTATATTCCTTTAAAATTTTGAATGTTTTGCATCTCCTTTGTTTGGTTGGTGTGAACCCTTGCTGAGCCTTTTCTGTAGCGTTTCTTAACCTGCAGAATCCACTTATTTATGAGATTTGCTTTAGTCTGATCCTTTCAGGTACTTCACATTCACTATAAGACATTCCTGTCCAGAGTACCTTTGAAGGGGTTTGATGCTTTTCTGCTTTTTAATGTTTGGCCTGCAGTCATGTTTCTATTATGTTTGATGCTATTTATTGACATGATATGATCTGTTGAGGTCTTTGGTAGAGTGAACTGGATAAAATGTTTACATAAACCTATCAATATTACAGAGAGGTGTTGGAGAACAGCTTCCACTACATACTGTACAAGAGAACAACTATCTGAAACACCAGAAAAGATGTTGCCTTATCTCAACATTATTATATGGTAGGGTATAGGTTTGGGAGCTGCTTCATATAATTATCATTATATGATCACATTAGAGATGATAATGAGACTGAATTACCCTCCCTTCCACAGAGCTCACCCTCCTCCTGTACCTCCCTGCCAATGATGTGGTCACATAGTATCTAGAGATGACTAAAAACCATCCAGTCATGACCCTAAACCAGACATACCACAACCTGGGGTCATCAAAAGTCTCTGTGGATGAGGTCTTCCTTGTACATCCAGCTATAGGGATATCGCCAGAAGCTTCTCAACCTCCTTGAGCCTCTCCTAAGCACTACATGGCTGTGTTGTGGGGTGCAGGATGAAGGTCAGTTTCAATAGAGTAGAAGTCCTTGCATGAAGTAGGCAGTGAATTAGTCCTTCCACAACAATCATAAAAAGACATATGCTACTTTTATGCCAGCACATATTCCTAACATAGCACCAACATTTCACAGATGAACACTGGGACACATGTGACCGAGCAGCATCAGAGTGTAGTCAATATGGCAACAGGTTTTAATGAGGAAGAAGACACAAGCTAAGAGAGGCTGTGGCAATCTGCTTTTGCCCAAGTTTACTGGAAAGAACAAGATTCCACCATCTCCTCTCCTCTCGCCCCTGCTGAGTTAATGAAGGGCAGACTACTTTTGCACTTTGAACTTAGACTGGAATTTACTATCACAGCTCCCATCAACCCTACTCAGTCTTACTAGTGGAGAGAGAAGATGGGAACTGTAGGCCAATACCATTTGGAGAGTTGGCCACCCTTCCTTTATATGCCATTTGGTACATTCCATGCACTTCTACCTGGCCCTGAAATGTATCTCAGAACCTTCTGCTTCATATAGTCATTCCACCGAGGAAGCCCCAGAGGCTCCTTTCAACTCAAGTCTAAAAGGTATAAGATCTGGTAAAGGTAATCCATTTTAAGTGATAGCACTTCAGACTCTCACTTTAGGTCTATAGAGTTCTCTTCCTTCTGCTAGGGCTTTTCTCTATTTGTTCCAGTTTCATTTCTGTATTCCTTTGTAGTAAAGCAGCCTACAACAATCTCCCTATAACAGTTTATTTCCTTAGGGACACAGCAATCCTATTTTCCTTCCATTACCCTAAACTGCACTAGTTGGGCATTACCTCAGTTTTTTCCCAGCCTGTTTGAACAATTTTGTCAGTTTAAAAACTCTTCAGGGACAGTTTTTGAATGCCTCATGTGTAAAATGACACTCTGTTGTAGAAATGATGCTGGAAATAGTCTGGTCAAACTGAAATTTGACTTAGGGATAATAGTGTACTTTTACATGTTTAACATGTTTTCTCTGAGGCCTTTATGCATTCATTACCAGCTGTCAAATGTAGGCCATTTCCACCCTACACTATTATGGTGCTATTATTCTACTTTCAACGTCCTGTGGAATTCTGGGGCTTGTAGTTTACTGAGGCCAGAGAGCTCTCTGGCTGAGAATTCTAAATGCCCGTCACCAAATGGCAATCCCCAGGATTTCATAGGATGTTGAAAGTGGAATAGTAGCCCTAGAACAGTGTAGTGTTTCTGCAGTGTTCAGTTCTAACATACCAGTAGATTCTGATGCCATGTGATGGTGGAATATTCTAAAGACAAAAGCAATGATGAAAGTACCAATATCTTGCAAAATTAAAGCCCCAAAGATGTTTTTGTGGGTCAGTTGAATCCCATGCAGTCTGAAACCCAGGAATGAGTGGAGTATGGTTTCTGGATATGCTGCATCTGAATTCCCAATAACTGACATGCTGACTTGGAAACAACTAACAGCGTACAGTGGGCCCTCAATATCCACTGGGCTTTGGTTTCAGGAACCCCCATGGATACCAAAATTCATCGGTGCTCAAGTTCCATCATTTACAATAATGCAGTAAAATGGTGTCCCTTGTATAAAATGGCAAAATCAAAGTTTGTTGTTTGGAATTTTCTTTAATACTTTCAAGCCATGGTTGGTTGAATCCATAGATACAGACCCTGCAAGATATGAAGGTTCTACTGTATAGGTAAATGTGCTCCCTGGACTTTAGAAAAACTGATTTAAATAAATTTAAGGAAATCTTGGATGGGTAGCATACAATTTTTCCATGTGTAGATATACACAATGGCAAAAGTTCAAGATTGGTGGTTCAAGATATTGAACATGTAGTAACAAAAAATTCAGATGAGGAAATAAAATGGGGCTGCTCTTAAGAAGCTGAGCTGACTGCTTAATGAGTTTTCTGATGAGTTCAGATTTATGAGGATCATGTGTAAGAAGTGGAAGGTGTTGGGAAATAGGAAGATAGTAGTAGTGGATTTTTCAATGACAGTAATCAATTGGCATGACAGAAGCTGAAGAACAATCAGTCCCACACCCATGTGCATACAGGGTCTATTTTGGCTATTTGCCAGTATTAGGTATAGATATGTTTAAACAGAACAAAAAGGGATAGTGTTAGGAAAGCTAACAGTCAGAATGAGAGTAGGCAACACAAAGGAAGAAGAAAAAAGAAAATGGTACAACTAGTGGACAGTGGTTCATTAGGGCAACTAGACCATCCTCTGTCCCCTAGTTATCCCCAACCAGCTTACTCCTGCCTGTCTTATTACTTATAACCAGTCCATGGAGTGGCTTTGGCTTTTAGCTTCATCCCTAGTGAATCTCTGAGTTTTACCTTTAAATAGTTTTCTAGATAGTCCCTGCGGGCACACAGATTTGTCCTGTTAAAGTTATATGCAGGTTTTCATGATGTGAGATTTCCTCTGCCCTTAAAGAAGCCATAGGAAGGAAGATCAACAGGCGGAAGGGGAGAAAAGATTGGCAGGCTTGTTCAGTCAACTCTTATGGAATAATTAACTGATCAGAGACTCAGGAGGCAGTAGGGTCCAGTGAGTTAGTGAGTGAGGTGGGTGGAATTCTAGGCTATTGCTGCTTTTCTTTCAGTTTCCCGCTGATGCTGGTAAAGGGCTTTGTCATGAAGTCTTGTTCTGTTAAGGTGGGAAGAAGGAACATTTGTTTTACTGTAGAGTTAAGGGATACATACATAAAGAAAGCTATCTTGGAAAACAGCCCATTAATAGGATTTTGGCCCTTTAAGGGAAATTAACTAGAACTTTTGGAAACGGCAATCCCAGGGCAGTTGTGTTGGGCTTTGCCACAATTAGGAGAATAGATTTAGCTTAATAAAGTTAGATGAGTTAAGAATTTTCCTGAACTGGAAGGTAACATAGGCAACCCCTCTGTGGGAGCAATGTTCTTCTGAATTAAACTGCACAGGGTAGGAGTGATGTGCTGCTGGTGTATTTGTCTGTGTGTTTATCAAAGGAAGGTTCAAGCTGCAAGAAAGTTCATTTTACATTTAAGTACATTTTCATAGGACTGAGCTGTCACTTTGTTTGTTTTAACTGTCAGGTCATTGGATGTGATGGAGTTCTCTGGTTGTTCTGCAACAGATGTTGGCAGCACCTGAATCTCCCTAATTAATGTTCTAGTTCATCCCAAGCAGAGTGGGTGGAACTTGTAGCAGTTCCGACAAACCTTTTTGTCTTTCGATGTAGTTTTTGTTTAGCTGGATAATTGCCCCTCCTTGTGTGCACTGAGTTTTTTAAAAGCTACACCTCCAAGGAAAGTTTTTCTATATTTCCTCCTACCCAAGTGGATCTCGCAGCTGCTCCCCAGCAGTAGGCTTGCATGACAGGTGGGGGCTGCTAGTGAGTAACCACAGATTGGCAAGCCAGCCAGCCAGATAATGCCTTCTGGACCAGGGTAAGGGCTTTGGACCAAGGAGGAAGAAAGCTCTCGACTGTACATGAAGAGGAGGGACCCAAGGAAGGGTCTCTTCACCTGCCTCCTCTTCCCTCCTGACCTGATTTGCTGCAGGTCAGAGACACTCTAGACATGCTGTGTGCCTCTGTAAACCTTATGATTAGTGGCTTGGATGGGTAATTAATGGTCTGAGTGGGGAAACACAAAAGGAGAGACAGTACTTACTAGTTCCAGTCAGAAAAAGGATTGCTGGAGAGGAGAGGAACTGCAATTGCCTGGGCTAAAGAGTAGGCCTCTCTGATGCAAACCTCTGATGCAAACCTTAAATCCCTAAATAAAAGCTGCAAAAAGGAATTCTACTGTAAGGAATTTATTCTGTTGTGTCCTCCTCAATACATAGCTGAAGATCCTACTACCTTACTCAAGGTGCAGAGGCCTAGCCTTTATTCATGCAGCTCCTCTCCTCTACAGTTCTCCTTTTCCTACTGAATGGAACTAGTACATTCAGCCCCTCCTTTAAGGTTTTCCGATTCCCAGGGCTAAACCAACAATTCATAAGAGTTACACCTGCAACATTCCTATCAGCAAGGAAGACGTGCAGGTAGATAGACAATGGCGGAGAGAGGGGAAGAATGAGGAGAGGGGAAATGGAGGACAGTCTCTGATGTCTGAATCAGCCCTGAACCTGGCTCAGCTGGAGGCAGAAGGACTTTGCCTGTTTGCTCCGGTTGCCACTGGCTTCTTCAGGTGGCTGTGGGAGTGACTACCAAGAAATCCATGTTCTTTTCCTGGCTCACTCATTGGCTATTTTGAGCCCCAGCGAGCCAGCTAAAAATCTTTATACCATTTCAAGTTGTGTATATTATTACTGTTTTTTTTAAAATTCATTCATTTTCCAACAGCTGTCAAAATCAATAGAGGAGTAATGATCCTACTGAGAAACACAAAGGCATATGCCCCATAGTCAGCCCACAGGCATCCTGTGAGACTTCCATGCAATTTGTAGTAGTTCTCCCTTATTCCCCTCTCCTCACACACAGTTCGCCCTGACCACTGAATACTAGCTAGATATTTCAGAGTGGCACTGATATATCAGGACTTCAGGTTTCTGCCTCAGGTGGAATCAACTGTGAAAAAACTGCTTCTGAACTATCTGAACAACTTCCCAGTGAAGAAGAATCCATTTAAAACTAGAACTGAAAAATTGAGTTGATTTGTGCTAGGCTGACTTACAAGATAAATTAGAAGTAATTTTATATTAGCTTCTCTAAAGTTGTATTTATACAAAGTCAGTATTATTAAAACAAAGTGAGGATTATGTAGCCCTCTGTGTACCGTTGCATTGAGGTTCCCAGCAGACGTAACCAGCAAAGCCAGTGAGGAAGAAGGTTGGGAGCTGCAGTTCAGGGGTGCCTGAAGAGCCACATGATACCCATCCTTGTTTTAAACAAAGATCTTGGCAGGTTCACCCACCCAGAAGACAAATGGTAGGCTACTTCTGAAGATGTCTTAAGTTCCTTTTTATGTTTTCATCAAAAATGGAATACACATGAAGAAAAATGTATATTTAAAGAACATTGGCATATGCATGCAGAGGAACATTTATTTTTCTTGACCACAAATTGCTCATGGTCAAAATTTGTTCTCTATTGGCAGCAGTCCAGTGAAAATTTAAAATATAGATCTTCATAGCAATTGAGTGTTCAATTTCTAGAAAAAGAGATGCCCAAGGCAAATCTGAAAGCTTGGTACAAATTAGGGATGTAAATAATGATTGCAGGGTTTGTTTTTTTTTAGGCGACAGAGGGTATTTTGAGATCTCATGACACTATGTGGGGTGAGGGAAGATCAATTACTATGAGATTTTTATTCCACACACACACACACACACACACACACACACACACACTTGTACTATCTTTTAATATTTGGAGATATTTTCAGGACTCCTTGAGAAAGTTTGCAGACAAAAAAAGAAAATCCAGCAGGAGACTGTATTCTGCAGAAAATATCTTTCTGCACAGAGATCATCGCCCCCCCCAAAACAGTGTGTTCTGTTTGCAATGAAGTACCAAAATATGAGAAATCGTCATGAAAAATATAATAGTTCCTGTGAACTCACCTTTTTTTTTTTTGTCTTTTTTATTGAATCAAACATATCCAAAGCCCAAGTGGGTCGTTTAGGCAGTTACTGATATTGACATCATTAGCAGTCTGATGAGCCAGCAGGGATTCATCCCACAATATGTGTGTTCCCCTTTTTTGATACTTATTAGCTTGGTAGATCAGAGAGATTCTGTGACTGTAGTATACCTAGATTTCAGTAAGGATTTTGACAGTATCCTCTGTGATTATGAAATCACATGGCAACATGATAAAATGTGCATTAAATGAAACACCCATAGTACTATTATAATAATCAATTCAGAGAAATAGAAGAAGATAACTCAAAAGGAAGAACACAAGACCTCTTCCACAAGATTCAAGAAATCAAAGGAAAGTTTAAACTGAGAGTGGGGATGCTCCACAATCAGCAGAAATCCAAAGCAGGAATAAAAAGATGATGGAAACAACCGCCTGATGCTATACAGCCAACAGGGAGATACATTATGTGACCAAGTACAAATAAAAAGATAATGAAAACAATACACCGAAGAATGATATAAAAGAAATGAAAGGATGACAGATTAATTCAAGGAAGAACCATTTGAAGATGCATCTGCAATTTCAAGAAGGGAAGTGGAAGCTGCACTCAGAGCACTCAAGAGAAATAAGTCACCAAGTCACCAAGAAAAGATGGCATATGAATAGAGCTGCTTCATGCTACAGAGACAGAACTACTCCAGTTCTAACTTAAAATCTGTCATCACATATTGAAAACAAAACAATGGTCCAAAGACTAGAAATATTCAACATACATTCCAGTCCTCAAGAAAGGGGATACCTGGGATTGTAGTAATCATAGGACCACTGCATTAATTTCCCATGCAAGCAAAATGATGCTCAAAATTTTGCAACAGAGTCTTTTACCATAAATGGATCAAGAAATTCCAGCTGTCCAAGCGGAAAGGAAGAATCACTAGGGATCATATTGTAAACATGCATTGGATAGTGGAGTGCACCAAAGAATTTCAGAAGAAAATTAGCCTGTGCCTTTTAGATTATAGGTGAATGTTTGATTGTGCAGATCAGGAAAAACTATGGATCACTCTTGGAGAAATGGGTGTGCCAAAGCATTTGATTGTCCTAATGCGTATGCTGTGCTCAAGAAAAGCAGCCGCTGTCAAATCAGAATATGGAGAAACAGAATGGTTTCCAGTTGGTAAGAGGGCCAGGCAAGGCTGCATTTTATCACCCTATCTGTTTAACTGCTATGCTGAACATATTTTCAATAAAGTAAGATCAGACTCAGAGGAAAGAGGCATAAACACTGCAGGAAGGAACATCATACAGATGACACAATTTAAGATATGCAGAAAATAACAAAGACTTAGAACAATTACCGAAGAAAGTCCAAGCAGAAATTGCAAAGGTAGGTTTATAGATGAACAATAAGAAAACAAAAATAATGACCACAGATGATTTACATAACTTTAAAGTAGACGATGAAGACATTGAAATAGTTCAGCATTTTCCATACCTTGGCTCAGTCAATCAGAATGAAGAGAGCAGTCAGAAGACTGAAGCCATTTCCGCACTACACTGTTATAGTGCTATTATTTCACTTCTATTCTGGTTTAGGGAGAGGCATTTAGAATTCTCAGCCAGAGAGCTCTTTGGCCTCAGTAAACTACAAACTCCAGAATTCCACAAAATGTTGAAAAGTGGAATAATAGCTCTATAACAATGTAGTGCGGAAATGGCCTAGGACTTGGAAGGGCAGCTATAAAGAAAACAGACAAGATCCTGACGTGTAAAGATGTATCATTGAATACAAAAGTCAGGATTCTCCATGCATTGTATTGCACTGTGCACAATCCATGCACTGTTGATGTATGGTTGTGAAAGGTGGACAGTGAAGAAAGCTGATGGGAAGAAAATCAACTCGTTTGAAATTCAATGCTGGAGAAGAGTTCTACAGATACCATAGACTGCCAAAAAGACAAATGAATGGTCCTAGAGCAAATCAAGCCTGACCTTGGTTAAACTGAAACTGTTGTACTTTGGCCATATCATGAGAAGAAAGGACTCACTAGAAAAGACAATAATGCTTGGTAAGGTAGGAGGCAGTAGAAAAACAGGAAGACAGCATTACTGATGAACTCTATAAAAGGAGACACAGTCCTGAGTCTACAAAACCTGAGCAGGGCAGTTGATAATATGGTGAGTATGAGGTCTCTCATTCAAAAGAGTTGCCATAAGCTGAGGTTGACTTGACACCAGTTAACAACAAGAAGAGGATGCCACTGTTAAGTAATTTGTTGTTAAGTGATGAAGCATGCCAAAAGTTTGCTCTTCAATGGCTTCTTATCATCCTGGAGAGGTGCAAAGTGGACTCCTGTAGGGTTTTGTCTTGCACCCAGTTTTGTTGAGCAATTATATAAATGACTTAGATAAAAATGTAGTAGAAATAGCCAACAGATCTGGACAAGAGAGCAAACCAGGAAGTACAGTCTACTCTAGTTGGAAATAGCTTTAGGTTAGATTTGGACCAATGATACTACTCTACTCTGTTTTAGTCAGACCTCAGAACAGTGTTTCCAGTCCTTTCTTCATCTGATACTATCTTCTCTCATGCTGTCTCCAGTACTTGCCTTGTCTCACACTATGTACCCCCAAATTTGCCCTTGCATGGATTCAAGTATACTGTTCGGACCTTTCTGATCAAGATCTTGAGTGTGTAGGTCTAGAATCCATAAACCTTGTGTGAAAATAGGGCACCTTCTGTGATACAGCAGTTCTAGATTTGCTGTATCAGCAGATGGCTGAACTAGATGACACTTTAGTTCTGTTCAAGCACTATGAGTCTGTATTTTCCATGATACTCTTTTATTTCTGCAATTTCCTACTAGTAGTTTCCAATATCTTTCCTTGATTCAGCTCTTCTATAGCCAACAATCTGCATTTCCCCTGCACCCGAGTAATAATGCTGTGTGCCTTCAAGTCATGTCCAACTTATGGCAACCATAAGGCAAATCTATCACTGGGTTTTCTGGGGGATGAGAATGTGTGATGTACCCAAAGTCACCCAGTGGGTTTCCATAGCCCAGTGGGGAATCAAACCCTTTATTTTTTTCATGCTGCTTTACACATGTCACTCTCTAGTGCCCAAGCACATTCCATCACTTTTACTTTGATCTAGTGTATTGAATTAAGCTTTTCTCCTGCAGCCAAAGATCCCTTATGCAACAGTGACATTTGATAAGCACTAATAGTGATGCAGCTTACACACACACACACACACACACACACGCACACACACACACACACATATATACATACATCTTCCTGGTTTGATTGATGTCACCCAGAAAGGGCTTTTTAAAAGCCACCACATTTTAGATGTTTTCCGATCTCATGAGTTTGAGGACCTGACTTGTGGTTGCTAGTAGTAGTAATGGCAGACTTTTGGTCACAACAGTTGGCTGGAATGGTGACGGGATTTGTCATGCTTCTTAGCATGCCAGCAGCTATTTCACAAATCTGAAATGTCACAGAAGGCAAGGAGTCAACAGACACACATTGGATATGGCAAAACTCCAGCTGGAGCATGAAGGAATCCTCTCTCTGTTCAAAGGAAACGGAGAACTTGATCTGAGGCATAACTGCTCAGTTTGCTATAACACATGGCCACAAGAACTCAGAATGATGGCTTGTTTAATATTTGAGGAGTGTGTATGAAATTTCATCTGTTTTCATTCAGGCAAGATGAAAGGAGAGAAACAGAAAATGTATGGTGCTTTGCATCCTTCCACCTCATGCTCTGTATATCTTGTACTTATACATCTACGTGTGCATGAGTGTCTCTTTCGTTTCACTCCATCCCTCTTCCACTTGAGTAATTATGCTTTCTCACATGCTATGTCCTAGCTCTTTTCATGACATATATTCCTTCTCCTCTTTCATGCAGCAGTGCAAAAGCCAAGTCTCCTGCAAAGTCATGACTTTGTGCTACTGATTAATCTAGGCATGGGCAATTATGGAAGGCTAAGGCGCTGCATTGGCATCAATGATTAATCCTTAGTACCTCACTGATATTTCTTAATCAAGTCCTTTGCTTGGCTCTAGTCTGGTTTTACATGGCCAGATCTCTGTATGTAACCTCTAAGTTACAGCCACTGACACTGCTGGTACATAGTCATGGCTCCTGGATATTCCCTATCCAAGTCCAGCACTAACTGCCATACCACGCTGCCTCTCATATGCAGAAGGGGAGCTGTGTAAAGCATTGCTAACAACAACGCCTGTTCCAGTCCACAGGTTGGTACCGCTGGCTCTAACATTCAACTGCATGCAGTCCCACTACTTCCTCTGGATGAGTAATTAGTGCTATAATATATTGTATTCTGTCCTCTTACTTTATTTATACCCTATCTCTTCCCCAAAGCTGGCAGTCAAGGCAGTTTAAAAGACAGAAATATTGGTAAAAACACACGTAGATAAAAATATACGTGTATTTTTTACAAAAAATATTTGTAAAAATATACAAAAGAGTATGCATGTGTTAATGATCTCATCAGATCTGACTACGTTTGGTGTCAAATGTTGTTTACTATATATTAAGGTAATTTATTTATGTATGCACTGCGCATTCAAGGTAATAAAGTAGGGAACTGTCAGGAGGAGTGAGTGTTGAAAGTGAGTGGAGATTGGTGGAATGTCTGCGGGGATTCAAATAAGGTTGGTGAATGACAGTTGGAATGGCAGTTGATATAGTTAGACCAGTTAGGGTAGTCAGAGAGAGGGTGGAAAAGTGACTGAAGTGAGGAGTAGAGTTAAGAAAGTCAGTCAGTTAGATCTGGGAATTAATGAATGGAGTGCGAGAGAGAGTGGGAGTTGTGTTCTAAATGTATTAAATAACGGATCTTTTGTTATGTTCAACTTCTGCTTATAAAGTATTGTTTTTGTATTTACATGCTGCATATTAGAAATACACTGCATATTAGAAAGCTTGGATTCGGATGAAGTGTCTATGCTGGCAGCAGTGAATAAAGAAGAGCGGTATCTAGTGGAGATATAATTGCATTGTAGTGGAACTGAGATAGAGACCCGCTGAAGTGGGTCAGGCCTGATGACCACAAGGAGTGGGAAAAGAAACAGAAAAATTGTCTTTGCAGTTTGCAGATGCGGCCTTTCTCTGTGCTTGATGAAAACAATAGAACTCTGTAAATGCTGAATTATAATCTTGCTTGGCCTTGCAATAGAAATGTAACCAGTTACTTAGTTGAAACATTTCCAGGCGAGCAGCAAAACGGTTCATTGTTCATTGTATGAAAACGAAACTTATGTTGTAATGTATGACACGTTTTCGGAATGTATAAAGACTTGAACAATCTAAGAGGCGGGGCCGGTTTCTTTGGGAATGATCCCAACCGGTACAGCTTGCTGGCCAGAAGGAAAAAAAAAAAATTTTTTTTTCAAACCGAGGTCTGATCTCTGACTTGCCACTTTACCGCGGTTTTAGAAAAAAGATTTATTGTGCACAATGTCTCAGTGAGATAATTCTCAAAAGTCTGAGCCCCACCTCTTTACATCCAAAACAGTTTATACATCTCCAGTGCAAATTCATCACGTGTCCAAGAAAGGAAACTGACACAAACAACAGTTCTCATCATTTTCTGCATAACCTTACTAATGTTGCAAAGCATGGCAAGGCCATAGCGAGGCACATTTCATCCTCCCTAACATTCTATTTCACAGTGTCCTATTGTTCTTCTCAAACACAGAGTCACTTCAATTGCAGGGAAAATTAACTGCTTTTCTCAACTGTTTTTCCCTCACACCCAGAGGTCATCTGGGCTACCCGAAACTGTCTCCGCCACATTCCCCCCTTTATGCTAAATTCAAAACTTTGCAATTTCAAGCATGTACTATTTCCTATTTCGTTATAGCACAAGTGATACATAGCAGCAGAATACATAGCAGCATTAGGATTCACTAACACACATTACACGCTGTTCCCAATAACGGAGGGGGTCTGATTTGTGCGTAGAGAGGTTAGCTTCCTGGTGTAACCCCAGCAGAAATCTACCCCCAATCTTCTATTCCTCAGCAGTTGCTGGGTCTGATGTACGTTGCTTGGCAGCCTCCGGAGTGCCAATTGTATCATCTAGCCCAGAATTCTCTGACCCCCCTTTTCTGCAACCACCAGTTAGGCATACACAATAGCTTTGACTTGAGCGTTACAGATTAGGAAACACTAACATGTAGAGTAAAGACAGGCAGATTTAGGAAAGCCATTATGTTAGTGCAAAGTACTTCTGCATACAGTGCTTTTACCCATACTTACTTAGGGAACCCAATACTCATGTCCACATGCCTGCAGACCACTAGAATGTTCTTCTAATATTATATACTTCAAAATGCATTTTCCCTTTTTTGCCTTCAACTCATTTACATAATGACAACAGGTTGTATTTTACCAAAATACTGAGTACCCCTTCACAACTGAAGAGATAGTCTAAACCTATTTCATGCTGGGCTGACAGCCAACACCACATCTGCCTTACATGAAAACCAGTTCCCTCCTGTTGCCTTTATTGTGAATCCTTTTCAATTCTTGGCCAGTCAAACTATATCAATTTGTGCACCGAGTGAAAAGTGATTCCCTCAGTGGCCAAATCATTTCATCCCAGAAGATGAACCATATACCTATTTGCCATTGTAAAAGCTGGCTACTTTCTAGAACTGACTAAGGAGGACCAGCCCCCCTTATTCTCATATAACTCAATGAAACCATTGCTATAACTAAAGAAAAAATTAACACTGGGATGTTTTCCTGGGCATACCTGTAGAGATTCAGAGATTTCAAACTTTACATTTCAGTGGGGATGGTCTCCTAGCTTAGCCCATGAGTACATACCCAACCATTACTGACATTCAAGGTGTTCATGATCTGATTGGCCAGTTGGTGGAATTGTTTCACCTCCCAACCTCCCTTGTTCTGCATCAACCTCATCATCACCAACAGTTGCCACATACACATATCTTCCAATCCCACAAAACATCCGTCTGTAGTGATAAAATAGGTAGGCCAGGCTTCCTGCCCCTCCTATGCCTGCCACAACCCATGTTATTGTCTCCCACATTCAGGATCTGATCGTGCATAAAATGATGCATGTGTCCCAAGTTGCAACCACCGCATCCTGGCCACCTTTACCACAGTGGAAGTTGTCACCACTACCTGATAGGTCTCCTCCACTCATATCCAGGTTGCCCCAATCCTTCACCCATGTCTCCTGGTTTGAAGGGATGTGCCTGTAGGAAAGGGAACCCCTATTCTAACATTTCCTCCCTTGTTGTACTCAGAGCTTTCCCTAATGCACTAACCCTTTCCTGTAGAGTTATGTTCCCTTAATCCATCCAAAAGGGCTTTTGCTGAAAGGGGGACAACTTTATGACTCTGTGAGGTGTGTACTGCATCTTCTTCCCCATCATAATGGGGCTCTGGGAAAAACAAAAACACTCCTGGTTTCTCTGTTGTGGGCTGCACATGGAATAAGAGTGAGAGGTTGCTATAAAATGGGCTAAGAAGATGAATGTGGTATCATGCCACTTGCCCTGTGCTGGCATCCAGTCCAAAAAAAACATAGCCAGGGCTGTTATCTGGGCCATACACGTTGAACTACTGCGTCTTCAGGATTATGTTTCATCTTCTCCAGTTTCCTTAAATTCTGAGGTCTGCAGGTACAATGTGACTCCTCCGGGTGATTCCTAGTCTAATCTTTGATGATCTTGTGGACAATGCAGGTCTGTTGTTTGAGTCTATGTGGTGTGGGCCTCTTTGGGGCTGACGTTGGTCTCTTGGCTGTCTCACAGCCTTCAACTGTCCCTTTCTTTTCCTGTCCTCCGCCCTTTCAGTCAGAGTCCTGCAGCTGCAGTTCCACTTTCAGCCTGGAGGGGCGCTCTATTGCCTCTCAGAAGTGCCCCATTACCTTCTCCCTCCCAGCTCAGAGGTGCGCCATCACCTTCTTCTCCCAGCTTGCTTGTACTTTAGCCTGCTGGGTCTGGGCCAGGGAGCCTTACCAATTGCCGCTCTATCGGGAACTGGTGGGGGGCTTCTTCGCAATTTGGACTACCTTGCATCTAGGACTCTGCCTTTTCCTGTGTTCTTCATGCTCTTGCTGCCAACTTCTCCTTCCAGGATGTCAAGCCCTTGCTCTTCTCTGTCTGAGGGATGAGGGACAAAACTTTTTTCTCAGTCTGCCCTTGTCAGCTGGTCACAGACACCTTTACAGCCTCTGCTCCTCTCTCCTTTCAGTGCCTCCATTGGAGCTAGCACGGAAGCTTGCTGCTTTGCAGAGCGGGATGGGGGCAGCCTCCTTTGCATCTGCTTTGGCTGCTGTCCTGATTCCCTTTCCATCTCACCCAACCTCGGCTGAATTTCCAGCCTCCGCTCCCCTCATTGCTTTCCTGGCCTCTTGGCCGGCGCCTAGCTGGGGGATGTGTGCTGCTGTAGCCATCGCTTCTCCCGGTCTCACTCTCCTCTCTTTCATGCAAACACAGGCAAGGGCTCTCACTCTTGCAGGTTCCTTGGAGGTGGGAGTGGCTGGCTGTTTCCTAAAGAGTCACTGCTGCAGCTTCAGAACCTCTGTGGGGCTTATCTAACACTTCACTTGTCTACTCTTTGCATTTGTAACCCTTAGGAGGAATTTATTCAGGTACTACAATGCCCATGTGTCCAAAGTTCCTATGTCAGCTGCTTCTCAAAAAACTCATTGTCAGATAGAGTTTTGCAGCTTTTTCCATGTCAAGGGGGAAAGCCAAAAGTCAAAGTCAGTCATTCCTAAACTTTCCCCTTTTCCTCCTCCATTCTATTTGTTGAATTAGAAAGGACTGACCTTTTCCTGCTTGCAAATTCCACACTGATTTCTTCCCAATCTAGGCCTCTGTCTTTCTTCTCTCCACTTGCCTCTTCCTTCTGCCCGCTTGGAGTCTCCCTTCCGAGTAGTCAATGCAGAGGCCAGCAATTCCACCTTCTTATGCATTCGTCTATCCTTTTCCCATTTCTCCGCTTGATCCCTATTCACATATACCTTCTGGGCAATCTCCAACAGCTGGCTCAAATTCATGCCTGCAAATCCTTCCTGTTTCTGTAATTTCTTCTGTATGTTAGGGTAACTCTGGGACACAAAAGCCAAATTCACTGTTTGTTGGTTGCCTGGATCATCTGGGTTCACAGGGCTGTATTGCCTGTAGGCATCAAGTAGCCTCTCCAAATATACCCCTGGAGACTCCGTAGGTCCTTGGAGTACCTCTGATACTTTGGACATGTTAACAGCTTTCTTCATCCCTTCTCTCATGGCTTCCACTAAAAGGGCTTGATATTCAGTGAGCATATTCATCTGGTCAAGATTATTTGGATCCCACCCTGGATCAGCTAGGGGAACTCTGCCTCTCATCCATTGCTCGGGATTCGCCTCTGGTGCTCTGTTTCTGGCTAGCCGTTCCCTCATGTTGAATTTATTCTCCTCCGCTCCTCAGTGGTGAACAAGGTCAAAAGCAACTATTGACAATCCTGCCAATTAGGGACATGTGAGGCCATGATACTGGAGCAAAGTTCTATTATTTCTTGTGGCCTTTCCATATAAGTTGCATAGTGTGTCTTCCAATTTAGTAGGTCTGACATGGTGAAGGGTGTATTGATAACTCTGAACTCACTGGTAGCCCCCTGACTGCTGAGCATCAACTACCAGCTGATCTGTCTGAGTGGGGTCACTACCTCTTCTTCACCACTGTCATCCTCTTCTTCCTCTCCACTCCCTTCACTCTGGGTCTGGAGAGGGGGTCTGTCCTGTGGTCTCTTTGGCCTTTTGCTTTCACCTTGGGCCCATTTCTAAGATTGAAGGCTTCTGTGGGGCTTAGGGGATGTGTGATTTCCCTTTCCCCTGCTGGTAAATGGGATGTAGGCTTTTCAAAGTTCCTGATTCTTGGGGAACCTGCATATTTGTCACCGAAGGGGGAGGAGGTACCGGGGGGGCCTTTTGTTTCCACTGACTGTTGATTGATGAAGGGATTCGTTGAACTTCCCAATAATACCTTCACCCCTGGGGTCATTAGTGTTGGCTCTGTTACTTGCATAGATGGAGGTTCGGTGGCTTGTACTGCCATAGGGGCCACTGGGACTTCTGCTGGCACTGCCTGAGCCTCTCCTGCCTCCTGATGGTGAATTGCTGGAACATATGGCACGGGTGCACATAGCTCTTCTGGTTCCTCAGGTGGAGTATCTAAAATTATGGGACCTCTTGAATTTCTTCTGAGTCTTGTCCTTCATGACTAACATGACCCTGGTACACTGCTCCTTGCACCTTTCTAACCAAAGGGGGGGATTCAGTCACTATAGTGTCCCATGAATCTATATAAGGACAATGGTCCCATGTTCAGAGTTCCCTACCACCACTGCATACACAGCCTTAATTTTATCTGGATCTAAGCTCCCTTTTGGGGTGGCCATCCAACCTTGAATGATGGCCACTCTACCTCACAGAGGTTTTTCAACCTGCCTGGTGTCATTTTGGGACAGCCATAGTCACTCCCATATCCTTTCTTAAAATTTTTCAACATGCATTGAAGAGGAGTTTGTTGGCTACTCCCTCCTCCCATCTCCAACCCAAAAGGACAACACACATTGGGGGGGGGGTTTGAGCTGCAGGTAAGGGGTCCCAACAGCTCGAAACAAAGAGGTAAACAACTTTCACACACGCTGACTCACTGAGCCGGACGTTCCAACGGTCTCCAGTAAACTGCAACGCCAAGCACACTCACAACTTTCACACTATGAACACAGCCTCCCACCTTTCCCGGGGTGTGTGTGTGTGTGTGTGTGTGTGTGTGTGTGTGTGTGTGAGGAATCCTGCGGTTTCAGCAGCTCCACCTGTTGAGTTGCTATACTCGGGTAGGATTCCAGGGGCGATCAATCCCCTCTTCTTCCCCAGTGTCCCACACTTTAGGGGAAGGCCCTTGACACACTTACCTATGGCTCTGTTCTGTGGCTGTGTTCTGTCAATTTTCCAAACCGTTCCTGGGTTCTTTAGCTGGCAACCATCTCCCGGCTTCACACCCCCACGAACAGGGCCGTCCGATAAAAGAATCGGGGGTACCCAAGGTCCCTATCAATGGGGCACAGATGCCAGAGGAAACAGCTGCCGCTTCAAGAGGGCAAAAAAAGCCCATCTATCCCGGACCAGAGCCCCCAAAAGCATAATATTCCACACTGATAGCTTGAGGGCATCTAGGGGGTCCCCAAAGTTGGTGACCAAAGCAGAACAGCAGGAGGTCCTTACATTGGTAGCAGAGATGGGGATAAGGGAAAACCCTCCCTCCTGGTTGTAAATATGAGATTTGTGGGAGTCTTCACATTTGCTGGCAACAGAGTTTTAGGCAGAGCCTCACATCTGGTAGTAAAGCCATGGGCTAAGTGGTAAAACCCCACACCTGTAGAATTCACAATTGGTGGGAATGTTGCCCGTAACCAGATGGTGGTCCAAGGGAAATGGCTACATGCATTTGTGTCTTTAGGCCACACACAGTTCCTGATTCAGCAGAAGAGACATCAATATGCTGTCCATTTTGAACTGGAACCAAGGAGTGTTCTGGAAGCATCTTGTAGTACCAGCTTCCACAGCCTACTTCAGTAGAGAGTATTATATTGTTCTTATCAAAAGTTGGGACTCAAGACAGCTTTCAAGATAAAAAGAAATGTGAGTGAACATACATACCAAAAATTATGTTGAAAATGCAACAAAACTGCCTCTAGAATTAAAAACCATTTAAAACATAGCAGCTAGAAACCAAAGGATAAAAATGGTACGGCACATTTTTAAAAAGACATTTTATTGTAAAACATTCTTTTCTTAAAATCCTGTTGATGAAAGTATAGCAAGCAGGAATAGGAATAGAATTCCACAGCCTGAGAGCAGCCACTGAGAAGACCCTCTGTTACATTCCCATCAAATAGGTGTGTAAAACGTGGTGGGATCAAAAGAAACATCTTCCCCTAAAGTTTTTTGGCTTGGACAGCTTTCAGATAGCTGGAGCTCAGGCCATGTGAGCTTTATAGGTCATACCCAACACTTGAATTGTGCTCAGAAATAGACTGGTAACCAGTGGAGTTGTTGTAAAAATGAAATGTGGGGTGGGTTGTTTGTCTTTATCTGGAACCTTTAAGACAAGTAAAGCAATAATGCTACAATTCTACTTTTTGCAATTTGTAGTTTGGGAGTGTGACAAGGCCTGCTGTTTCTTCTGACAGACTTGTATGCCAGCTTCTCTCCAGTCTGCTAAAGCAGTCTCATAGCAACGGGGGGGGCGGGCGGAGGAGGCGATTTGCCCCAGGCAGCAATGTTTTTGGGGCGTCCCGGCCTGTAGCCATGCCCCTGCATGCCCTGGCCACGCCCCATGCACTGTGGCCACGCCCCCATGCACCGCAACCACACACACACACACTGCAGCCCACGCTGTAGCCCTGCCCTGTCCCACCCCTCTCCACACACTCCAAGCTCCGCCACTGTGCTAAAGTGTCCTATCACCTCACTCAGCTCTGCCTTTCCCTTTAAAACACCACCTTCATGTAAAAAGGGTAAAGCCTTTCAATTGTTATTTAGAACTCTTTTAATGATCTATGGTAGTGTGGTTCTGTTTGGTTATAACTACTAAAAGTAATTCAGCTGAGTCAAAACTTATTAAAATAACAACCAGAATAAAGTATTGGTTTTCATATGTGTGTCCAAGCTCAAACAGACCTTCAGAATGTGTTTAGACAGTTTCCTTATCATCACACATCACACATACACAGCCTTTTTAGCTACCCTTTTACCCTACGGCACAGTTCCCAAATCTAGGTCATACTTTCTGACCAGGTTCAAATGGGGTTGATTTCTCTTCTGCCTCTCTCTCTAGGCTTTCTCTGAGAAAACACAACCTCTCACCCAACCCACCCCCACCCACCCTTGGTTGGCTGAGGACATCTCTGGCTAAAGGACTGACTCTTAGCCTTTCCTCCTGAAAATCTGACCAAAACCAATTCAGTGTGCCTTCTGCATATACACTTCCCTCTCAGGCCTCCAAGCCCTCCTTCACACTAATGGGCTGGGTTCCTCTCTTGAGTGGCTATTCTAGTTGCCTAGCAACCTATTGCTGGATGGCTCTTTGCCATTCACAATAGCCACTTCTCCCAGCCTCTGTCACACCAGGGGAACAGAGAATTCTCAGTCAGAGAGCTACAAACTCCAGGAAATCATGCAACCATGGTTTTTAAAGTGGAATCATAGTGCTATAATGTAGTGTAAAGTCCTCTGGTGGTAATGATGATGATTCCTTATGTTTGAGAGCCCTCAAAGTGAGAATTCAGATTCAAATCAAGCTTAGAAATTGCTGAGTTAATTGTTCTGTACCTCCTTTCTCAGTCTAAGACCACAAGCCAACTGACCTTGCTTTTCTAGACCCAGTCAGAAAAGCTGGGATTGTCTGTCTGTACTTATACCAGGAAATTCTAACAACCATGGTCTGGGTGGATGTGCCACAAGTACCATTATGCTGATCTTTTTCACCAGCCTCACAAAGGCAGGTTGTATGTATAGATCTATATAGATCTCCCTAAAAATAGGTGGAGGGGAGAAGCTCATAATGATTTTCCAGATGGGAAGGAGTTCATGAAATATTGGCTAGACAAATAGTTTTAAGCAATATGCTTTTGCAGGGCCTTTTGCATGTCTTAAAAGATAGGCTCTGACATTATCTCTACTGGGAGTTTCTGTCTCCGTACTTTCTTTTCTCATGCCGCACTATTTGACAAAGACATTACAGAAGGCATTACTCCTATATTTGATAACTATAGTCAGTGTGTTTGTGTAGGTGTTTCTCTGAAATAAAGTTTGGATATTGTGATGCTGGCAGGAGAGATGAAATTGTTCTCAAAGTACACATCTGTTCAAGAGATGTATCTGAATAATTACTTTGGCATCACTGTCAGAATTAAAAAGATCTTCAAACTGATTTCTAGATTTGTGTTTGGTCTTCACTTATGCCTTGAACTTTTGATCAGGAGCATGAGACCATGCTTGCATTTAAAAGGAAAAAGGCGTGGCAAACCTCTGGATTTTTGGTGTAAAGTCGAAGGCTTTCACAGCCGAAATCCATAGGTTGTTGTGGGTTTATAGAACACAGCCTCAAAACTCAGAAAACCCGCAACAACCTTTGGATTATTTTGGGGGGAGGTAGGTCTATATTTGTCATAGATGTATCTAGCAACACTGAACATGTCACTGTCTTAGGACTAGGCTCAGATTTGGAGAGGGGGGACAAAATAGGGCATTTCCCCTGTTTTTGGTAGATGTTCTTTTGTTTACATTACATTGATCATCATCAGCCTGAAGGCAAATAAAGTGAAATTGCCTTGTATCTAAATTTTACCAAGAAATCATCTCTGCTAATATTCCTATAATTACCTGTATTATTATTCCTCTTCACCTCTAAATCTATAAAATATTCCACTCCCTTGGAGTAAATATAATATTCTATAGAGTAGGTTATTCAGATGTGCTTCATATGTCTCCACAACGCAGGATGTAATATTTGCATTGATTTACCACATCTATCAGCCAGCTTCAGAAAAATGCTTATATCTGCATTCCATGGTGTTGGTTGGCACTGACAAAGAGATGTTCCTCTCATCTTGGAATAGGATTCATATAGTTTAAACCCAGTATAAAGACCACATCCCACTCTGTGGAGCCTTATTAAGGGAAAGGAGTAGCTGGCAGTAAAGGCCCAGAAAAAAACTGGAAAAATTCAGAAAAAAATATTTTCCATTTTTTTCCCTGAAGCCTTTTTTGTTTTTTTCCAAAAAAATTGGAAAAATTGAAAAAAGGAAGAAAACCTTCTGCAGCATGTGGAAGAATCTGGTCTATGTTTGGAAATACTCATACTAAATCAAAAAATAAACTGACATGTGAAAGGGTAAAGAAGCTTGTTTCAATCCAGGTAACCCTTTGATTTTTTAGAAGTCCATAATAACTGATGATGATAAATGATGACAAACGTAACAAAGCAGGAGCAGAAACAGATACTGATAACTATAGCTCAGAAAATAAATCTGATTAAATGCATGCCTATTAATTGAATCTTAGTCCCTCCCTCCTTCCTTCCACACACTTTTTCCCCCTCAGTTCTTTTTATGGGAATGGCTGCTTTATGCCTATTTGATACTGTGGAGAGGAAATATAAATAATTTTCCTTTTTTACTAATGTTGATGGTTTCTTCTGATTTTTTAATTTTTTTTTTAACTGCTTCACATAAACTAACAAAACCAGAGAGGTTCTGTACAGTTCAGGAGATTGTTGCTCCATTTGTTACAAATAAAAATTAAAAAAAGTAAATTCTGTTTGTAATAATTGTTTGGATACAATACACTTTCCTTTTAATATACCAATTGTGATCATTTTATGCCAAATCAAATTGTACGTAGTCATATTTTATGTTCCTAAAGCAACAGAGTGACTTTCAATCTGTAAAAAAATGCTAATGTTGCATTTTTTCAATTTGTCTGAAAATTTCCAATTTTTTCAGGAAAAAAAGGGCAGGAAAAATGTTTTTTTCCCATAGCTTCAAAATTTCCAGAAATTTTACATCTCTAGCTGGCAGCCTCACTGGCCATTTATGCACTACACTGTTATAGTGCTATTATTCAACTTTCAACACCCTGTGGAATTCTAGAGTTTGTAGTTTACTGAGTGTAGAAAGCCCCTAAGTCTAAGCCACATTGCCCTTTGCTTCTTTCGTGAATTGGTAAATATCACCCCCTTCACCTTAGACTCTCGCGATCCAAACTTTTCCTCCCTTTTCTTTCAGTTCACTTTATGCGATTGTGAGATTGAGTGGATCACTGTATAAACAGTGGCTAGCCCATCATTTACTTTCAGTTCAGTTAACATTTGCTGCCATGTTTTTCCTGCACCACATATAGATGGATGGATAATAATTAATGGTGCTGCGTTGCATAAATTATTTCCTTTCTACCTGGCTTTTCCTTTCTAAGAAGACCTCCTAGTACCCTTTGCTAAGCTTCTGTATCCCAACAATTACCCATGCCAACAAGTTCTGTGTGTTCAGATTAGTTGCCATTCCTTGAGGGGCAAACTTTGTTTTTGAACATTAAAAAAAATAGCATTTCTTTTACATTTCTTTATAATTCAATAGCAACAACCAACTTGTAGATCAACTTAGGCCCTATTCCATTGAGGTTATGTAGCCTAAAGCCACCTTTTGGGGGGAAGCTATACCACCACTATGTAACACTTCCTGAGCTTCCTACAGATTAAAGGATGACTTTGGGGTTGCTGGGAGGAAGCTGTTACCTAAAAAAGAACAACTCAGAAAATCACATGTAGTGTACTACTGTTAGCATGAATATGAATCAATTTGTGGCATAAGAAGTGGGACCTTGCTGTTTTTAGGGACTGAAAATGAGCAGAAGCAGCTGCACTAAGTACTCAGAATGGCTTGTGTTATTGGACTTATAAAATATTTCTGTTCTATTTTAGCCTTGACTTTGAGACCAGAAAAAACATTAGAGTACATTTGCGTAACTGTGTTCTTTATGTGAAGACCACTGTCATCACAAAATAGCTCATTATCTGAAACTTGGTTCACCTTGCAAGGTCAGAGTCTTTTCACTGGATCCAGGCAACCTTCATCAAATGGAAGGATCACAGATGCTACATTTATGATGTGAAATAATAATTATGTAAACTGGTGGTGTGAATTTGACCTTGTCTCCATCGAGACAAGAGATCCACATTCCCAAAATGGCAATGTGTTACCCATTGCAAAGTATATATAAAGACCACTAAGTCCCTTCAACAGATGATGCAATTTCATCTTTATTTCCTTTCATTAGTGGTAAAAGACAGTGTCAACTAAGGCATATTGGCAAATACATAAAATAAGTCTGTGACACAACTATTTTTGACAGTTATAGGTACATCTCAAAGAACTACCAACTCCTTTCAATTCCATTCTTATTTCCATCATTATCACCATTTAAGAACTCTTTTTCTGACATGGGTGGGTGTGGATAATGGTGAGTGCATAATTATGATTTCTCTGAAAAAACTGCAGATTAATTAATATATATTACAAGAGATAAGTTATTTTTTTGAATCAATAGTGTATTCATTTCAGCTGGAAGGAATAGCTGCTAAATGTTTGTGCCACTGTTAGAAAGCTGCATTGGGCAGAGTACTTGCCAACCAACCTACTCTGTGTGACTGGGTGTTTGAAAAAGATACAGTGTAGTAGCAGAGCAGGCAGCCTGGCCATCGTGGCCATCTGTTAGAGAAGGAACAAGTACTCATATAGTTAGGAGAAATGTATATATTTTAGCACTGCCATGCCTAGGTAATATGCATATTTACTGATAAGTGAATGGTGTAGTCTTGTGCACAAAGGTTTTATTGAAATCATCAGTACAACTTAAATCAGGATAAGCACATGTATGATCTTGCTGCATAAAATTTAAGAACATTTCTCCCTAAAAGAAATATGTCTAAGCTTTTGATGTTTCACATCAGTGGGATTATGCCTCTGCACTTTTAGATTTGTTCCTGAAAAAGAAATATAATTAGAAGCCCAATAGTGGCAGTGGATGATAATGATAATCTTAGAAGAATTTTTTTAAAAAAACAGAAATCTTGAAAGTGCATTGGATAAACCCGTTTAGGATTAGAGCATCTGTAGACATTGACCAATAAGCCTTATTTATTCACTCCATGCCAATGCCATTTGAACTAAGGAGCCATTGGATAATTTTAATAACTTTAGGTACTGGCTGGATAAAATGTCCAGCAGAAAGGGCAGCAACTGGCAGATGCTTTGTGGGTGGCGAAAATAAAGCCATACACAACTTCTAGCTCAGTCTGGGCAGCAAAGATAATAAGCACGAGTCTGTTATGGTGGGTGGGGTCAATTGTTCCACTTTACAGTGACTTGGGCCATCCTCCTCCTGGATTGTCACCACTGTGTTTCACTCCAAATCCAGAAACAATCTGGTGCAGAATCTCTCAGAACATTGATACTCTGAATTGAGCAAAGTGGCTGGCTGGAAGGAAATCTGTGAAAAGCAAACAAAAATGTTTATTTATACAGTGCCAAAGAATAAATTGTCCATGGAGTAAATGGCTCAAATGTGTTAAAATAATCAATAATCTAAGTGGCATTTTAAAGAGGTTTAGCATTATGTCAATTTGCCAATATATACTGGCAGCATAGTAGCATGGTGGGAAAAGGAAACCGTAAAAAGTTCCCTTGGGGAATCTTAGGCTTTGCCAGTTCTCTCCAGAAAGAATCTATGATTGAGAAATATTTGGCTTTCTGGATATTGTTGGAGTCCAGCTGCCATCTGATCCAGCCAGCCACCATGGTAACTGGAAAAGTCAGGAGCAACTTGGTTGTTGTATGCCTTCAGCTCATTTGCAACTTATGGCAGCCCTAAGGCAAACCTATCACAGGGTTTTCTTGGCAAGATTTGTTCAGAGGGTGTTTGTCTTTGTCTTCCTTTAAGGCTAGTAGCTTATGTACCCGTGGTACAGTAAATATGCCTGGAGCTGTCCAACATTCTGAACCCTGTGAACTTTATTCCAGACTGTAAAGGCACTCTCCAAGATTTTGAACCTACTTGGAGGATAGCGTTCAGCACCTTAGATAGCTCCTGTACAGTCTGGAATGAATTCTAGAGTGAATTCACTGACATGGAGGGCCCTGGGAAGACTCCAACAACCTGTGGAGGCATACAGGTTCCCTGCTTTATTACTGTTTCCATTAGTGATAAGAAGGTGCTGGATCCTTGTAAAGCCTATAGTTCTCCTTGTTTTTTTGTTTTGTTTTTTTAATCTGTTGTTCACAGAGCCACAGTGAAGCGGCAGATGTGTGACTCAATAATCACAACCACTGAAGACTTTTGGGCTTCAAATTAATGGTTTTGTAGTATTTACAGCCTGCAACAAATGTGTAATTTATGCACTTCAGTCAGATGGGCTGCTCATAGACAACAACAGCAATGTGTAATCATTTCTGTTGTGTAGACAAATAGTTCTAAATCTGCAAATGACACTCTGATGAATACCTGCTTTCTATACAGTCATTTCAGTATAGATGCTGCACATTGCTTGCATCATCCACAGTCAATCACTTCTGTTCTAATACTCTAAGAAGGAGATCAACCTTTCAGGGATGACTAAGGAAATCTGTGTGAAAGCTTGTTTATAAATGATAATGCCTATCTCTTCTGTGAATGATATCAGAAATGAAAGCAATTTCCTCTTCTTTTTCTTTTCCAGTTGATTTCATAGGTGGATTTGACTCATATGGCTATCAAGGCCCACAGAAGACATCTCATTTACAGCTACAGCCCATGTATATGTGAGTATCAAACTTCCAAAATACCATATGCCCATGGGAATATTATAAGATTGTAATAGTGAAAGGTGGCATCATTGGAGAGAGTTAGAGTTAATAAATGTCCTTCATTCAATGAACATAATGAATAATAGCAGCTCCTCCACCCCAGCAGCCCTTTCATTTAGGCTGATGCTGCATTAATACCTGGGTGGACTAATATGAGACAGATCCACTCAAACCAAACTCATCTACCCAGGTACACAGAGCAGCATCAACCTAGAAGGGTTAGGTATCTGTACAGCATACCAGATCAGCCCCTTCATCTACAATCAGGTTATGGGTAGTAATTTTTTTATTGTGAATGATATTCATAGCAGCAAGAACAGACCAAAGATGGGCTGGCAGGATAACTAGGATCTTGAAGAAGAAGAAAGAACTGAAACACAGGATAGATTTCAAATATCAAATATCTATCCAGCCTTTCCCTTACCTGACATATCCAGCCCCAACATCGTACCACACTCTGCCTGAAATTATACCAATAGTATAATTCTTTTAGTATAATACCCAGTTCTTTTTCACTATCCTGGGATTCACTCAAGCGCATGTGCAACTAAACAAACATAGAAATAAATAACAACCTGTAGTAGCTCTCAGCTTAGCTCTCATCTGAATAATACCAGTTCTTCCCTCCAGTCTCTGCCTCTCAGCCGAGGATCCCAGAGGTGGTCTTAGCAGTCAACCCACGCTCCTACTGTGACTGGCACTGTTCTGCTAGACCTGTCTTTCACCCAAGGTCTATCCTCACTGTCCACATGAAGAAGGATTAATGCTCTTCTATCACCCTGAAGTAGTGATCCAAAGGGGTGACTCTCTGCCGGGATGTCATCCCTTTGGTGCCAACCTGCACTAGCAACCCACTGCCTATGGCTGGCACTGTTTGATGTGCCTCACTAAATCAGGAGGATGAAAGAAGGGACGAAATAGTTGGCTGTGATCAGTAGTCAGTCTTGGTCTTCCAGCAGCTAGCACAAGCCCTGATTCTGTAGGAAGCAGCCCCTCTAAAGGATTAGGGCCAGTAGAGGCAAAGAAGAAAAAAGTAATCTCTTCTTCCACTCTTGCTGGTCAAACTGCAACACCCACTGTTGATAACTTGCTTTCTAGAGATGCCAGTGGCTAGCTGTTGTTGCTAAGTTAGTCAATTTTAATTGCAGTCAATAGAAATGTGCTTCAGCTATGACCGAGTGAAAATAAATAATTTTTTACTTTAGATGACTAATATGTGTTTTCACCTATGCAGACTACAGATTTTTGAGTAGTCATTTTGATCTGGAAATTAGCTGTAGAGGATCTGACTTGTGAATGGAACTTCCTCCTGAGCTCTGCACATCCATTAAAGATGGAAGCATCAACACAGAGATGTTTCTTTCCAGATGTAAATAGGGAAGGCTGAGGACCTTGATCCTCATTAAAGGATTAAGTTGGCTTTATTGCAATCAGCAGGAATAGGATGAACTATCAGTCAGCTGTAGCAGAAGTTTTGCATGTACAAGATCTCAGGTTTAGCCCCAAGAATCTCAAGGTAGAGTCTAAGTTGCTGAAGAGCTGCCAGTCAGTGCAGAGAAAACTGGATTGGATGAACCAATGATTTATTCAGTGCAAGGCTGCTTCCTGTGTTTCCAGAAAATGGCTAGTTTGCGCTTAGAACAATATTTGCTCTTTGCTTAAAGTATACCCTGATCTTCTCATCAACCTATGGCAGCTAGCAATATATGAGCAAATAAAACCAAATTCACATTTTTCAGGAAAATGTCCATATTTTATAGAGAATGCCCAATAAAATCCTTTACAAGTACACATACTAAATGTATATAATTTACATCGTATCAGGCATGTTTTACAAGTGGAGGATTTCATATTTTGAATTTTCTACTGTATGGCTTGGCCCAAATACACAGGGTGGTTCCATGCCATTTCCAGCAGTTCCCAAGGATATGCAGTGCTAGTATAGAAATGCCATGAGGCTGGACCATCCACCTGAAGAGTTGCTTTCAAGGAGTGATGCAGGTGGAATACATCATCTAGCAGCTTCTACACTGATGACCACGCATTCAAATCAGGCTCAACCTATCTCACAGTGGAAAGCCCAAATAGTAATAAGTGATCCTATGATTATGGCTCAGGTGTCAGAATGTCCAGGAAATGCAAGTGCCTTTCTCAAAATGCAATTTCTTACCTGTCTGTGCCCAAAGAAATGTTTTTCACTTTTGCCAGAGTGTTGTACACTTACAAGATGCTACTTCTTCCAGTCACTGTTTGTGCTCCCAGGTACTTAAAGCAATTCTAATCCCATTTCTTTCTTCATATAGTATACCTTGCCATCAACATATGGAGCCTTCTAGCTGAGATATTATCCCATTCTTTTTATGTTCTTTGCTTTGAGAGTAGCTGATTGCATTTACAGAGCTTACTAACAGTGGCTGGGAAGAAAGCTGAAGCTGTAGGGCATAAGAAGTCAGTATAAATTTTTAAGCTTGTAGCTGAGAACAAGGAAGCACGAGAAAAACATTTTAAATCTCTGTGACCTTTTTGCTTTTGTTCTGCTTCTCTGCTGCTTTCTTACCAACGTGTAGGAGATTTCAGCGTGTACGGAAGACAATAAAACTGCTCTGTAGCTTTATATTTCCAGTAATGCAACAAAAGACACTGTCATGTGCTAGCTAAACTCCTAAGAGTGATTTACACTGAGAAAAAGTGGATAGTATAGCCACTTTCAATTGTACTACTTCAGAATATAGGTGGGAGAATTACACAGCTGAACAGTCATCCCAAGCAGACAGACAAATATGGAAAACTAGCATGTGATGAGTGAGAAGGTTTTAACATGCTTATTTTCAGTATAAGAAGTTTTTCCAGATAAGAAAGACATTCATACTGACATTCTCAACCTCCCCCGCCAGTGATATTTTAAGTGTGCTCCTGAGAAGCTGGTTCCTTGTCCATTTGCAGAGGGTATACACCATATGTGCATCACGGAGTCTTTCATGCTAGAGGTTTTCTGAATACAGTTCTATATAGATGGTATAGTTGTCTTTATATTTTACTGGATGTGTTAGTACTTCTTGTTTCATGCAACTTCTAGCATGAAATATCGTACTCACAAAAAAAAAGAACCTGAGGGAGAAAACCTGCATAGTACTTGACAGGACCAGGAAGGAAAGGTAGCATGTTTCTCCTGTTCCACACTTTTTTCTTTCAGCTTTTCTGTAGCCAATGTTGTTCCTGTAAACTCTCCCTGCCTGGTGGGAAGGGTACAGGGGGCTACGGAGGGACATGCATTGTTCTCTTCCTAGTCCGGGGATCTATCAGAACAAGTGAAATGATCTATAAGCAACTGAATGCCTCCTTTTGAAATTACAAGGTACCTTAAGCTCTCCCTCATATTTTGTCCTATTCCAATTGTATGTTAAGAGGAAAGGAGAAATTGGGTGAAGGGAGGATTTCTCTGGAGTGCAAGATTACATGGATTTTGTAGGCATATTACTCTGAAGGTCTTGAAAGTTTTTCTTTTTTCCCATCCTTTTCAGGGATTCTGAAGATACTGCACAAGCTGCCATGTTGAGCAAAATTGTGTATGTGTCAATGCATGATAAACTAACAGCCCTGATGCTCAATACATTTGGTCCATGGAATTCTACTGTGATGGTATCACCCATTTCCATCAAGTCTCGCAGTGATCATTTTGACATGTCAACAAGAAAGCAAAAATATGAAATTGCTAGTGCCAAACGTAATGAACCTCAGCAATTACTGGAATACTGGATTATTAAAAATAAAGTCCAGCAGTAATATTTGAACTGTGGGATAAGCAACTACACTGAATGATGGAGGGAGAGGTTCCTTCAAGTCTAGGAATTCATTTGAAGGTCATACATGTATGAACAGTCAAGCATAAGAGAGCCAATCTTCTTACAAGAATTTATTTTTGCAAGAAAAGAGAAAGAAAGAACCAGAGAGATTTGGGATTACAGTAGTTGCCTAATGTATTGGAAAAATTGCACAAGAACAGTTCTTTTGTACAGAATAATTTTCCAGCCATTCTTTGAAGTCTTTCAGCCATTGTGTTATCTGTACAAGGGACTGGTTGCTTTACAAAGGGGAATCTTTGAGATTAGCAGGGGTAGGAAAGATGCCTTCCTGAGGCCACATGCAACACCCAAGGATGTTTTATGGCCCCCAATCCACCCCTAAGACTTCACCAAACCACCTTTTCTTTTTCAAGCAAAAAGAAAAGTGCATTACCTCTTCGGGAAGCTTATCTTTCACTGTATGACAGTGGTTTTCAACCTGTGGGTCCCCAGATGTTCGTGGACTTCAGCTCCCAGAAGCCCTGAGCATTGACCATAGTGGCTGGGGCTTCTGGGAGCTGAAGTCCACGAACATCTGGGGACCCACAGGTTGAGAACCACTGCTGTATGACATCAAAAAATACAATCTCATATTTAAAAAATATATACTCTAGCCTTTTTTTTTTTTTTTTAGTTTTTTAGCATTGCCAGTAGTCTGCATGGATTCTAGAAGGTCCCAGGGCAGAAGAGTGGCCCCTGGACCTACTGACAGTGATAGTGACATTGACAGTGTAGCTTAGCACTTTAATCAAGAGAACAAATATTTCAAGGTAACAGGTAATTCTTTTTTAAAACCCTAACTGGACTTAACAGGTTCAGCTTGAAAGAACTTATTGACTCCTTCAGCTAACCTAGAATTGTTTTAGAAATGTGCATCTTCTAAGGCCCTATACAGGTGCTAATTATCTCTATATAATAAATTGTACAAGGAGAGGGAGAATGCTAGCCCTCCGTCCTTTCCTTCACCCTGTGCATGGAGGCTGATTTCTGGAGGGGATAATTTCCTCCATCTGTAGAAGTTCTCCACAATTTCAAATCCCAATTTTCCATGTTTGAAACTGCATGGAGACCCTCTACTAATAGAGGAAGCTCCCACCACATAGAATGGGCAATGGAAGCAGTGCTGGAGGGGATGGAACTACCACACTCTTGTGCATTTATTGTACAGAGGACAAGAATACTTGAAAGAGCCCTAAGGCTGATTATAAATGTCTGAATAGAGCTTAACTCTGATTATAAATGCGCTTTCAAAGCTGCTATGTATTTTTTTAACTCTATGTTCTAATGTAATGTTGCACTACTTATAGGAAGATTTTGGAAAAGTGTGTTTAAGCAAAGTCCAATGGTAAGAAATAGACTTATGAGGTATCTTTTTCTCTTTTTGTCTCCCTTTCTCTCTCTCTCTCTTTTTCAGGTCGAAATAGAAACAACAAAGTCTGGGGTTGGGCTGAAAGACCAGTCAAAGATCAGATTCTGGCATGATCTCCTGTGGATTTTAAAAGACTTCTGTTCTGATCTATAATAGAAAAAGAATACACAGAGACAGAGGCCTTGGTTTCTAATAAATATGGACACCATTTCACAAGATCCCTTGTCTCTCAGCTTGGATTTTCCAAGTCCACATACAGAAGATTCAAAAGGAAAAGCAGTGGCACCATCTTCTGGCCACTGTCTACCTTCTTCCCCCAGTCTGCTTCTGCCTCTCAGTTATGACATTGTCTCAGCCATTTTGGTTCTTATGGGGGCTCTTTTGTACTCTGTCTGGAGCTGTGTTTTCTCAGTCAGTAACCACTAAACATACCATCATGACCTGGAAACAGAAGTCAATAGACAGCAAGTTGTTTGCCCTAAAGGCTGTATAGTACATACTTGCCTTAACCCATCCTAAGTTGCACATCAGAGATATTTGGTGTGGGCTTTCTGAAATAACTTCCTTTAGGCTCAACCACGCTGTTCATTAATTCTAAACTATTTCTGAGGCTGTGTCAAGTGATAGACTACTCTCCAGCAGTACCAGAGTTGGCTGTATAAGAAAACTATCTGATGTCAGAAGAAAAAGTGCTTTACTGTGAAGCCTCCAGAACACATCTAAATTATTTCTAAAAGAAATGGACTCATTGAAGAGATGGAAAATGCCAGGAAAAGGAACTCTTACAAAACTAATAACTATAAAGGAACAGCAAAAACAGTGCTCCTTAACCCCACTTTTTATTTATGCACTATAGGTGCTTTTATAAATGACTCTTATGTCTTTTACTGATGACTGAGACGTCTGCATATTTCTATCAACAGAGGCCAACTGAATATGTATTAACTATGTTTACTCTTTTATAACTAATTCCAGTTGAAAATCCTATGTAAGTGAGCTTTTTTAAAAAGAAAAACTGCAACATACAAAACCTTTCTTTCTGGATTTTGTTCTGTTTTTAGTTGGGGTGGGAGTAGTTGCATTGGTGACATTTTTGAAGATCTTTTTTGTGGTATTTGGGGGATCTGTTGTGTGTTAGAATGTGTATCTTATCTTCCTGTATTATTGTGGCTCAAAAAAAAACCTGTGCTGTTATGTAGTTGGCAAGAAGATGCCTTTGGAAACTTTACTAGTAGGTCAATGTCTTTATGAAATACTCTTGACTCCTAGAAGCGTCTGTTTGTTCTGAATTTGAGCTGTATATTCAACCACTTCAGTGGCTTTTCATTGGGAAGGAATATTTTGCTCAGGCTTTTTTAGAACTTGAATTGCCCTCATTTCTTTATTTAAAACTTTCAGATGCATCAGCCTCAGGCACTTGTTGGGCAAGGTTCTTTTTTGGCAGGGACAAATTGCCTGCCAATTCTCCTTCAAGCAACTTTTTTGTACACTTGCCCAACTCCTCAGTTCTTTGTGGCCTATAAAATCTATACTCCTCCGTAACACTTCTCATTGTCTGTCCCTACATAAATCAGTCTGTTCAACTCCCCTCCCACCACCCTACTGTTTGATGTCTTTGCATGAATGTAATATGTCACAAAGAATAAATCTAGATGACAACAGAACATATGTTAATTAGAGAAACAAAAATCCGTATTCCAGATCAAGCAGCATTGGTGCATGGAAGTGGGTGTATCTATAATAATGATAACACTCACATTGTACAGTAGACAGCACATAGAAAATTCCAAAAACTGTAAATTCTGTGAGATCAAATGCCATAATCTTAAATATTTGCATCGTTGTACCTACACTACTGCTGGCATGATGTCGTCATTAATGATGTCACACTGGTGCAGCTTTTCAACATGCTCCATTATCTTGCTTCTTTGCTGAATCACCATTTTAGGCCAGGACCAAAAGCCACTAGTACTATAAACCTGCAATTAACTTAACTACCAGTGGGATTTGTCTGGAATATGTTGCATGAAAACAGTGTCCTTAACCTTATTTTTCACACTGGCTGTACTTAATATTACTTGTTTGGGGTTCTGATCCAGCATTTTCAACTGAAGATATCATTAGAATTAGTCTGCAGCAGATGGCTGAAAGGTCTTGGTCTATATTTAGGTTTGGAGCTGCTGGACTGGCAGACTGATTGATGCTTCAGTGATGTTCTATCCCCACTCAGGAAGAACAGGAAAGCATGTTAGAAAATCAGTAAAACATGAAGATTTCCAGGTCAGGATGTTTTAAAATACTGGCTTTTACATATCTGAGACCTCTGGACTGTTGAAAGGGCGTATCTGGAGGAGCCATTGTTTGATCTATGCTCACTCTTACTGAACACTTTCAAAGAAATAACTGTACGCCTATTTCTCTCACTAATAGACTCATATACACACTCGGGAATAACATTCAGCTTGCTTTTCATCTTTATTAGCAAACATGAGACTTGTGGTTCAGTTTAGAACAGTTCAATATGAGCTGACTAACTTGTGGCATTTCATGAGCCCATGCTTTGCTCCCTTTTGAATGACTATGGCATTCTGCTACCTCTGCATCCTATGCCTGGACATTAGGAAACAGCTATCCTATTGTCACTGCTGAAAATCATAAAAGAGATCTTTCCTAGAATGTATCATCTTTGCCACAAATAGCCTGCTCTGTTTGTATGCAAGAAGGAGTGGCAGGGAGAAGACTCCAGGCAGTGTAGAATGAAAAGAGGGAAGTACAATCCCATATTTTTGTGCCCATTCATGACTATTGCCAGATCTGTGAGAATGTTTATAATCATCTAAGAATCAAGGACGTCCACAAATGGTATAGGATCCTTATGCTGACTTAGAGCCAAATGTCCAAGAAACCAGGCTTGCTTAACTAACTAGGATTACCATTGAGTGCTAGCTGCTTTTCAGTGGCACAGTCCCCCTTCGTGGCATAGCAAGTAAGTCTTAAAAAGCAACCTAGGAAGGAAAGTGAAGAGAACAAGTCTCTTTACTTGAAGGTGGCCTGTGGCACCTTAAAGTTTAACATGTTTGATTTGGCCTGAGTTTTTGTGGACTGTAGTCTACTTCACTAGATGCATCATGTTCATCTTTAAGATGCCACAGCATTCTTTATTTGTGAGCTGGAACATGGACAAAGTATCAAAGTCTTTCCCCCAGTCTGCATATATGTGAATTGCAGATTCCTCTTTTTTTAACTTAGAGGTGGGATTTTGCAGCCCTTCGTGTCATTGAATTTCCAGCAGCCTTAGCCAGCATAGCCACTGGTGAAGAATTCTGGGAATTTACAGTGCAACAACATCTGCAGAACCACATGATTTCCACTCCTGACTGAATGGTACTATTAGGAATTGAAAAAGTTGAGGGATTTGAGTTAGTGATCTTTAGAGAATTCTACCCATCCTCAAACCAGAGGGCCATTCACATTACACAAAGCATTATTATTCTATTTTAACTGTGGTTTCATCCTATGGATTCCTAGGATTTGCAGTTTAGGAAGGGGTGGTTAGAATTCTCAGCCAGAGAGCTCTAGTTTCTCACCAAACTACAAGCCTCAGTATTCCAGAGGATGGAACCATGACAGTTAACGTGAGATATTAGCACTATAGCTGCATAGTGCAGAAGGGCCCCAGGTTAGACAAAAGGGATATGTGTGGGTTGCTACTGCCTAAGGTGAGAAGAGAAAGTCACTAAAGAATGCGACAGCTACCCTTCTATAACAAACTAGCTGGAAATGAAATGGCTTGTAGTGTTGCTGTGATCAAAAGAGGAGAGGCACACGAGTCCATTACAGTCTCTCCTCCCCCATTACAAGAGTGCTGGGCAACTAAAAACTGAGAATTTTGAGACATTATGATAAGAACTGTATGTGGATAATGTGGCAATCCTGCCATATATACAGAAATAATATACATTTAATAATAGGCCCTCATAACTTGCTTAGATTGCAGCTAAATCACCAACACCAAAATAATTTCAGGACTGTCAACTACTACAGTGAATAAATGAGTGGACACATCTGCAATGGAAAGAGTTTTAGAGCACAGTAGTGTGAGAATATCTGAAAATGCTGTTGTTGAATTGTACAGCTGTATCCTCCTCAAAATCCAGTGAAGAATGTTATTTTTCTAGACTGGGCTTTTTTTTGTTGTTGTTATAAATCCAAATATTCAGAAAGCAAGTGTTAACAATCCAAATGTCTCTTTTTGTTATAGTCATTTGTTAATTCTGAATGTATTTTTAACAGAAGGTGAATTTTTTTTTGACTAACTAGTGTAATTTGCATTTAAAAAAAATAAACGGGAAAATACAGGTTTCCAAGTTTTTCATGACCCCCTCCCCCATTGTCGTTCATAAGTTTCCTGGGTATCAGAGGAGCAAAAATACAAGAAAGGAACAAACCTATTATATTTACATGGAGGCAATTTTGAGCTGGGCTCCACACAGATGTGTCAGCACAGAACAGAAATTGCCAGGTCATGACATCATTTTAACTCAGTCATAGGTAACCTGGTATTTTCATTATCTACTGACACTAAAAGGCTCCTTTTACCAGGCTGACTGTAATAGACTCACTGCCATTTAAAATATGCCTTTTTTATTATTTTGTCCTCTCATCTGTGAAGTTAAACCCTGGATAGGTTACCAGTAGCCAATCTCAATGGCTGAGATCCTGTTATAGCACTGGTGGAGTATATGTACCCTGGAAGGCAAAGGCTGCTCCTTTCTCTGACCATGCAGTATAAGTGGATAGCTCTTAGGTGCCTCCCTGCAGCCAACCAGTGGGCAGGATGGGAGCTGCTCCCCCTACAACTAATCAATGTGCAAAGGTACAGAGCTAGGCCTAAGCACCTGTTACCTTGACTTCTGGGGTTCCCTTGGGGAACCTCAATGTGCTCCACATAAGGAAGGGTGGGGAACTTAAAGGAGCACAAGCTGTAGCAATATAAGAGGCAGGGTAACCTAGCAGGGTCTTTTTACTCAGTTTTTGCAGGGTCAGGCCAAGCCAAAAACCAGACAAATGTATCAAATAAATGATTTTATTGAATGAAAATGTTCTCATGCACCAACGCAATCACTCACTCACACACACGAGACCTATTAAGAAGCCAAAGAGTGGAAAAAATGGATAGGGGATATAGAAAGGGATTGTAGATGGGGTGGTACTGCATTTTTCCTGAAGTCCTTGGTCCGGGAAACAGCCAGCAAAATGGAACTCAGCAAAGAAATGGCTGAGGGGTTTACTCAACTAACAGAGTGACGGTCTGCTAGTGTGGCAGGGAGTTCTCCTGAGAAATTCTCAAAAACTTGGACTACTTGTAGGGTGAAATGTACCTCGAGGGCAAATCCTCTCCCGGGAAGAACAACAGGCATCGCAAAGGAAAGGAAGCTCCACAATGGCAACTCGTTTTGCATGATGGTTTTATGATGTATTGCCAATGTTTCAGGATCTTCAGTTGCAATGGGTTATAGCATAAATGTATGTAGATGGTCCTTGCCTGGTATGATTTTTCTAGCACAAGTGCTCAACTTGAGGAAAACATGCTAATCCCCTCAAGTTGGCTCTTCTGTGGCTGAGGACCCTTTGTTTACCATGGATTTGCACGGCTTGAGGTCTCCTTGGCCTGACCTAGTTCTCAGTCGTTCAACCATTTTTGCCTACGTACTCATCCGGGCAACCTCTCTAGCATAGTGGATCACATTTGATATTAAAAATTGTAGACCCCGGGATAGGGTGTGCCAGTGAGGTAACATGCCCTCCAGCTGCTGAGGGAAAGCCATTGTGCAAAGAGGTTCTGGTTACTTCCTTGCACAATGTCTCACAAAGTTCTTATCTTGGTGTAACTCTCAGTTCATAGCAGTTTAGATAACCAAGACGATTCCAGCTATAGTTAAGCACTGCATTAATTAGTCTCTGTTACAGTTGGTACTGTTAACCTCAAAGAATAATTTAGTCCAGTGACTGGAATCATTTTTCTTAACTTCTGAAGCTGTGAATAATAGTTAGAAACACATGAAGGCCAATTGAGGATGTGCTCGTACTATCTCGTACTGTCTTTAGACTAAAGATGTGAACCCAATTTCCGCAGGAAGGACTGAAGACAGTGGCTGGTGCTTTCACATGGTCAGCCTTGAGCTGTTCACATGTTAGCAATAATCCTGATTAGCTTCCACACACAACCAACCAAAGAAGATAAGAACCACCAACTTGGGTGAGATCAGTGATCTCTTTCTCTTCACGCTGTGGCTAACCAGTTGGCTATGAGAAGTCAATCAGTGAGTGCAACTCATCTCATTTTCCCCAAAAACTGATATACAGAAGCATACTGCTGCTGATATTGGAGAGGACATTTTGCCTAGGGCAAAGGATAAGCAGACAGTCCTTCATCCCCATTCCATCTTCAGAAGCCTGACTGAACAAGTAGCTGAACCTTCACCTCCTTGGTTGATGAAGTAGTATTTGGGGCTACGAAAGAAGGCAACTATATGCTAGCTTATAGGATCCAGAGCAGGTTACATAACACCCATGTATGGTCTCTAACATTTCACCACTGACCTCCAGCATTTGAGGCATGATAATCTACCTAATAAAAAGACTGCACACCTTCCTTTGACACTGTGTGTGTGTGTGCGCGCGCACACACACACACACACACACCTCACCTGCTGTTATTAGCATAGTACCACAAAAGCACCTAAGTAAGTATTTAATGATTTCAATGTCTCGAGCAATAAAAAAAAATCCCGCAGATAATATTCCAGTCACTCTAAGTGTCTATTTATCATCAGTTGTCTGTATTTTCTAGTCTATAAAATAAAATAGTCTGTATTTTCTCTCCTTGGAAAATCACTATCCCCATTTCTGCCTTTGGCTTATATTTTATCAGTGTCAGTTTCTAGTGTGGTCATTTTTCAGAGTTCTATCCTTTAGGCAGAATGGGGTTCTCTAGAAGTGGAATCTCAGAGTGACAAATGGATACATCATGTTTCTTGCACTGGCAGCTGGTGACTTCCATGTCAGTCGGGGCTGTGAATCCACTCCAGGTGTTGGTCTGAATTTTAACACTGCTATTCAAAGAGCCAAGCAAAGAGGTCAGAACCTTGAAAGGCTCTTTTGAACTCTGGTTTAAAACCTGGAATAGATTCATCACTGCTCAGACAAGCTGCCCCTGATTTCTTGCACACATGTATATAAATACATGCACATAAGCATTCAGACACTATGTAATTCACAGCCACCCATTTCACATACAGTAGCTCAGGTCTGTTTTATACTGATCATCAGAGCCTGGAAAAATTATTTTTTGGACTCCCATTCCTGGAATAGCCATGCTAGCAGGGGAATTCTAGGAATTATACTCCAATAAAGTAACCTTTGCAAGCTGTGCTTGCAAAATACACAGGACAATATTTTTTTTAGTACACCTTTTACTTTGACAATTATCTCTCGCTTGATTTTAAAATAGGCTACTGAAGAATAAACACAGCATAGCAGCTGAAACACAGAACTATGATATGAGAGGGTGTTACAGAAGTTGTGGACACGGGCAAAAGTGACCAAGGCATATGAGGCATGTTGGGGAATATACCACATCAGTACTGATTCACTTCAGTCCCATTGCATACCAGTCTGTTTGCAGGTTGTACTATGAATTATACAACAGCAGGATATGCACGATGTTCATCTTTGAAATTCTTTTTTCCCCACAGACAAAAGTCCACTTACAAGTGGACAACACTCCAACAAGATTCCCATGATTGTCCTTATTTCCATCTACAAACTATATGTTATATCATACAGGTTGTGTCCGCACAAAAGATCTTTTCCCCTTCTCCATCCTGGTTGCACCATTCAGTGCCTTTTCCCCACAATTCCAGTAATGTTTGCATTGGTTCCCTACAGAAATGTGGCAGAAAAATTTGCTGTGTCTGCTTTCTGTGTATTCAGTCTGAACACCAGTGGGGCATTCACACTGTGCTATGGACACACAAATACAGAACAACTATACTACATTAAAAATTTCAGAGAAAGGGTTTATATGACTTCAACAGTCCTCAGGGAGGATGCTTTTCTAGTGGCAGTTAGTGGCTTCCACGTCGCTGGGGCAATGAATGTGCTATGGGTTTTAGACCAAGTTTCCAATGAGTTATCCAAATTGCTGAACCTGTTTGGGGATTAGGATTTATTACCTTGAATAGGTCCTTTAAATTTCAGAGTAAAACCTTGAGTGGAACCAGACTTTGTCATCAGATGACAACATGTATTTATGATTCAGTCTACAGGTATGGGGAGAAATGCACGTGAACATGCCTATACATTGTCATTACACTAAAGGACTGTGTATAGGCAGGACTTTTGAGTCTGCAAGGAGAGCTCTCTTGAAAGATATATTGTGATGATTGAAACCAAAAAACTTGATTCAGCATGTACATTCTGTGGAAATGATCTCAAGCATAGCATTTGTATCATATGAGCTAAAGTGAACAAAACTGAGAAATAAAATGATGCAATTGAAATGGAATTACCATCATGATGACTATTATTAGCCCACCTTCATAGTACCTTCAGGCAAGAAGAAAGACAAGCAACAGCATAAACGGATTAAGTTAAGTTAACATTCTGGGAGCATGTGGTCTACGTTTGAAAATATATTGCCCAGTTAACATCCTAAAACTTCCAAATATATCCATATCAGATCACACCACTAAATCTGAAACTCAGATTTATTTATTTTTTAAAAGTCTTTCATGGGCTTTAATAGTTCAATTAAAAATATATAAAATTATTCTACAAATTAAGCTCTAGAATGAAGCAAATCTCCAGCCTAAGTATTCCCACTGCCAATGTTGACATAGCATTCAAGAAACAGAAACAAATGCAAATGAAAAATCTATAGTTTAATGCACTGTGATGCTTTGTACTTTGCCTGGAAACTAATTGGCAGCCAGTAGAATGATTTACTACTGGTGTAATATTGTTACCCTGTGAACTGGGGGTCCCGGGAGGGGCACCCAAATGACCAAACAAACCAAGCAAAGATGGGGAAATTAGCTGGAGCACTCTCTTAAGCTAAATGAGAGGCAGGGTAACTTGGTGGGAATCTTTTACCCTATGTATACAGGTTCAGGTCAGTGAGCAGCCAGACAGTTTGAAATAGCAACAATAATATTTATTAACAAGCAGACAAATTATTAAGAAAACACAACCACATAGCTAACTAGAAATACAAAATGAGAGTTTTGAGGGGAAATGAGTGATACGACACCTTCTCGTAGTCCTGAAGAAGTCCAATTGAAGAGAGGAAGCTTGGCGTGGCGGCCAAGGGGAATTCGCTGAACAAGGCTGGACGGAAGTCTGGAGTGATCCGAGGAAATTCTCGGAGCTTGAGGTTTATATTGGGGAAAGTGTCACAGGTTGAGTAGCATGATGGGACCTGTTGTTACTCCTGGCTTCATATTTTCCCACCACTAGAGGGTGAGAACGCAAAGCTGCTTGTAGTTGTTTAGTCTAGCTTTCTGTGAACGCTTCCCATGTGAAACCTAAACGTATTCAAGGTCTTCTGCTGCCTGTAGTCGCAACATTGTTATGGTTAAGGGAACGCCTTGTTATTGAATATGTATACTTAAAAACACGGCTTTTGAACAGGCTGTGCCTTTTTCTTGTTTCCTGTCCCTTTCTGCTCTGGACGAGGAGATGGCTCGCTGCGCTGTAACTTAATAGTCTGCTACTTGATCTAATGCCCGCAATAAAGACTGTTAGCCTGCTGCCTCGTGTTGGCTGTGATGTTTTTCCTATTGATGGTAATGCCCCTGGCGGGTTTTTCAACATGGTCGCAGAGGATGGTTTTGAGAGGTGTTTTTTGAGGTGTTTTTATAATGGCTCATGTGGTGCCTGGGGGCCTGCCTCTCGTTAAGCTAAATGCAACTAATTACTTGGCATGGTCAGCTCGCATGGAAAAGTATTTGCAAGCTGAGGGGCTGTGGGGTGCTTTCACAGCTCCCCCAACTCTGCAGGGGACTGCTGCGGAGATAGCAGCGGCAACGAGGCGTGCCATGTCTGTCCTCTTTCTGGCTGTGGAGGATGACCAGCTCACGCATATCAGGGATCTTGCCACCCCTCGTGAGGCCTGGGCGAGGCTGCGGGAATTGTTTTTGAGTCAATCAGCAGCCGCCAAGTACGCCCTGTGCGCCCGTTTATATGGGATGAAACTGGCCCCCGGTGTCCCGGTGAGGCAGCATTTGGCTGAGATGTTGGAGCTGTTTTCGTCACTTCGGGAGAGAGGCAAAGTGTTGCCTGAAAGTGACAAGGTATTTTGCATCTTGAATTCTCTTGATAGTTCCTGGAATCTGGTGGTGTCCTCTCTTCAATCCATGCCAGAGAGGGAGTTAACCGTTCCTTTGGTTTCTGCTCGTCTGCTGGAAGAAGAGGAAAAGCGCGCAAGGAATGCAGAGACTCCCACACAGCCGGCTCCAGCTGCAGAGGCCTGTGCTGGGAGAAAAAGTTCTCCGGCTGCTGAGGCGAGGCAGGAGGGGCTGGTGAGAGCCCATGCTGTGCGAAGGTGCTTTCGCTGTGGGTCTGCTTCTCATCTGAAGCGTGATTGCCCGCTCCTGAAGCAAGGGGAGCAAAGCTTCACAGGCGCCGGTGCCAGGGGCCGTGGCAGAGGAGGCAGAGGAGGTCGGGCCAGAGGACGGCTGAGAGTTGCTGTTGCCGTGGGAGATGCGGACACTGTGTCGGACTCTGAGGAGGCAGGTGATTCCATTTGGCTTCTAGACAGCGGCTGTTCCCAGCACCTGGTCAATTCTGAAGATTTATTTGACTGTTTGGATTCTGCCAGTGTTTCCTCTGTGACATTAGCTGATGGGACAAAGGCTAAAGCTTGTGGCGAAGGTGTAGCTTTTGTCCCTGCACTTGACATGGGTTTGAAAAATGTTTTGTTTGTTCCCTCTCTTGATTTCTGTTTGCTTTCTGTGGGGCAACTAACAGAGTCAGGGTTCAAGGTTGAGTTCTATGGGAAGCAAGGTAAAATCCTCAAAGATGGGGTGGTATGTGCTGTGGCTACACGAGAAGGGAGGCTGTTCTTTCTTGAGCCACGACACACTGTGTGTAATGTGTATGGCAATGTCCCACAACATGATGAGTGCCTTCATCTCCTCCACCGGCGCGCAGCGCATGCAAGCTTTCCTGTGTTAAAGAGGCTTGCTGGTTGTTGTAAAGGGTGTACTTTGAAGCCTTGTAATGTCTTTCTTGACTGTGCTATTTGCAAGCAAGCTAAATCTAAACAACTCCCAGCACCGAGAGTTAGTTTTCGTGTACCAACCGCCCCATTTCAGTTGGTACACTGTGATATTGTGGGTCCTATGAGTAAACCTTCCCTAGGGGGAGCTAGATATTTCGTCATTCTCGTAGATGATTTTAGCAGGTTCATTTTCTGCTATTTGTTGAAACAAAAGTCTGATGTGTGTCAGGTTCTCAAGAACTGGTGTTCCTTGGTTGAAAGGCAATTTGGTTATTCCCTGCAAAAGCTTCAAACCGACAGAGGAATGGAATTCCTGTCGGAGAACTTGCAACAATGGATCAAAAAACAGGGTATAGTGCACAGGGCGACTGCCGGCTATTCTCCTCATCAGAATGGAGTGGCTGAGCGGAATGCAGGAGTTCTGCAGACTCGAATGCATAGTTTGCTGCTTGATGCAGATCTGCCTCTGAGTTTTTGGGGTGAGGCAATTCTGACTGCCTGTTACATACACAACAGGCTGTGGAGTTCTGTGGTTAATACTACTCCCTATGAGTGTTTGTTTGGTAAGCAACCTTCCATTGCACATCTGAGAGTCTTTGGGAGTTTTGCTTGGGTGCACATCCCCAAGGGGCAAAGAAGGAAGGGGGAGCCTAAGGCCCAGCGTATGCGTTTTGTTGGCTATGAGCCCAACTGTAAGGGGTATCGTTTCTACGCTGGTGGCAATTCCTGTGTGGTGTCTAGGAATGCCTCTTTTGAGGAACACGCTAATTGGTCGCGTGTTCAGGCAGCGTCTGAAGTTTTTCTCCCTGTGGCTGGTCTGCCAGCTTCTCAGCCACTGCAGCCTTCAGTCTCTGCTCCACTCCCAGCCTCCGCTCCCAGTTCCTCAAGGGTTGAAACAGAAGAGGAGAGAGGCGCGTGGAGGAGAAGAGCTGTAAGTGATGTGCGAAGGTCTTGCACAGGGGAGAGAGAACGCGAGGGCTCAGTGAAAAGGTCTCGCAGTGCTGAGGACAGGGACGAACCTTTGCAGGATCGTCCCATCCCCAGACGGTCTCAAAGAAAAACGAAAGGCATTCCACCTAAACGTTTTTCCCCTGAGTCTCTCGCAGTTCGTGTGTGCGCTGTAAACTGTGAGCCTCAGTGCTTTGCTGATGTTGTGAAAATGCCTGAGCAACAGGCAGAACCCTGGTGGGATGCAATGCAGAGTGAAATGGATTCCATTATTCAGCATGATGTGTATTCTCTTTGTAATTTGCCCAAGGGTGTGAAGCCAATTGACAGCAAATGGGTCTACAAGTTGAAACCCACTGCTGATGGGCATGTGAAATATAAGGCGCGCCTAGTGGCACGCGGGTTCTTGCGAGATCCTTGCCTTGCTGATCCCTGTGTATATGTTCGAGGGAAAGGGGAGAGTTTGGAAATTCTCCTTGCATATGTGGATGATCTGTGCTTGGTCAGTGCTACACAAAAACAAGTGCAAGTGTTTGAGAAAGAGCTGGGGAAAAGGTTTCAGGTGAAAAACCTAGGCCCAGTACAGAGCTTTCTTGGAATTGAAGTACACAGAACTGAAAAAGGTATTCTGCTGTGTCAGAAACAAAAGATTGTAAAATTGTTAGAATTGTGTCAAATGTCTGACTGCAAACCGGTACAAACTCCAATGGTGCCAGGTTTTTTGAAAAATACCTGTGAGGAATTATTTCCTGATATACACCTATATCAGTCTGTCATTGGGAGCCTTTTGTACTTAGCTGGTACTAGCCGGCCTGATATTGCTTTAAGTGTCAACATTCTGGGCAGAGCGTGTGCTAAGCCAACCCAGTATCATTGGCAGGGTGTGAAAAGGGTACTCAGGTACCTAAAGGGTTCCCTTGATTATTGCCTAAGCATTTGTCCTGATCAGATGCCAAACCTTGTCTGTTCATCAGACAGTGATTTCGCTGAGGATACTGTGGACCGCAAAAGCACAACTGGTTTTCTTGTCAAATACAGTGGTGTAGCAATCGACTGGAAGGCTAAAAAACAGTCTTGTCTTGCTTTATCAACTGCAGAGGCAGAGTTTGTGAGCCTATCTGTGCTCTGTACTGAGTTGGTTTGGTTCTTGCAGTTGCTACAAGACCTGCATGTGTCTGTGCCATTACCAATACAAATATGTTGTGATTCACAAGCCTGCATTCAAATGGCAGTGTCTGACCGGGTGTCTTCTCGATCAAAACACATTGACATCAAATTTCACAATGTGAAACAATATGTACAAGAAGGAAAAGTGTCCCTTACCTATGTGTCTTCAGAAGAAAACGTGGCTGATGTGTTTACCAAGCCACTTCCTGCTAATGCATTTAGTCAGCACGTTAGCAAACTGGGGTTAATGGAGTCTCCAATGCAAGGTAGCTGAAAATATTTCGCAAGGAGTAGGGGAGTGTCACAGGTTGAGTAGCATGATGGGACCTGTTGTTACTCCTGGCTTCATATTTTCCCACCACTAGAGGGTGAGAACGCAAAGCTGCTTGTAGTTGTTTAGTCTAGCTTTCTGTGAACGCTTCCCATGTGAAACCTAAACGTATTCAAGGTCTTCTGCTGCCTGTAGCCGCAACATTGTTATGGTTAAGGGAACGCCTTGTTATTGAATATGTATACTTAAAAACACGGCTTTTGAACAGGCTGTGCCTTTTTCTTGTTTCCTGTCCCTTTCTGCTCTGGACGAGGAGATGGCTCGCTGCGCTGTAACTTAATAGTCTGCTACTTGATCTAATGCCCGCAATAAAGACTGTTAGCCTGCTGCCTCGTGTTGGCTGTGATGTTTTTCCTATTGATGGTAATGCCTCTGGCGGGTTTTTCAACAGAAAGTATGACCATGGGCTAGTCTGTACGTGGGCAAGAACAATGAGGTTTGGGCGCGAGACAATGGCCCTTTCCACACGGGGAAAAAAAAACGGCTTAGGGCGACTCATCCGGAGGTCGTCCACACCGTGGAGCGCGCTAGAGCGGTTTGAATAGTGGAGGTTCCACACCTCAAACTGCGCTAGCGCGGCCGCAAGGGGTGGCGCGGCGCGTTTTTTAAAAACCACATTTTATGAGGTTTTTACAAAACGCGAGCGCGCTAACCCATTGCAGTGCCCCGTGTGAAACTGCAGGGACGCGCTAGCGTGTCCCTGCAGAGCTGCCCAGGGGCGGGCTTCCGGCTGGCGCGCTGCCCTGATTGGCGGAGCGCCGCCAGAAGTCGCCGGCTGCCATTTTGGGCGCCGCCGAACACCGCCGAAACTCGCCAGCGTGTGGAGCGGCGAACGCGTGCTCCCCGCAGGGACGGAGCAACCCGCTTTCAGGTAAGATCCGTCCCTGCGTGCGCTGCCCCGTTCCCCCATCCCCCGTGTGGAAAGGGCCAATGTCTCCGAAAGGTCAGAATTTAACATGATTGAGTTAAGTTCAAATTGACAATGAGATGGCCAGTATGCAGCTGCAGCTTGCCTGGGTGGTGGAGTGCCCAGCTTGCCAGGGTGCCGGCTCAGGGCAGGGGTCTCTTTGTGTGAGCGTGCATACCTTAATTAAGGTGTTTGTTTCGGGAAGTCTCCTAAAGCAGATCTGGCAGTCTCTGGCTTGCCTTGGTGTAAACAAGTATGAGTCAGCATATAATAGCCATGCTTAGCTTGGTGCTTGTTCAGGGGCCTCACAAACACTTGGCTGAGGGTGGCAAAACAGGACCGAATTGTGATATCAAAATGATATCTAATGTCTACCAAAGCCAGGCCAGTTCACAGTGATAACAATATGGTCCCTCCTAGATGCACCAGAAACCAGTCTGGCTGCCATGTTCTGAACTAACTGAACTTTCCAAACTTGGTACAGAGGTAGCCCAATGTATAGCACATTGCAGAGGTCCTGCCTTAATGTACAGAAATTGCCATGTAAGGTAGAGGCCTTTCACATTAAGGATGAGATCCTACATGATCAAGCAGAATGTAAGAGTTCTCTGTGCAGGACCCCACTGCCTCTCCCCTGTCACCATGCCCAGGACTCCCCACGTAGGTGTGCAGCCTCTCCCTTGCAGAGATTTTAGTGCTGATGTAGAACAAAGGGGCTCAGAGATTCATCTGACTATGTTCCTATAGCCAGATGCAGACTGAAGATATCTTCCTCCAAGATTCTCTGGGTTCCTCCAGAAGTCTCAGTGGATAATGTCACTGGTCATAGCCAATTCCCCAGTTTCCCTTCCCTCTCTATCAGTAACAGAATGGCTATGGGACCTATCACAGAGTAACTGTTGACAAGGGGACAACTTTGGTCATTGCAGGGGATGAAAGAGAATTCCAAACTTTGCAATGATTTTAAAAAGATATGCACAGGCATAAGATGGAGTTACACCTGTCTATGCCATTACTAAGATGCCAGCCTGTGTGGGAAGAAACATGGGTTGCCATGGAAAGGGAAGAGCTGGAAACAAGATGTCTCAGAAGGGGGGCTGAAGAGGTGGTAAATTTCAAGTTCATGCTGCTGAGAAATAGGAGACTAAGGACCAAACAATATAAAGTGTTATTCACCTCTTCCTGGCTGCTACTTGTCCCTACAGGTGCTGTTTCCTTTACTTGGCACCTATACATATAGGGTTGCAATTTCACCAGGTCTAATCCATGTTCTTCATCTCATGACCTGCACCTGTATTTCTTCCCAGAATAAATATGATCAGCTCAAGCATTCTTTTCTGAAAGCCTATCAGTATGTTTAGGTGAGCCCAAGTGGAGACCTAAAGTCAAGGCCATTAGCCTGAGCCCTAACGAAACTACAGGAAAGATAAACACAACATGGAGTCAAAGAAGAGCATTCTCTAAATTACCAAGGAGTGCCATTTGTGGGTTGCAATGCGGCAGAGCAAAGCTAGAACTATTTTCTTTATTAATGGAGCTTTTTCCTTCTTCATAGAAATCTGTGCAGTTTCCTGGGCTCTGAGAAAGTTGGGAAACCCTGCTAATCAGTGTCTTCCTACTGGCTTGTGGGTAGGACTGGAGAGCTAAAACAGATGTTTGAATCCAGTCTGCAGACTGGATGAGACTATCTAGTCTTCTGCACTTCTCTCAACAGTCAGCACAGAGCTTTGTCTCCACTCTCCCTCTCTTATATTCATGCTCATGGCATATGTGAATCTTGATAGTATGTTTAAATTTTTTCAAAACTTTGGGCAGCTTTTAAGAATGAGTCCCAGATCCAGCTGGGGTTAGATGAAGCATGAGTGGCTTGCTTCATCTACCCTTAGTTGTGCCCCTTGGGATGTGGGCTACAAAGGTCATTTCCAGTTCAAAGGCAGGTGGTCCACAAGTGGCAGGGGCATGCAGTGACTTATGGCTGTGTGGAATCCCAAGTCTGTCCTTCCAAAGGCATAGCCAGCAGGTAGGTTTGATGTTTGGTTCTGACTGGTTGACCAGTCCTTGAATTCAGACCCACACTAGAGCCAAGCCTCTGCAGATATAACCAATAAAGTCTTGTGGACTATTTTACCCCAACAGATGCAATTTGTATCATTATTGTTAAGTGGAGCCTTAAGTGCCTATGAACTCACAAAAGAAAAAAGGAAGGACGAAGGACCTAGACCCAGAGGAAGCTGTTCTGTGAGCAGGTAGAAGATGTGGTAGATGAAAATTTGGTGGGAGTGAAAAAACGCAGCTTGATTGATGTCTAGTCTTGTCTGTGAAGGAAGAATGAAGGAACATTTAACTGTGTGAGCCACCTCCATCTTCCTTCTGAAGATATACCGACAAACCAAAAGTTTATCACTTTAATAATAACTAGGGGTTTCCCCTTAGAAACCATAAGGAGACCTTGATATAAAAGAGAAGGCGGTGAAAGCCAGGTAATTTCCAAAGCTAATATAAACCAAACAGCAAAATTAACAAAGACAGTGACAAAATATGGCCCAGGCTAGACCTGGTTTGTCGAAGAAGCCATCTTCTGGAGAAGAAAATCAAGAGATCAAGTTTTTCCTATTACTGCACCTCCATATAACAGAGACCACCTCTTGCTAAACTGCCACTTCTTAAGAGCCAGAAATGAGTTGGTAGCTTGACTTTATACCTCTAACCCAGGGAAGCATTTCTTTATGTCAGCTCACTTTAGAATCTTAGAAAGTAAAACAAAAAAAGGGGGGAGGTGTATTACCAAAAGTGCTATATCAGTTAAGTAATTGAATACAGCATGAAAGAAATTATCCACATGTGTACTCTTACATAAATACATTCCATACTTCATTTTACACTGATGTGCTTTTATAGTTGTAACTCTGATAAAGCTCACACACCAAAAAGTCTGCAAATTGATGCTGTCACCAAAAGATGATGGACTGATTCAATTAACCAGTGCGTAGTTTTAAGAGTTCTGCTGGGATTTACTTACTAAAGCCGTATACTGCTTAGACTCTCTTCAAGCGTTCGCATTCTGTCATTTTTCTTCAATATTCTTACAGTTTCATTCATAAATACTTGGAAAACATTCTTCTTAGAGGAGAGCACATAAAGTGCAAAAATGCTCATAGTTAATAATTTGTAATTCTACATGGAAAGTATAATTTCTTTCTTTTTTTCATCTTGCCTTTATATTTTACATTTTCTTTAAAAAATATTGGCTGGCATACTGCATTTCAGCTATAGATGCATAACCTAGAGTTAGTTTGTGTGTGTGTGTGTAGTTTTTATTTTATTACAGACTAAAGACCCAGAAATATGGCAAACATATAAACATGTAAAATATATACAGGATGTATAAAACCAAACAAAAGCACATCAAATACTTGGGCAGAATATAGATACAAAATGTACAAACCAACTGAAAACAGTTCAGGTACTAAAGAAATCGCAGAAGGCTTAATTCAAACCTTTATGTGATACAAATTGTTCTCTAATCCTGACTGCCTCAGAGAGAAACTTGGGAATAGCCAAAGTCATGCAGAGAGACTTGTCTTCTAGTAAGAACTTGACATAGAATTGGGCAGATTTTCCTAGTAAGTTACTCAATAATGGGTTGTATGTTGACAAACCTACCTGTAGAGGCTACAGGACAAAAGAATGTGCTTCATACATTCTACTTTCTGGTTACTACATGGGCAGAGTCTTGCAGTATATGGGACACAGTTATGGATCTGTAAGAGTCTGTATTCAGCTATATTAAGTATTTACAATTGTGGCACTAATGCCATGTTCATAAAAGCTCTCTGACACCCACCTTAAACTCTATGTAGTTGCTCTGAACTATGGAAGTCTGCAGTGTGATCAAGTGTGCTGCTTCAGGAGGATGCAGCCAGATCCTTTCTGCTCCCAAGCCATGGTGTGACAAGGAGAAGCAATTGACCATGCTGCACACCTCTGTTCCTTGGAGTGGGTCCCTGAAGTTTCAGTCTAGGCACAACAAAGTATAACCTTCATCAGCAGAAATTTCATTGAAATTTCATTGATGATACACTCAGGGAGTCGAGGAAATTACAAATAGTACAAATGATGCATCAAACCACTTACATTAAAAATGAGACTATGAAAGCACTTGGATATTGTAATTTATAGCTTGGAACAAATGCAAAAACTATCTAGATTCACAAATGCATTCAAATCTACCCTAGATATTTAACTACTTCATATATAATTACTTGGCATTTGTACTGTTCCTTGTTTCAGTGGCAAAACATCAGAATACTTAGGAATATGCATGGAGAGAAAGCTGTGGTGCCAAATACCAAATGGTATTAAGACTAGAAAGTGGAAGAATGAAATTCAGAGGATCTAAAAGAGGTATTGGTTCATGCAAGATGCCTCTGCCTACATAGTCAATTTAACTCTGGAAAAATGGGCTGGAATCCTAATAGGTAATTAATGCAAAACTGCATTTGCAACTGCTTCATTTTCACAAGCCCTACATATACCTTCATTTAGGGACCCTAGGGATGCTCAAAGTCCCCCAATTCCCATTTACAGGGCAGTAGCCACTGCAATCAACAAGCATCTGTTCCCATTGATCAGGAAGTGACTGACATTCTCACACACCCCTCCTCATACAAGCAATTTCAGGTGTGAGGGAGGATTGCAACAGGGCCCTATTTCTGCCTGTCATTGATTGACTGATTTATTTATATCCCACCTCTCCCAGCGGATCAAGGCGGCACCACAACAACACATCAAATACATAAAAGCAACTAAACAATACCTCAAATATATTAAAAACAATTAAAACATAAGATAACATAACCCATCCTCCCCACCCAGCAACCCATCTGCTGGCTAGCAGCAGGAGCCTCTCTGGTGTTCTTACTGTCTGTCCCTTTTCAAGGCCAGGCCGGAGGGCGTGGCCGGCAGCAGGAGATTGCTTGCGCAAAAGAGTGAGAACATTAGTCATCTGCTTCCTGAGCAACAAGGTAGCGGATCTCCACTGACTGCAGTGGCTGCTGACCGGTAAGTGGGGACAGGGGTCGGCAGTTAGGCCAGAATTCACTGTGTAACTACAGTAGTTATGTAGCAATGTAGTGCACAGAGGATCCTGGCCATTCAAGCAAGAGAAGGTGATGATGATTCAATGGTATGGTGGATTTATGATTAAGCTGATGATCAGACAAACAGATGGTCAAGGAAGCAGAAATACTCTGCACTGGTAACTCACTTGATCTCAAGGGAGACATTTTTCCTCGTAATGGTTCTCACAACAGAAAAGACCATCATCCACATCACAAGCAAACAAACTTCACTACCCCATAGTATGGCAACATAGAGACCAGGTGGGCCTAGATGGAAGACTACACATAAGGCTATGTATGTGATTTATATATAGATTTAACCATATTTTAGACTTTAAAGTATAAAATAGATATGACATGAGAAAACATAGGTCTGATTTCTTGTGCCTTTTTCTTTACTTTTAAACAAATATAGGGAGCGGCTGCCGTGATTATGCTCTTTTTCCAGTCAAAACCTCTACAGCCACCTGAAGCTAATAGCATCATTGAGTGAGGGAGGGGGAGATGGGCAGCTTTAAACAGGTAGCTGTATCCCACCCTATCTCATTTCACCCCAATAAGTGTTAATGGCAGCTTAGTAGGAGAATTCTGACTGAGTAGATCAAACTGTGTGAAAAGTCCAGCCTTCTGCCTCAGTGCCATTTTCTTAATCAGATTAACAGCAAAAGAGCTGCTTTGAACTAAGAGAGAGAGAGAGGGGGGTATGCAGATGTTCTATAATATTTACTCAACCTCAATCGTTTGTTGACGATAAATACGTATCTCTGTGGGCTACGTGTGCTCCTGTCACCTGTTCTTGCAACCTTTGTCATTGTGAAACCAGACTGCCTAATTTCAGAAACTCAATACTCCTTTAAAACCAGTGTCTTGCTTTTAAAGGGAAATATGACCTTTTGCTGCTTCTACGGCAACAGCAGCAGGTGCCCAATGGCCTTGTGGAGGGAAGAAATGAACCCTCACCTCTGTGAAGTGTGAGGATGAGGCAATTTAAAGCACACAATGGGCAGGGAGGAATCAGGTTGCTAGGTCAGGACTATCCCAGGTCCTGAGACCAGGGCCAGATCCTGAGATCTAGGGATGTTCTCTTCACCCTTTGTGAATGCACAGGAGGTGAGACCTGGTGATGTGATTAAGTATGAATCATTAAACATCAGCCATAGTTGTACAGTGTATGCCATTCAAATCAAGAAACACTAAGTCTAACAAATTAGGAATACACACACATACACACTTACCATTCAAGACAATGCACTCATCCTGAAATTTCTCACACATCCGCTGAAGACCAAAGAAGAAGGTCCAGGCCATCAGACCAGACCAGACCAGACCAGACCAGACCCTGAGATCTCATAACTCCAAACAGGAGAAAAGGTTGAAACACCTACATACTTTCTTCCTACTCACATATACATCATTATATCCAGTCATTTTTCTCTCAATTGTACTCCAAAACTGAAGGCAATGCTTGAACTTTATATTTTCCTTCATTAATAGCCATTAATATGTGTATTGTAATCAATACAGGGAAGGCATACTGTCAGCTACCATCGGCAAGAAAGTAATTTTTCCTTCTAAAATGCTATAATCCACGGCAAGTATACAGGATCCATAGCCCTGTGTGAAAATGCAGAAGTGGACTTCTGAGATACCTGAAGGAGCACAGATGGGAAACAAGACATGGACCAGCAGCTGTTTAGTTGGAGTCACATTCACATCAAGATAATAATGCAGTTGCAGATATATTTTTGACATATTTAGAGCAAGTTCAGACAATGGCGAAGAAATTGTTCTTGGTTCACTGAAGCTCTTTTACCTGGAAACTGAGAGTAAAACAAATCTCTCATCAAATAGAACAGGGAAGGTGTTATAATGTCACAATTAGACTACTGAGGAAATCCAAACAATTCCCAATTTCTTTGGATACTTATTGCTATATAGTACTTATTTAAGACTACTCTGCTCAAGGACTTTGGAGATGTCTTAAAGATCACAGGAATGTCACTTCCGGTACATCAGTGGTTCTCAACCTGTGGGTCCCCAGATGTTTGTGGACTTCAGCTCCCAGAAGCCCCAGCCACTATGGTCAATGCTCAGGGTTTCTGGGAGCTGAAGTCCAAAAACATCTGGGGACCCACAGGTTGAGAACCATTGTGGTACAAGGTTATCTGCAAGAGGGCCTTAGGGTCATGGAAAGTCCATCATTTCAGTAGTGCAGAGGCAATGCAAAACTGAAGCACAATGTTATTCATGGTCACTCAAAGGTAAATCCCATTGTTCCTAGTATATGGCATGCTCCAAAATATGTGCATAGGACATCTAGGCTGCTGTGCATAGGACATATAGGCTGCTACTCAGTAAATATAAATGAAGCTTATAAATGGTTGCACCACAATGTCCAACATGCTGCATTTGACCAAGAGAATACTGAAACAATGACTTAAGCAGTTTAATCTTCGGCCAAACTCTCAAATAGAGTCTCCATTGGTGAAATGTAGCTGAAGTACAAGTTTGTCTTACTGTGTCACAGCATAGGTCTGTCAGATTTGTAAAGGTTTGGCAGACTTGCAGTTGCCCACTCCCCATTCACCTTAATGTAGAAGGCTGAAGGCATGGAGCAAAAGAACAAGCAGAGAGAGGAATTAACCCTTAAACCTTTCCTTGTTAGCAGAAATCTGTACTTAAAGTATCATCCTGTTGATATTTATTGGAAAGGAAACCTCAGTCAGTTCAATGGGATTTTCTTCCAACTGCAGCAAGTTTAGGGATTGCTGAATACAGGACTAGGGCCAGAAATGACCATCCTCAGGTTAAAATTCTTCCACCCTGCCCTTGTAGTATCTTGACAGTTTGACAAAGAGCATTTCTCAAGCCTTGCCATCAGGTAACTAGATGAACCGGGGAAAGGAAATATGTCATGTGACAATATTGCTCCATCATTCAATATGCCTATACATATAGAAAAGGGAGTGGATCCTTGGCATCAGGCTACCATTGTTGCCAGCTGCCTTCCATCCAATTTCAGGTCCCTCTCAACCACAGTCTTTAAAAATGGCTTGCTTCTAGGGAATGTGCATTATCTTTTATAACGAATGAAAGACTGAAACAAATGGGCTGCATTCAGTTCCATTTTCACCTGTAACTCCATGACTGTTATCTAAAACTAATAGACATAAATAGGGTTCATTTTCACAACCTTATTCACACCTTTTCATCATTCAACATAGGACTTAAAAATTACTTTGCTGTTCGTAAAAATGTGCATCTTTGTTTAAATAAGACCTTGAACTCTAAAATGTCTCATTTTTACAAAGAAATGTGTCTCACTAAATTGTTTTTATGGTCTTTCCCCTCAGATCTGTCAGGCAAGAACCTGTAGATGCATAGGAGAAACTTACCTGATTCTGGGATTTGTCTGATAATGAAGGAAAAATGGGGAAAAAATGGCCCCAATTGGTTCAGTTTTCATCTCTAAGTAGTTCTAAATGCGTATGAATAGCGTTCATCTGCCTAACTCCAGCCATACCATTTCTTCATTCACTCCAGTTTCCATGGAGCCAATTTAAACAGCTGCTTCCCGGTGGATGCCATTTTATTCTCCCAGATGCTCTTGATCAGGGGATCACAGCCTTGCATCCCCAGATGCTACTATCCCCATCCTCTCTGATAATAGCCCAGGCTAGTTAAGGATTACAGGACTTGTAGTGCAGCACAATCTGGAAACTTATGTTTGGGAACTACTGCTCTAAATTAGGAGTAGGGAGCCTGTGTCCCTCTAAATGTTGTTTGGACTGCAACTCCCATATGGCCTAACTGGTGTAGCATCAGGAGGGTTACAGATTGTCATCCCTGCTGTAAATGGTTTGCTTTTCAACAGGATGAGGTGGGACATGGCAAATGCCACAAAAAAAACAAAAAACAAAAACAATGGTTGCCTTCAGTGAGCTGAAATAAAATAAACAAAGGTGGGGGTGGTGGAAGAAAAAGAAATGTAAGTAATAAAATGGAGGAAAGTTTAATTCAATGCACAGACAAACACGTGATTTTTTTTTTTGGCATATAAGTAATGAAACAAATGAGATTTTTAATAATGGAGATGAATGTAATTATGAATTGGGGGAACTTGGGTACTCTTCCTTGCTTCTCTTTAGTCCCTGACTAGTGTCAGCAGAGTTAATTGAAAAAGCTGCAAAATGTTAATCGGCTTCAAGTTGAAATTCTGTCTTTGCAGACTTTCATGGCATCCTTAACTGTAATGACTATATATCAGAGGAATTGCAGCATGTCTTCACTGGCAAATTCTTCTGTTTAACCTGTAAATTGATGCATAAGCAGGTTTACAGAAAAGCACAAGGGCCCAATTTTTGTCCCACAAAAGAGAACTGAGTCCTCAGAAGGCTTGTAAGTCTTCTCACCACTTGGGGGGAAAAGCAATCTCGCTACAGAAGCACAGGTAACTAAGATTAATGGGTAGCAAGAAGCTGAAGAAACTAGCATATTCAACAAATGATAGAAACTGAGATAAGCGGCAGCTTTCTAGCTTTGGTATACAGCAACAGCTATCCGTTTCTACAGACATAGCAGGCTCCCAGTACTGTAGTTACTTCCCTATACCTATAGCCAGCTAAGAATAGCTGTATACCTTTAATATATTATTACTGAAATTCTAAGTTCTTATTGTTCATATGCATCCTGCTCACAACTCTTGCAAATACACGCACGCATGCACACACACTCCTCACACATATACCCCAAAATATCACTGCTGGGTCATGTTCCCCATTGTCACACATCTTTGATTTTCTCCTTCCCCAGCAGCAGTATTCCAAGTAATGCAGCTCACTGTATTAAGGAGCAAGACCAATTATCAACTACAAGAGTGCCACACTGCTTGGTTGAATGACCTTTCTAGGCTTCAAAGGAAGTTGTTATCTATCTTTCATCAGGAAACTTGAAAGCATTCTTAATTATTCCTTACCAAAGAGAAATAATCACATAATCTACCATTATTTTTTATATAATGCATCCTTTTTACCAGTTTTAAAACTTCTGCTTAGTTTATACCCAAGGCTGGACTTCTATACCTGGATCGTAGATTGGTGCCCAGATTCCATACAGAAAAGCTCACCTTCCCTATGCCAGTGGCAAAGCAAAGAGTCAGTGGCAACTTTTGACAGCTTTACCTTACAGGAAGAGCCAAGAACTACAGTGTGCTCCAGAGCACAGACCTTCGAAGATCCAGGATGGTGTTGTTACTCTGTTTACTGGGGGTCCCGGGAGGGACACCTAAATAACCAAACAATAAAACACAATTTGGGGGGAAATTAGCTGGAGCGCTCACTTAAGCTAGCAAGAGGCAGGGTAACTTAGCAGGATCTTGCAACCCAGCGTCTACGGGGTCAGGTCAGTCAAGCAGCCAGACGGGTTTAAAGCAATAAAAATGATGTTTTATTGAATAGAAACAAATATTAAAGACACCACAGTCACACAGCTAACTAAGAAAGTAGAGGTTGAATTAAGGATAGGGACTTTCAGAGGAAAATGGGTGGTACAACACCTGTCTCGTCGTCCTGAACCTTGGGAGAGAAGCCAAGGGTGCAGAGAAGAAGCTCAGCTCGATTAGCTGAGGGGAGCTTGCTAGGCAAAGCAGCAGCAATACGGGATGAAACTCAGGAGCGATCCGAGGAAGGTCTCGGAATCAGGGGTTTTTATAGGGGTGAATTGGGACTGCAGGCTATGCCTTACTCGGGGAAAACAGTGAGTTTTGGGTGCGAGACAATGTCTCAGAAAGGTCACAACTTTGCATGATGGAATCAGAGCCGAATTGACAATAGTGTGGCCAGTATGCAAATGCACAGCGCTTACCAGTGGACAGTACAACCTTTGTCCGGCAGCCAGCTCGGGGCAGGAAGCCTTTGTTAGTATCCTGCATATGTAATGAGGTGTTTGCTGGAGAGGTCCCTGAGGCGACGAACTGGCTGTGTCTGGCCTGCCTGGGTGGAGAATAGAATGTCCAGCAATTATCAGCAGTGCCTGTTTGCGTGTTTGTCCAGTGGCCTCACAAACACATGGAGCGGGGTGGCAGGGGAAGGCTGAATTGTTTGATATCAAAATGATATCGGGTGCTATCTCCAGGTAGGCCTAGACTGCAGTAACAGTGTGGAGCAAGTACAAATCCACTATAGATGGAGGGTCAAACAAATGGATACATCTAGCACCAAATGGTAAACTACATCTTTTTGTCATAGCACCTATGTGCTCTTTGCCCTTTGTTTGGTGACTGGTCATTAAAAGCTAAGGCAAGTCTAATCTGCTGGACTCGTGGTGTTTCCTCATCTCTGAAGAAATCCCACTGTGAAAAGAAAACCAATTTAGTCATAGAAGTATACATTCTAGTAAGATAACTAGTTTGAGTACAAGTATGGGTAAATTCAGATTCTTTTTCCAATGTGAATTCCATTCCAGTCTGATTTCACATTAGATTGTCAATTTTTAATCTGCATAAAAAATTAAGCATATTTTAGTGTACACTTTAAATAGTATCTCTTCAAAAATACATATTTTGTGTGCATTTTTTAAAAAATGTTCACCTGTTTGTGCATTATTTTGTTTTGTTTGCAAACTGCACTGGAAACTTGCGAAAGACTCATATTTTGATAGCAAAACTGTCCTGTTTTGCATTTTAATTCAGGAAGGGTGAATTTGGGAAGTCTGTCTTGAACTGTGAACCAAACTAATTTCCTGCACGTAGACTCATTCCTATGCTCTCTCTTGTTCTGGGTTGAGGAGAAAAGGGGGTAGTATATGAGTTTGCTGTCCTCCTTTTAATGACATGAAGAGATTTCAAGGGCAAGCAAAGGAGTACATCTGTTGCTCAAGGCTGAGTCCCATAGTAAGTATAAGGGCAGAATACCAGAATTTATGATTCAGAGAAGCAATGTATTACATAAATTGGGATCGAGAAGATGGTGGTAACCCAGAAACCAGTGATCACTCTGTGGAAACAAGAATTGAGGACCAAGGTGAGGTCACAGGGAAACTTGGGTCCAGGCTAAGCTAGTCTTTAGTTTTCCTCCAAATTGATCAGGAGTCTATTGCAGCCTATAATATCACAGAATCAACACATGTGATCTTGACTCACCTCTCTGGAAAATATCACATACTAGTTAAAATGGTAGCAAACTGCTAAAATATACATTACTCATAAGAATGTTTGTGTACCCAGTGCCACCTTTGATGTATAGTAGTAAAGAAAGGCAAGATTACTAATGTCTGATGGATATTGGAAGGCAACAAATCTAGATGCACACCCCGAGAAGTTGACTTATAATCAACAAGGCTTGGTGTTATCATGAGGTCAACTAGATAGCCACCTAGGGCACAGACTTCAGGGGGGAACAGTACTGACCTCTGAGAGACATAGTTTTATATAGATTAGGTTTTTTAACCCTTGTAACAATGCCACTGACAACATACGTTTTTTTATTCTAAGACAAATACCACAGCAATGCTATGGAATATAATTAACTGATAAATTTAAAGATATTGAGGAGAGTGCCTTTGTTTTTGCAGTAAGTTGCTCAAACAAGAAAAAAAATGGTGCATCAACCCTACAAGAAACATGTTCAAAAGACTGGAGAACATTGGAGCAATTTTCTCTTCACGTGAAAGAAATACTGTCTGTTTAGAAAACTAGCAACCTTTGAGCTTGAATTGCACTTATCTAATGGAAAAACAATTGAGTATATTTACCAGCAGAAAATCAAGCAAGAAAAACAATATTGGTGGCAAATCTTGGAATGCTTGATTGCTTTGGTCAGAGTTCCTGGCATGCAAAACTTGGCATTTGATGGTTCATTTGAAAAGCTATACAGTGCTAGCAATGGAATTTTTTGACATTTGCAGAATATCTAGCTATTTTTGATACTTTCATGAATGAAAAATTGTGCAGGATTAAAGATCAAGTGCACCAAAGAATTTCAGAAGAAAATCAGCCTGTGCTTTATAGATTACAGCAAATTCTTTGATTCTATAGGTAATGAAAAACTATGGGTCGCTTATAAAGAAAAAAGTATGCCACAACATTTGACTGTCCTGATGAATAGCCTATACCCAGGACAAGAGGGTACTGCCAGGACAGAAATGGAATGGTTTCCAATTGGCAAGGAGGTCAGGCAAGGCTGCATTTTATCATCCTATCTGTTTAACTTGTATGCTGAATATATCATCAGTAAAGCAAGATCAGACTCAGAGGAAGAAGGCATGAAAATCTGAGGAAGGAAAATGAACAATTTAAAATATATAGATATTGTACTTTGGAGATATCATGAAAAGACATAACTCACTAGAAAAGACAATAATGCTTGGTAAGGTAGAAGGCAGTAGGAAAGAGGAAGACTGCATTACAGATGGATAGACTCCAGCAAGGAAGCCATAGTCCTGAATCTGCTAGACTGAACATGTTGACATGGAAGTCTCTCATCCATAGGGTCACTATAGGTCAAAGTCAACTTGATGTCAGTTAACAAAATGTTCAAGAAACAATGGTTCAGTACCAAAGAAACGGTATCAGCTGAAATTCTGCTGGTAAGTCTTGACTAGAGTAAACAATTCAATCATTTTTTTTAAAGAATGAGTCAGCACACAGCTAGATTCAGTTAATTCAATGGTTTTACTGTGGTTAGGAATAACAATAGGATTTAGGCCACCCAAAATGAGCAGAAAATTTACACATTCAGACTTAACCTGAAACAGGCATGGTTCCTCACTGCATCTCTTTAGACTGGGAGATTGAGGGTCTTTGGCACTTGTCAGCTAATCTGGATTCTGTCTGGGATCATCTGCCATCATCTTCTGGCCATCTGAGTACTCAAGTTATGATGGTGGTTAACCAGATAGGTTTACCATCAACACTCCACTTAAGCATCCTTAAGTATTGGGATTTTGAGATATTTACATGGGAAATGAGCTGGCTCTTTGGTACTATTTTATTTAACTCATGTAAGAAAATGACCCTTCCAAAGCATTTAGCATAGCCTTTTATCCCTCAGCATCATCATGTACTTTCAGGCATCCATAACAAGCATAATAAGACATAAATCTTTATTGGGGACTTAAGAGATGGCCTTCTCAGTGGCTGCCCCTGGCCTTTGGAACTCCCTTCCCATGGATGTCAGAATGTCCCCCTCCTTTCTGTCCTTTTGTTGCATCCAAATACTTTTTTATTCTGGCAGGCTTTTAAGACAGAAAGTTTTTGAAGATGAGGCTGTAATGCTATAACAATATAATGCCCTTTTTTGGCTTCTGGTTTAATATATACAGCATCAACAAAAAATCTACTGTAGATATCTTAAGGCCTGCAAGAATTCAGAAAAATAATTCATGCACAATGGAAACAAGGGTCATTTCCACCCTACTTTTATAGTGCTATTATTCCATTTTCAACATCCTGTGGGATTCTGGAATGTGTAGTTTACTGAGGCCAAAGAGCTCTCTGGCTAAGAATTCTAAATTCCCCTCCCTAAACTGCAAACCCCAGAATTCCATAGGATGTTGAAAGTGGAATAATAACACTATAACAGTGTAGGGCAGAAATGGCCAAAGATATTGGCTGGAATTCACTAAGGCAGTTGTGAGTACATACCTACTTTAGCTACACAGCTATGTAGTGTCTCCTAGCCCAATTCCCCCAGGCTTCACTTACGGGGCAGCAGCCATTGTGAACAAGAGGAGTCTGTTACCTTGTTGACCAGGAATGATGTTTCTACCCACTGCTACAAGTAATCTCTGGTACAACAGCCACAGGCAGAATTGTCTCTTTTGCTAAAGATTGTTCAGGGAGGAACGGTGGAAAGGTCAGTCAGCTGCTTCCTTATCAACAGGGGAACAGATCCTCATTGCTCACAGCAGCTGATGCCCAGTAAGTGAGGAAAGGGGAACTTTAATGGTTTCTATGCATGTATTCCCTAAATTAATGAATACAGAGAGATCATGAATACAAACTGGTATATGCAACTCTAGGTTACACATTCATAACTGCCTCAGTGAATTCTAGCCACTGATGCTGAAGATCTGTGCTGTGAATTTATTGAAACAGCTCAAAGACTTTCCAAGTCTATGGCTCCACAATGAATTTTGAACATTGTGCAAAGAGGTATAGAACAACACCTTTCACTCCGTCCAAAAAGAGACATGCATGCACATAAACCACACTTACACAAGCATATCAAACTATCAGGATTCTGGCTGAAGCATTTCCTCTGCTAATTCCTCATTAGCAGAGGAATGTAACTTTGCATTAGCAGTCTGAATGGATAAGTATACACTCATCCTGTATATCATGATGATGTTCAAAAGGTACCAATGCAGTGGACTTTTATGTGATGCCAGCTTCTTCACCATATTAAATAAGAGTTATGTTCCTCACTTAAGGCTGTGCCTTTATCAAACATTGCCTTCCAACACTCAACCACAGAAACACTGAGGGGAATAAAGGCAGTGTACCGCTGCTAATATGGCACACTAAAGTACAGGCAATCATTTTTTTTAATTATAATTTATCTCCAATGTAAAGATGCTTTGTTAACATCCTTTGCCAATCCTGACACTTTCACGGAAAGAGATCCAGTATAAACCAATCAAAGCTATCAATTTGCTTAGAAAACAAATGTGTGGGTCATTTTTGGGAAGATGTAATGGCAATGAACATTCTTCCCCCTCACTGCTATAACTGCTTTCATGTAGCATGTACGGCTGATGACCATGTTGTCATTTAAAAGGAAGGATTTTAAAGGAAATTGAAAACATGCTGACAACTCAGCAATGTTTTCCTTTGAGCTCTGCAAATGCTGCAGCAACTGATTACAACTGGATTGTAAGTACTTAACAAGAGCATTACAAAATGAAAAAAGACTAATGAGGAGAGAGGAAGTGGGGAAAATGGGAGGGGAGGCAACACAAGAATAAATTAAATTAATGAAAAGGAAGGAGGAAAAAGAAGCCATTTAAAGTAGTGTTCATTGTGCTATAATTTAGAGCTACAACGGCAGAAAAACAATTCTGCAATATATCCTCTTTATGGTTCCATGTCCCAATTTGTAAATTGTCTCTCTGCCTTTATTATTGTCTCTCGGGGGGGGGGAATGGATGCATGAACTACTGGAAGGCATGATTACAATGTTAAACAGAGCAGCAACATGCATTCCCAGGATGGTGGGGGCCAGAGAGAGAGGAGGATTTTTTTCACAAAGTTATTGCTCATGCTGAAAGATAATAATACTCATTGTTTTGGCTTCACATATTACAAGGTGATAGAAAAGAGGAGCACCAGTGACTTCAACTTCAGACTTTCACACTGTTGACATATAATTCGAAAACCTATTTTGTGACTTTCCCACAGCACACACCTGTGATAACATACATCACTTCCAAATGCATTTGAGACTTGTACATCTCCTGGCAGATGTCAGGCATAAGTTACTCCTCTACATTTTAGTGTGTTTCACCACTTCCTTCAATGTGCGAAGTAAGTCCCAGTCATATATTCTGGAAACCTGCAAATGTGGTCCATGCAAAACTAGATAATACAATGTCAGCTGTGACTTGCAGTTAAAAAGGAGAAACAAAATCTAAATTAAACCCATCTGTGATGCTACGAAGGTATTTCTGGCACAAATGGCTGATTAGAGGAGTTAAGTGCTGGAATGCCAATTAACTGGGGTAATTACATCTCAAGTTTTTAAAGGGAAATTGTGGAGCTTTTGTAAGAGCAAATTGTGCTTTAATTATGGTTAGAATCCTATTTACTCAAAGTGAGAGTTACTTCTGTACCTTAGGGGTTCTCATACTGTATCAATTCTATTTGGACCTCCCTAATTGTAATTAAAGGCTTGTCCAGACAATCTTAACACCTCAGTTTAGCTGTAGTTTCAGTGCATCAGGTTCCTGCTGCTTAAGTATGTGGTGTGCTTCCGCCCACAATGGCCTCCTGTGGATCTGTCTTCTGTTGTTTTATTCCATTCAAAAGAATAGATGTTATACTTGGCTGTGAATTCCCTTCCCCTACTTTCAGTTTGTGCTGCAGCTGCCTGTATATGACCAAGCAAAACACTGATGGACATCTTATCTGATGGCTTTGTCTCATCTCAGTCCCAGGTGGGACAGATCAAGGGAGGGGAGAGGCAAAGGCACATATGCTTCTTGCATGTGCAAGATCCCCAGACTCTCAAGAAGGAAAAAAATAATGCCAACTGGTCTAGTGCAGGAATGGACAACTGTCTGAATGAAGGCTGATACCATTCAGTTCACAGGATGAAGAATGCATAATGGTAGCCCTTTTTTGTTTTTTCACCTATATTTCTTTAGGTCCTTTCCAACTGTGATTTCAGTCAAAAATGCTCTTTTTTGTAGGTCCTTAAAAGCAGAAGTCAGTCAGACATAAGTGTATTGTGTACAGCCAAAGACTTTTAAAAATATGAAATAAGAGGCAGTTACCAATACAGTACTCAAATTTGAAAACAGACTATTGTGAGAATCCCTCCTAGCTTAAATATTTATACCCCATTGTGATCCTTAATAAAATGAGAATGCAGCCTCGTAGCAGCCACTGCAAACATTGCTGTAGAGTATGTAAAAGATAAGTAATTATTAGCTAATGATTGTATTACCAATTCCTCAGGTGTACAAACTGAAAAATAGCTGGCAAGAATCTTTCTCTAGGATCTGAGTAGGGAGGGAGAAACAACAAAGGCCCTTTCCACATGGGGGACGGGGAAACAGGGCAGCGCACGCAGGGACGGATCTTACCTGAAAACGGGTTGCTCCGTCCCTGTGGGGAGCGCGCGTTCGCTGCTCCACACGCTGGCGAATTTCGGCAGCGTTCGGCGGCACCCAAAATGGCGGCCGGCGACTTCCGGCGGCGCTCCACTAATCAGGGCAGCGCGCCAGTCGGAAGCCCGCCCCTGGGCAGCTCTGCAGGGACGCACTAGCGCATCCCTGCAATTTCAAACGGGGCGCTGCAACGGGTTAGCGCGCTTGCGTTTTTAAAAACCACATGAAATGCGGTTTTTAAAAAACGTGCCGCGCCACCCCTTGCGGCTGCGCTAGGGCGGTTTGAGGTGTGGAACCTCCACTTTTCAAACCGCCCTAGCGCACCCCATGGTGTGGACGACCTCCGGATGAGGTCGCCCTAAACCGTTTTTTTTACCCCGTGTGGAAAGGGCCAAAGTGAGTTATATCTTCAGTCCAGTTATAACCCTAAGTGCTTTTCCATTCTGTATAAGGGATTCTTAATCTCCCTTTGAAATAACCAGAAGGCATTTGCTGGAACCTTGTTCAGTAAAGGCTCTATGAAGTTGTCACCATGTCAGTGCAGAAGATAATGTGATTAACCTACACTTGAGAACACCAAGTAGAAAACTGCAGTGACAATCTTGATTGGCATCATCATCAAAAATCCAATACCTAAGAGCTTTCAAATTCAAACTCAAAATTTTCTCCATTGCAAGATTATACAACTTTAACTTGACTTGGCACAGCTGTATTCATATTAACCAATCCTCAATTGCTCTAGCCAGCAAAGCCTGGTAAGGGAATGGTCCTCCGGGCTGTTTAGTCTACAACACTATCTAAAATAGGCCAAATCTATTCTGCCTGCAATTGATGGAATGCCTAGCTCAGCTCTAACATGAGATGATGGAAACTGCGGTTGGGGCAGGAAGTCCTAGTATCTGCTTCATAAATTTGTTTGAATAGCAGTAGTAATATCTTTCCATCAAAATGCAATTGTGAAATAGGTCTGTACAATACACTTTTCACAAGTCTTAGAAAATGCCATTTTTAAAGGAAACAAAGAAGGGAGCAATTCTGCAATCTCACATAGCAATACTGCAGTACCACAATCATCAGCAGAACTTGAGAGATGCCAAGCTTCCACATCAGATAAAAGTTCCAATTGTACATTGGCATGACTGTACTGGGATCTATCTTAGGGAACTGCAAGGAAGAATGACTCCAAAGGAATTCATAAGTTAAAGGTCACATTAGTGCCATTTGTTCAAGAGTTGGGAACAAACTCTTTGTTGAGTTTTAAATATTCCACGTGCTTGTTGGGAAGTGAACTTGCAGCAAAAACTTGAATGTTTTCCCTCAGCTGAAGCAACCTAATAGGGGAATTTGAATTCAAGGAGAGTGCAAAGTCCTGTTATGCTGCTATTTACAATATAAATCTTAACACAATTTTTACTACCCTGCGCAAAGCCCTGTAAATAACCACTTTAAAATCTGCATCTCAGGTAAATGCTGTTAATTCCTCCGAGACACCATATAGACACATTATTTCAGTTTTTATTATGTCTTTATTATTCAGCTGTGTGCAATCTGATCCTCAAGTAAACATTAGATTCTTTTCTCCTATAACTGGCCTCAGCAGAAGTAATTTTATGTACAATTAATTCAGATTCTTCCCTTCACGCAAGTATTTTTTCCCTAGAGCGGTTATTTCTAAGATATGTTCTTTAAAAAGGAAGACCAACCAGAATCAATATGAATTCTGTGTGCAGGATAATCTCCACAGAACAGAATACATGCCCTGTTTCCCCAGCCCCTCACCCTCCGCTCACTGTGCACACACAATGTGCCAGGACTGTTACCAAATGTAGATGGAGTATATACATTTCCCATAGTATTACTGAGCTTGTCGTTGCATTCTAACAAGGAACTTCATCACACAGGGCACATTGCTTGAGTGCCTGGGCAAAAGGCAAGCAAATAGCATGGACAGAGGAAAGCTGCTCAAGAAAAGATAGCTGCATACCTGATATGTCAGGTATCAAAAGGCCTCCTATTTCCTGGATGTAACAAGAGGTATAACTTAGCTTCCATTCAAGATGCATGTGTGTGCGCGCGCACAATCAAGTAAGAGAGATAAACCTTAGATTGTTATACAGTTCTCCCTGCACATTCACAGGTTTGACCTTTGCTAATCTGATTATTTGCGAGATGCCAGCTTGCCTCCCCCCATTCTCCCCCTCCCATTCCCTTGCCTTTTGACTAGGTGTGCTGTGCCTTCGTTCTCCAAGCCCAGGCAAAAGGCAAAGAAATGGGAAGGGGGAGCCCTGTGCATGGAGAAGGAAGGCATGCATAAGCCTTCCTCTCCATTCTCCCCCTCCCTTCATATATCTGTTGCCCAGGTGCATGGAAGGAAGACACATGCATGCCTTCCCCATAAGAAGAGCTGCCCCTTCCATTTGTTTTCTTTTTGTCTGGGTACAAAGAAGGAAAGCAGCGAGCCTGGGCAAAAGGCAAGCAAATGGGAGGGGAAGAATGGGGAGATGAATGCTCGTGCCTTCTTTGCATGCAGGGCTGTCCCATCCCATTTGCTTGCCTTTTGCCCTGGTGTGTGGAAGGAAGGCATGTGCACCTGGGCAGGAGAATGGGACGGGGAGAATCAGGGGAAGTATGCTCAAATGGGAGAGGGAGCCCGGGGAGGGGAGGGGAGGGGAGGGGAGGGGAGGGGAGGGGAGGGGAGGGGAGGGGAGGGGAGCTCTCACTTGAGCAGGGGAAGTTACTTGCTTTTTTTAAAAAAACAAAACTTTCACAAGAGTTCTGTACCCTTGTTAAAAACAAAGGGGCAACTGTACTCTCCCTTGTCTACTCAACTGATGCTGACCTTCCTTCTGACACAAACTGATGCTCTTATGGCTACCAAGGTCACTTTTTCCATTTCTTCTCAAATTCCCTTCAAACTATTTAAAAGGAGAGTTCACCTTAGCTTTGCTTCAAGAATAGGGGCTCAGCATGGTTCTCTGTCTCTTTAGCCTAGCTACTACCTACTTAGTACTAGATTTCTTTTATTATCCTACCTCAATGCATTTCTTTTGATAAAGGTTACCTATCTTACTAAAATAAGAAAGTAGATTTGTCATGATTGTGTTTAAGGGAAAGCAAACTGGTTATTGAGTCTGATGCTCAGAAATATCTGTAGACTAATCATGAAACCAGACCTCAGTAACAACATTCCTTATAAAGGCCTGGAGCAGAGGTATACCTGAAATAGGAAAGACGAAAACATGAGTTCATTTTACCCCATGAGGATTCCTCATGCATGGTGCTAGAATCCCATAGGGAAAGGTCATGCCCCACATAAATCTCCAAGAATTGTTTACAGAAACATACACATGCAACACCCACATCTGCTTTATTTTGAGATTGAAATTTATATATCATAAAAATATGAATTGTCTACTAGAATTAGCAGCAGGTTTTTTGGAGTTTTTTTGAGTCTTGGGGTAAGTAGATCTGTCTAGCCCAGTTCCACAAAACACCTCATTTTCATCTCAAAGTCTATTCTGTTTTATGAATAAAATCTATTCTGTGTAGATTTTTGCTAGCTTGCTTTTTTGTTACATACATGGATATGTGCACTTTTGGTGCATGGTTTTCTCCTGGGTGTATTAATGGACACATTCTCATTGGCTAGAGCAAATTTAGGTGCATTTTAGAAATACACACATTTTATTCTGTATGTATTTTTTTTTACAACCATGTTTATCCTGCCACATGCATTCCTTTTCAAGAAATTTGGCATAATCCAGGAGGTGCATATATTTCTGATCACAAATTGTGCCAGATGCTGGCCGGGACCAAGCCTGTTTGATTACCTGTTGCAAGGCTGGTAAGAAGGGTATGCTCACTGGCATGAGTGCCTGTGTATCCACAATTTGGAAGACTGGATCTGACACTAGGACTGGAGGCACTGAGATGTCTAGACCAATTGCCTTAGCAACATGCGGACCTATGTCTGTGAACTACTTGACGTTCTCAGGGGCAGTCTCTGGGGTAGTGTCATCTACAGCCACAGGAGCAGAAGCAGTAGAGGGAGGTGGTGACTCAGGTGAGGAAGAGGCCAAGTTGTAGCCCTCTTAGGAAGAACCCAATACCACCTCGACCTGTTTGATGGGTGTAGATGCAGCTGGTGCTGGAGGAGCCAGAGGAGGAACAGAAGACACGACTTTGGTTGCTGTCAACATTACAGTGGAAGTCAGTACCAAAGTCAAAACCAGAACAGAAGGAGGAGGTCTTAATACCATGGCAATCTTGTGAGGTGGCAGAGACTGAGCATGGGAAGAGCCTGCCTTGATACATTCTGAAGGAAGTACAAATGAAAGCCTCATAGGTACTGGAGGTGAAGGGAGAGAGCGACATCTTTATGGAGATCAGGACCACGATGGTGAGTGAGGAACAGCTATTCAAGACTAGGCCTGTGGAGATAGAATCCAGGACTGAGAATGAGATCATGAGTGAGAATGGTACCAAGGGACCAAACGCTTGTCCACTCTCAGTCTGGGCAGTCAACCAAAGGGCAGCTGATAAAGACTGGAAGCACACAGCAAACAGTTCTTTCAACAAAGCGATTCCTTGCATTAATCTAGTAGAGAAACAGACTTCAAAACAAATATGAAGCATGACAACAGTCCCAGCAATGTTCATAAATCAAAGACAGTAATACAATCCTAAGTCAGAGACACGGCAAGAGAAACAGTCCATTAATCACCGACAAGTTCTGGAGGGGGGACGGCTCAGCTTTTACAGGTTCAGAGATCAGCACAGCTGGCACTTAATTAATTGCTGTCTGTTATAAATTCATTGAGATTGGTGTAGGTTTTCCTTTTGCTGTCTACACTCAGCAAAGGTGGGCATTGGTAAGTTATCTTACCAATGGGGTAGGTCTCTCTGCTGGGGCTGGCACTGCCCCCTGTTCTGTCTCTGGGGTGGGTGGTACTGTCTCCTCCTGTTCAGCAAGTTATGCTGTTTCAGTCTCTGAGTCAGAGTCTATGTCTAGGTCCTGGAAGCAGGGCATGACAACACCAAGGTGACCAGTATGGAACATCTCAATGATAACAGTCTCAATAAGACAGCAAATACGAATGGCAAGAGTTTGGCAACTCTCTGCATAGACGTTCTCTATGATACCAATCAAGGTACAACACAGATGTAAATGAAGAGTCCTCATTAACTCCATAATCTCAGTACGAGGGACCTGAAGCATGACAGTCCCAAGGAAGAGGTTATCGCTCTTGACTACACTGGTGCTGATGTCCAAGCGTAAGGGGTGGTAGAGGCAAAACATGTTGAGGTCATTCTGGGGACTCAGCAGGAGAGGGAAGTCCAGAATACTCAGTCTCAGCTTGCACCATTGGTACCAAAGGTGGTGGTGTCAGTACTGGTGCAACAATAGAAACAGCCATCAAAGAGGTAGTCATTGATGTGGAAATCGTCAGTACTGAGGTTGAAGCTGGAGCCTGCAAGGTGTCAGCACACTTTGGCTTTTTCTTCTTTTTACCGTTTGGTACTGAAGAGTCTTCAGGAGCATGCTGCTTCTTGGCCCCCATATCCCTCGGACACCAGAACTTTCCCCTGCCACTGGGACAGCAGTGGACTGTGGGGCATCAGGAATGAGGCACTGAAGCTGACGAAGGTGGTGTCTTTGGTACTGAAACCTTCAGTACCAATGTCAGTACCAGTGATGCAAAGATCTCCTGGAGTCAGCCCCAACTTTTGAGACAATGATGGAAGCTGTCATGCTCTGCTTTCAGGACCTAGATGTAGACTTTGACTCAGAGACTGAAACAACAGAACCTGCTGAACAGAAGGAGACAGTACCACCCACCCCGGAGACAGAACAGGGAGCAGCACCAGCTCCAGCAGAGACCCCCTACCCTTCTGACACAGAAGACAACTCACCTATACCCACCTTTGCCAAGCATAGACATGAAAAGGAAAGTGTATGCAGATCTTAATCAATTTATAGGCAACAACAGTTAATTAGGCAACAGGTGGGTTAACCTGTGTAGCTATAAAAACCCAGCTATTCCTCTCCAGAACTTGTCAGTGATTAACTGGCTGTTTCTCCTGCTGTGTCTCTGACCTCTGACTTAGAATTGTATTGAGTGTGCTTCAATTTATCGATATTGCTGGGAATGTTGCTATGCTTCATATTTGTTTCGAGTCTGTTTTCTTACCAGATTACAATAAGGAACCACATTTTGGAACTGCTGCTTGCTGCTGGTCCTTATCAGCTTCTTGTTGGCTGATTGCCCAGAAGGAGAGTGGACAGAAGCCATGAATAATGCCTTGCTAGCTGCTGCTTGCTCCTTTACCTGAAGAAACTTCTCCCAGCAATACAACTTCAGACAGGACACCCGTTCTTCAAAGCCTGCAAGATGAACTCACAGCAGATCTTGCAGTACTTGGTGTTATGCCCTTCCCCCGAATAGTACAAGCACTCAGTATGAGCATCAGAAAGGGAGACCTTGTGGCCACAAGTCACAGAAAGCTTAAAGAGAGAAGTAGAGACCGTAAGAGGAAGGGGGAATGGAGCAGGAAAGAAGGAGAGAAAGGGAGTATTCTTTTTTTTTAACAGGGAAAGAAGAAGAAAGACTGAGAGAAGCAAGAAAGATAAGGAAAAGAAAGAACAAATGCTACTCAGGCCCAGGCACACTGACAGAAGCTATCCATTTGGCAGATGGAGGGAAACTGAGGAGATGTTAACTTGGTGGGCTTGGTCATGGACTGTATGTGGGAGGGGGTGGGGTCTCTGCCAGGCTACTCAGCGCTGGAACATTCTGCGCAGGCATAAAGAACCCACTGTGTGAAACACAGAGACCACAAAGAAGTTGTTTATTGTTTGTCATATTCGTATAAAATCAAATTAAAATTAATTTAAAAAAAATCTCTGCCACCTCATTTAACCTTGCTTTTACCATACAAATACACTTCCAAATAAAACTTATTGTATAAAACAGGGGAAAATACCAAGTTTGTTAATATAATTAATTACATGTTTTTATTGTATTACCTCTTTACTGACTGGCAAATGTCTATTAATGCAAGATCTAGAAGCCTTAGCATATTTCCTTCTTTCTCATATTTGACCAAAAATATCTTTGGGTATTGAGTATTTTGAGAGCCAACATGTATAGTGGTTTGAGAGTTTGACTATGACCCTGGAGATCAGGTTTCCACTCTTCACATAAGCCATAGAAACCCACATACTCTCAGCCCAAGAAAACCTCAGGATAGGTTTACTTTAGGGTTGCTATAAATGAGACACAACTTGAAGGCACACAACAGCAACAATTTAATATAATATGAGATAGTTTCCATGCTGAGGTGAATTCCCTCAGGAACAAAACAGCCACAAAATCACTTGATTAAAAGGATATCGAGACTATTATAGTAATGCAGGCAACTTCCCCTTCCCTTCTACCCACGAGCAACCTCCAGGTTCATCCACTTTGTGTTTAGGGTTGGAAAAGAAATTTGCTGCCAAACAGGATGTTTGGCTGGGTCAGAACCTAGAACAATTGGATGTTTGAAAAAATTACAATTCCCATATTCCTCCAGTGAATTGCCCACACTGGCTAAGGTGTTCTGGGAGTTCTGTTCCAAAAAAAAAAGGGGGGGATTCTTTCAAGTTCTAGCTTGGGCAATAAGTGCTGTTTTTACAAATTCCCACTGGAGGAGGCGTTACATTTTTGGTTCTAGATTTGAGGAGGTTTACCTTGACAAAGCGAGACAGTGTGGTGTAGTAGTATGGGCACAGGACCACAACTCTGGAGACCAGGGTTCAAGTCCCTGCTTGGCTATGGAAACTGACTGGGTGATCTTGAGTGCATCACAAACTCTCAGCCCAGAACACCTGGTGATAGGTTCACCTTAGGGTTGCCATAAGTTGGAAATGACAGCAACAACCACCTTGACTTAGGCCCTTTCCACACAAGGGAGTGTGAAACGTGGGGAAAAGAGGCAGTGCACGCGGAAACAGAGCTTACCTTTATCTGGGTTGCTCCGTTGCTGCGGGGAGCACCATGCGTTCGCTGCTCTACACGGTGGCGGCGTCCGGCAGCGCCCGGCAGCTTCCGGCGGCGCTCCGCCAATCGGGGCAGCGCACCAGCCGGAAGCCCGCCCCCGGGCAGCTCTGCAGGGACGCGCTTGCGCGCCCCTGTAGTTCTTCATGGGGTGCTGCGACAGGCTAGCGCGATCTTATTTTTAAAAGACCACTTGAGAGGTGGTCTTTATAAAACACATGGTGCCACCCCCGCAGCCGCACGAGGGCGCTTTGAGATGTAGAACCTCCACTTTTCTAACTGCCGTAGTGCACTCCACGGTGGGGACGGCCTCCGTCCTACCCCGTGTTACCCCGTGTTTTCCCCCCCGTGTGGAAAGGGCCAAAGCTAAAATATGTTAGAATGAAAGCAACAGAAAAATTGTGTTGTCCATAAGTATGAGGCACTGATGTTACCAGCAGGCCATTTCAAATACTGAAAATCTTTCATTGTCTTCTATTGTGTTAATATCAACAATTCTGTCCATATTTAGAGATACACTTCACATTATATCACAAAAAACTGTAAACCGGTTTCAATCAATGCTCATCTACACTGTCTGAATCTTTTGATAAATTCTAATCTTGATCCATCAAGAGACCTTAATCCTGGTCTATAGATGGTTTCCTTAAAAGCTAGAAGTACCTTATCTTTCTTCCTTCTGCTTTTTTCAGCTCACAGAAGGAGCTAAAAAGCAGAAAATGCACGCTGAAGAAGAACAACTGACTGCTTCAACATGGTGTTGGATAGCAGAAGATTAAAAATTCAGATAAAAACAACTTGCTGCAAAAATTCAGTTTCTTTTAATCAGACAAAGAAATCAAGTAATGCAAACCATATATGCAATATTTCTGAACCTGCTCAATGGAATATTTCCCTCCCCAAAAAATGTAATTCAAAGGGCCATCTAAAGGCAGGGGGACATTTTTATATAGCACATTAACCCTTGTTTTTCCTCTAGGAATTACTTCTAATATGGGAAAAGGTATTTAAAGAAAGGAAAGAATAATACACAGAAGAAAAGACCACTCTCAGCTTCTGGCTTTGTTTACTAGGGGCCCCTGTATGCTACACGTTTATTGTAGTGCTGTATTCCATTTTCACTGCCATGACACCGGCTGTTTACAATTTTCCAGTGATGTAGCCTCATGTCAACTGACTCAGACTCAAGTAGGACTTTAGTTGTTTGCAGCCGTGCCAGGGTATAATTTATATTTATGTCAATTAATGTTTGCCAATTAAACCATATCAAAGCATGGGGGTGTACAGCCTGCTAACATAAGGCCCCTGTTTCTGCTGTCCATACTTATGTATGAGAGCTATTATCTGTTGAAAGGCAGGCCATAAATTGCATACATTATGTATGTATGTATGTATGTATGTATGTATGTATTTTTAGTTACCTTAACTTACTGGCCAAGTTTAGTGAATTTCATTACTAGTGAAGATTTGAACTAGGGTTGCCCAAATCTCAATCCAGCATTCTAATCATCACTGCATACTAGAAGTACAATCAATGTGCTCTCAGCACCAAGTTAAAATATACTCTGCACTCTTTAGATACCTCAAGACTTGTCACAAAGAAAAGAGTGCAGGTTCTTTTCCATCCCACAGGTTAGGGCCAGGTCTTAAATTACAGGAGGGTAGAAGGAACTTCTTGACAGTAAGAGTGGTTTGGCAATGGAACCGGTTGCTTACAGCAGTGATGGGGTCCCCTTCTGTGGATGCTTTCAAAAACACAGCTGCCTGCTGGGGATGGTCTAGCTGGGTTTTCTGCATTGAGCAAGGGGTTGAATTCAATGGCCATTGGACCCCTTCCAACTCTAATGCCATTTCTGCACCAGACTGCTATAGTGCTATTATTCCATTTTCAACTTCCGGTGGAATCTTGGGGTTTATGCATCCAATATTCCATTGGATGTTGAAAGTGGAATAACAGTACTATAACAATCTAGTGTGGGAATGGCCTAAGATTCTACTTACTATCTCATTTAAATGTCAGCTTAGTGCTTCTTGTGATCTTTTTATGTTCTTGCTTCTGTTGCTTTTATACAGTTGGTTTTTAATCTGGCATTTTACTGTTTTGGTTCTTGTTGCTTTTGTGGACTTTTTTTTCTACTCTGAGATCTTTACCAGTGAAGGCTCTGGAATATTGAAAGTAAAATAAAATAAAAATCTTGAAGCTTGGGTGGAATAAAAGAGTATAAACATTGACAACTTCAATTTTCATGTAGTCATAATTTAGTATGTATGTGTGGCCTTAGTCTAGCAAACATGCCTCTTTTTATTAGCCATTAAGAGTTACTGTTTACCAGAAATATACACCTGGAAACAAGCATCGTAGAAGCATGCTAGAATGTAACACTTTCTTATTAATAGGAGTGTTTAAATTCCCCAGATTTTAGTAAGGAATTTAGTAGCTCATTTCTTGTGCAATAAAGCAAAATGGACCACATAACTCTTTCTGAATCACCAGTGCCACCTATTGGTAGACCATTACATTAAGGTGACTGTTTCTGTATTATACAAACGTACAAGATAAAACCTGCAGCGGTGCCTTTGCTGGTTGCATCCAAATCCACCTTGTTTCATTCTTGTCCTCATCCACTCATACTTGCCCACGCTTTTTAGGAGAGAGATGACTAAAAGTTTTTTTTCCCTCCCATCATGCTTCCAGATTACAGATTGCTCAGGTTGTGTTTTTTAATGTATCTTTTGCAGTTTTTTAATAAAAAATGTAGCTTTTATACAGTTATACATGCTTTCTGTGTTTTCCCTTGTCTTTAAGTCAGTGTTTTTTTCTTTCTCAGGTTTTAGATTGCAAGCTCCTCGAGACAGAGACCTCTTGTACCCTGTAAAGCATTCCACACACTGGCAGAGTTCAGAGCTTGGAAATAACGTATTATAAGTAATGGAATTATCTTTGGAAATAGCGTGTTTGTAATAATGTCTTACTCTTTGGGAGGGAAGGACAAGGAAACATTTATTTTGAAAACAACACAATGTGACAAATAATGTTTCCTTGATACTTGATACTAGCAGTCAGGTTTGCAGTGACATTGGGCCACACATTCTCCCATGTTGCTAATGCATCTCTCAACCTGAATTTATTCCCAAAATAGCATTTGAGGAGGACAGCCTTTTCCTGATGAGGAAGGAGGTTTGGTGGAAAGGGTTGGGTGGCAGAATGTCTATCTTCTAGAATTTCATTCACCTCTAGCCCTGCTACACTGACTCCTTACTTCTCCTGACACACACATGCACATATTAACAATTTCCCCAAACATGCTGAAATCTTCCTCTTGTTTCTCAAAGGCCTTGCTTTGCTCCATTATTGTTTGCATCCATTTCCTGAATTCACAATCAGATGCACTAATCCTGTGCTCACACCAAGCATCAATAGCTACAGCCAGAACTTAGAAACATTACTTTTGGGGCTTACACCTCCTTTGGCAGCACAGAATCTGACACACTAGAAGCTGTAATTTCCTAACTGGGAATGTGCAGTGTCTATATGAAATAAATAAATGATTCAGAGGTTGCTTAATTATTGTAGTTTTTTCTCATACTAACAAGATATACACAAGAGGGAGCTCTAGGACCACTCTTCACTGAGCAGAACCCATTTTTTAATAAAAACACAGTAACCATACTGATGGTTAACACATTGACATAAACAGCAGAGAATATATGGGGTGAGAGTGGTAGGAAAGGATTACATGGATGGAGAAAAATAGAGTCAGAATTATATTACTGGATCTGTTAGAAGAGGGCCACTCTGTACTACTAACTTGGAAATAACAGGAGTAGTATTTTCATGGTGGTAGGGTCTCTTTCTCTGGGTGTCTTAAAAAAAAGGCTGGACAGCTAACTGCTGAGGATGTTCTAGCTGGAGATCTTGTAATGGACTTGATGATCCACAGGCCCTTGTTCAGCTCTATGATTCTATGATATCCTTCTGATCTCCAAAGATTCCCCCTGCAACTGCCCCCCCCCAATCAGTCTCAATTTACATTGCAAGTCCAGGAATGCAGCTCTGACATGAATTGAGAGCAGTCATTGGTCAGAATCAGAAATGCTAGCTGGTGTATAACTGTTTCCTGTGATTTGCCACAACAGAACTTCCCTAGAGAATTGTGTCTCAGCAATTTAGAGCTGCAGATTAAGCTTTTACCTTACAATGATGCCCAATGAGGAGAAAAAAACACACTAAACGCAAGGTAAGTAGGTGAGGAAAGGCACATGTTATGACAAAAAGAAATATTCTACCACTGAGGGAACACCTCTGCAAAATAAAATGTTATCACCTTGTCAAAGTGCTCCATCCAAGCTGGCAGTCATTTAGGTGATAATAGCCATCCTTTACAGTTTCAGTGTTTATGCACCTTGGAGAAAACTAGCATCCAGAAACCTTTACTAAATAAATAAATATTTGTATATTTAAATTTAACTTTAAATATTTAAATCTAAATGTAAATATTTAAATCTTGAGTTAAGTCTTGAGTGTCTCTGACAACAAATTATATTTACCAACCCCTCAACAATTGTTTTTTTTATTTTTAGTTGCATTTTTAAAGTATGATTACAAAGAAAAGAAAAGGAAGAGAAGAAAAAAAGAAAAAAGAGAACAGGGAAAGAAGATCACATAAGATATAAACATAGATTAGGCATATGCATTAATATAAGCTGCCCGTATTTCCAGAAACGCATTTTTGGGCCAGCGTGACATAGTGTTTGGAGTGTTCAACTTGGATTATGGAAGACCAGAATTCAAATTTCTACACAGTCATGGAAACTCACTGGATAACCTTGGGCAAGTTCTAAGCCTAAGAGGAAGCAAGGGCAAATCGCTTCTGAATAAATCTTGCCAAGAAAACCCTAGAATAGGGTCATCATAATTTGGAGTCAACTTGAAGGCATATAACACCAAACATTTTCTAAAAGTTGGTTACAACAAAATACACATCTATGCATAAAAGAAATAGTAAGATCTTCCAACCACTGAATGATAGATAGTGAATGTTTATCCTTCCAACTTTGAAATATAAGTCTTTTTAAACAGTAAACTCATGAACAGTCCAACGACCTTGATTCTCACTTGGATTCCAAGCTGCAGGAACATAACCAAAACTTGCATCTACAAATGCCAAAGATGTTTAAGACAAAATTAATATGGTGTAATGCATGCAACCACAAAGTGGCAGCCACTGAACTTGGCCACATCATATTCCACAAGGAAGCATTATCTGTACTACATTGCCAAGGGTTGATTGAAATTTCTCTTTAACAAAGGTGTTAATGGTGTACAATACACCAGAAGTATCCATTTTTCTGGACCTAATACAATTTTGATTCTAAGAATATTTTAGATATTGAAGCTAGGGTAATTTTCAATTGGCTAATTTGCTCAGGGCAATCTATTCCATTGAATTCTAATTTCACTAACATCTAATCTAACTCCTTCCAAAAAACTTTTATGAACTGGATTTGTTAGTTTCAGTTTTTCTGTGGATATATTTAAGTCTTCTAACAAAGGAGGGGTGTCTGAGGTACCCAGAGATAATGGTCCATTATAAACACCAAAGGTTATATATATATAAAAAATTTTGGTCTAGTCCTATCAATTGATTCAAAGTACAAATCCCACATTCAGTTCTTTTCTTTTATAAAAAGGGTTGTCTCACTTTGAGAGCAGATTGAGAAAGAAAACTACAAGTTCATGAACTGTGAGTTCTTGATGAGCTGCTTGAGTAATCATGTGTATGTATATCAGCTTAGCTAGATGCTGGTTCAGCATGTCTGTTTGGAATGTTTTGTTCAGTGTTTGGGAACAGTAAGAAGAGCGTCATAAAGGGGACATGATCAAGAAATGTCAAGCTGACAATGGCCATTTCCACACTACAATGTTAAGAGTGCTTTAGTCCACTTTCAACATCCTGTAGAATTCTGGGGTTTGTAGTTTAGCGAGGGACATGTAGAATTCTCAGCCAGAGAGTTC